>JAVKLA010000090.1:3638463-3757491 GCA_034782735.1 Sagittarius serpentarius | reverse complement strand
GCGCCCCGGGAGCTAGCAGGTGTGGTATTTAGGAGGGGGGGCGTCTCTCCTGGCAGGTAGAGTCAGCTTGTTGTGAGGGTGCTTCTGGGGGAGTTTTAATTCTTTCCGGCTCGGAGGCTCCGCGTTAGCGCTTAGTTGTGGCATCTCCTCGGGAGAAGCGTTTCCTACCATCTCCTCGCTTCCTCGGCGCCTGACCCGTATCTCGATGTGAACACCGCCATGGCCAGGATACCAGCCTGCACTTGCCCAGAGACTCCCACCTCGAAGCCCTTTAGGTTTCACGCACCGGGGTCCTCGGCGGCTCCTTGACACCCCCGGTAAAGGCTGGGGAGAGCTGTGCAGCTCCCCATGGTGGGCGAAGGGTCTTTGGGGCGCAGGAGTCATCTTAGTGTCGTGTTGTTGTGCAAACAGTTTCCATTACTTGGAAAGGCTGTGTCATGGCGAGGAGAGGAGGTGCTAGGGAAGTAACGCACCCTTTGCAACACCTTCCATCAGTGCCTGTCAATTCAGAGATTCTTAAAGCAGGTTTTTACTTTACTTAGGAGCGATTAATACAACAGTTCTTTTCCGTTCCTTGTAAATTTTTGAAGCTTAGAAATCCAGCATGGTTCCAGGTCTAACAACTCTGTTCCCTCATGAAGTGATTTGTTAACTGTATACACTGTCATCATAGTAACTTTAGGATTTATTGGCTAATTTCAGTAGAATATGACAATGCTTAGATCTCGGAAACAAGTTTTCCACGAGCTTTGTGAGAATAGGTTTCTGAGACCATGTTATTGCTCCATGGAGAGTGTCTTCAGTGTGAGGTCACCCTTCTATTAGACATCGGAGAACCCACAGCGGCACTTCCCTAGAGGCTGAAGTCCGTAGGAATTCAGGTTCTGCTTGTTAAAAGTTAGCATGCCTCAAGAGTGAGTAAGGCTCCTCTTGATCTGCATGGAGACTGGTAATCGCAGATGCAGATGGTTTTGGGGGTTTTTTTGCTTTCCTCATCTTATGGTCACTAATTGTATGTAACAGGGCACACTCAAGTTTGCCCATGGAGTAGTTTTTTTTATATTTAACAATATTTAGCTTTGACCTGCTTTACCCTGGAGATGTGTGGTGTATTTGTGTGTAGGTACTCACAGCACTGTTTGGTTGTTTCCTACTTTCAAGCGCCTGGAGCAGTCAGCACGTGCTCTATAGCACTTCTTATAAATACTGCAGTATTACGCAGAACAGCAGGTTTTGGTGGTTTCATCTGAAAGGTGTGTGCATGCTAAGCCTGGTAGGACTGAATTCTTCTGTATGTTACCAGGATGGTATGGAAGCATAATGTGTAGGACAGCAAAATATCTGTTAGTGTTGTTTTTTCACAGTGCATAGTCACTTGATGGCATGTAAGCTCTGGAATTTTTAATATCTGAAGTTACAGGTGATGCTGTGTTAGGACAATTTAGGATTAAGATCACACTAGCAAATGCTGTTTTCCCTTTCTTTTGCCTTTATCAAATTTTAAACTGTTTGGGCTGAAATTTTCCAAGTCAGAGATCTCTCTGATGAGGAAGATGATATGCACCATATCAGTCACTCCTGATAAAAGGCCAGGAAAAATTGCAACTGCATTAGTGCAGAAAGGTGACTTTGGATTGGGATGTACCCTTGGCTGTTCCTCTGGCCAGCTGCTTCAGGCTGGCCATATTAGAAGCCTTTGAAAAATAGCTGCAGCTAGCACTTGTGCGTTAAGGACTCGTGGTGTTTAATGTCCCAAAAAGTTACACCGATGCCGAGCGGGGAGCGCCTCCCATGAGGCAGGACTTTCCCTGCAGGCACATCTTCTGGAAGGATACAGGTTGTTGGAGGCCAAGTCGAAGGACGTAGGGCAGAAGCGGTTGTAGTTGTTAGGTGGGTGGGGAGAAATGGGCAGAAGAATCTCTGCTGGCTAAACTGTGTCCTCCTCCAGACCCCAGCAGAAAACCCCTTGTTTCTGTCTTTCAGCAGCCCTTTGTGGAGGGCAGGTGTTTGCCAAGGCCACTGCCAGGGGTGTCGTGTTCCCCTCTGGCTCTGGGATGTGCCAGGGTTGAGCACCCCATGTCTCTTTGCAAGTGGCAGGCATCTGGCAGGGGGGTGATGGCAATGGAAGACTTAAACCTTTCAGCTCTTCTGATGACCTCTGCTGGCATCAGCATGGGGGAATTCCTTTTTTCTTAGTCTGCTTTTGAAGAAGATCCAAGTGTTAGGATTTCATAGAAAACCTTGTGAAACTTTCCCGCTCCCTATGATGCGTTGAGTTCAGCTCTTGAAAGTGAAGACAGTAAAAACCCACATACACACTGTGCTAGAGTGTGGGTGTTTTTTCTGATGTTAGAAAAGGCTAAACTTCCTGAAATTCATTATTTTCTCAATAATTTTACAGTTATATTGGGAGCTGTGACATAAATTTTGAACTGAGGTTTGCAGTTTTGTCTGCCAATAGGATAAATAAGTGGCTGTAGAAATTAGAGAATGGAGCTAAGGAAGTTGAATGCGGAGTGGGTGAACTGATTTTTCACAAGGCAAGCCAAAGTCTTTTGGATCAGTCTTAAAAATTATCGCCTAGGAATGGACCTTCTAATTTAGCAGCTGTTTGTTGACACCCTGCTCAGACTTAGCATTGGTGTCTGGAAATTTTTTAATGATAAGCTGTTTGGGCCCGTAAGCATAAGCAGCTCAAGAGTACATGGAGTTTTGTGTTTCTCTGGTGCCCAAAAGCCAGTCTTAAAGACCTGTCTGCAATTATACATTACTTGAAAACTTTAAATTAGTTTATATTTTCAGGGATCCACTCACACCAGAAGGAGTTGTTTACTTTAAAATATAACACACTTCCCTGCCCCCTCCCCCCTTTTTATGAAAGAAAGGAGAACAAAGAAATACTGAGGGTGGGTTTAACATATTGAAAAAAAAAAATCATTAAAACCCCTTGTAAGCTGGGTGGAGGCCAGCTTTGATCACAAGGAATCCCAAAGTGCTGTGTAAACTTGAACTGTTATATAGAATGTACCTGAGGTCCACTTTGGCGTCCACCAGCGCAGAATGGTCTGCAGTGGCTCTTAGCAGTGCTTTGGAGCAGCTCAAGCAAGAAGCTGAAACTTTCTTTAATCTTTTTTTCCCCTCCCCTTTTGCACCTCCTCTCCAGAGGACTTCTGCCTAGATGGAGCCTAGATCTCTTACCTATGTTTTTCTGTTTAAATTTTTCTTTATTGGATCTGTACCCATCATTGTAATTGCTATTGTTACACCCGCTGTAATGGAAAAAAGATTAATCTTGGAGACTATCAACACGGCACTTTGAGGCTGTTTTTGAATAATGCAGGCTGTTTCTCATGGTGCAGTTTGCCAGTGCAGCTGAGCTGCTGCCACTGCTAGCTGTTGCTGCTGCTGCTGCAAGTTGTGGTCCTGCTTCACTGGCACTTCTCGGCCCCCTCCTGCGTGCCAGTGCTGGCAGTTGAGAGCTAACTGGGCAGAAAGCTCACTCTACCAAAATGTGAAGGTTTTTTCTGCATGTTTAGCTCCCTGTTCCAGCTCACTATGGGATCAGATGAATGAGTGCAAGTGCAGATGGAAAGGGAAGAACAAAATGCATGAAAGAGGGCTGGAGAGCTGGACCAGCCTCTTGGCTTCAGCTATTAGATGGGCATGGCGTTGTCAAGTCATCATTGTTTCCTGCCGTGCTGGATTTCTTTTCTGGGTTTAATCTTTTCTTCACCCTACTGCTGGTTTAAAGGTGTTTCAAGCCACTTTCCTTATAGGAGTTATTTTGCATCCCTTTCTGATGTTGGTTCGCTTGCTTTAGTTTTGGGGTTTTTTTTCTCTTTTAACTGCTGATGTGAGGTAGAAAAACAGAGGAGGGACGTTAAATTGGGAAGAAAGAACAGAATTCCATATTCTTTGTCTGTTTTGTTAAGATTCATGTAGTATTTTTAGTCAAGGAGGTTAAGTTTTGTCTTTTTGGTTTAGATGAAGACTCAGGAGTCTATAAGGAAATGGTATTTTCATCTGTTCTTCAGAATCAGATCTCAGCACAGAATCAAAGGCTGCTGTGCTTTTAGAAGTGTTTTATTTCGAATGGAAAAGAACATAAAGCTGCAGCACTTACAAGAGTTCAGATGCATTCCTGAAAATCTTTCAGGGGTCGTATGGATTTGCTGCTTCAACTTTTGCTATGAGTTTGATTTAAAATGACCTTCTAAATCTGTTAATAGTCTTGCGAAGTGACTCATTTTGCTTGGCCCTGGGTGGAAACCATGTAAACCCAGTGAGTTCTGCAGGAATTCCTCCAGGAACCAAAGCTGCTCAGATGCAGCAAAGGGTGCATAAATCTGAAATTGTGGTTTGTGACACACTTCCACTTTTTTTTTCGTTAGGTAAATCAACTTAATCTGACTCTTCAGAAGAAGAGAAGCTATTCACCTGCATAATTAGTATTTCATTAAATATAACAGTGTCCTTCCAGAACTCAAGATGTTTTCAGTGTGAGCACAGGCAGTGTTAGAGGCAGAGCTGAAAGGATCAGAGGTCCTGCTGAGAGAGAGCCCCTGGGATGTGCTTACCCTGGTATTACATTTGGATGCATATGACCCTTTCTGCTCTCCAATTGCAAGATTAAAAAAGTAAATACAGAGCTTTTTATATATATATATATATATATGGCTATTTTTGTTCCAAAATAATTCCAAATATATTATTATGAAATTGCACAGTTATATACTAGAGAGAGTTAAAATTATGTAAGTTGTGCTATTAAATGGCTGACTTCTTTCAGAGGAGCTTGTACTAAGTGAAGAAATCTTGTTTCTTGTGTATGTTTTGGTAGAACTGCTTTGATTTCAGAATGACAGGCTCCACATCAACGTAATAATATACAAGTAAGGGTACAAATTTATCATCGCAGCTAATTGCAAGTCTGTTGTTTTTATACTGCCATCTAGGCCTCAGCCCCAGTTGGAGACCTGTTCTATTTGGCATTGTAGAGGAGCGTGATAAAGGATATTGTGCTCCTTAAAAGCCTGTCATGTACATAGTAAAGAGAAAGGCAGGTTCACCTAGGAGAAGAGAACAAGCTTCTTTCACCTGTTCAGCACCCGGGCTGCAATTAGAACTGACCTCTCTTAGGAACGTGTTGGAATAGGGATTGATTTGGCCAATTTGGGGCCTTAATGCTATGCTGTCTCATGAGTGGAGGGAACTTCATTGTTTTATAGGGAGATGCAAGGTGTCACCTATATTGCCATGCTGCAGCGCTGCGCTATCATGATAAGAATACTGTGTACAAATAATTAATCGGGTGTAAAGTATCTTCTAAATAATGGGAAGATCTTAACTGTATGTATATTTGACAAGATCACAAATTTAATGTCTATATTCAAAATAATTTGGTTGAACATAGCAGTGTCTCAGTTTTCTTGGCCCAGTGTTTTCTTAGTACGTTTTTATAACCTGCTTTTTTACTCATATTTGAAAGAGTTGTTCAGATTCCTTCTTGTGTGTGAAAGGAAAAGCACACAGAACAAGGAAAGATTTTTGGATGTGCTGAGGCTGCAGTGCAACTAGCTATATTGAGAGCTTTGTTGAATACTTGGGGTAAACAACAGGGGGTAGTAGTATTTTGTTACTAAATTTATTAGCTTAGTATTTTATTACTGCATTTATTGACTGTGTATCTGTTAGCATTCTGCTTGGATATACAATTTGTTAATTTGATTTTTTTTTTTAAACTTCATCTAGGTTATTCTGAGTAGTTCTGAGAACACCCTTCAATATGCCTGAAAATCGTGCTGCAGGTATGTCGTCTGAAAGCGATTACTTTTGTTATGCAGTGAGAAATGAAGCTCCATTCCTAACATGTACTACTTTGTGGTGCAGATAAACAGCAGGTGCTGCAGATCCTTGATCGTCTGCAAGCAAAACTGTGTGAGAAAAGAGATTCCCAACATAATGAAAACCTGACTGTTTTACGTAACACACTCAGGAGCCCTTTGTTTAACCAGATACTGACTCTCCAGCAATCCATCAAGCAACTGAAGGAACAAGTGAGTGTAAAATGACGGTTGTTGGTGTGATGATAACTAGCGTGAACTTGGAACTTAAAACAGGGTATATAGGCATGTGTTAATGAGGGTGCTCTCATTAACGAGCAGTAACTTGGTATGTGTGAATGTCGGGCTTTTTTGGGGATGGTGTGGTTTTTGGGGGTTTTTTTTGGTCAAGCTAGTATCTACAGAGTCACTACTGAAATGAGAAGTGGTATTGCAACAAACAGGTCATGGGGCGACGTGCTTTGAAAGGGATGCAGAAGAGGCAGGCGTTGAGAACCACATCAGACGGAAAAAAGCATCTGCAAAAGACATCAGCTCTAGCGCTTTGATTTCTGAATACAGTTGGAACTGGGATCCTTTGTTTTTTGCAGAAGCTAAATGCTGTTTATCAGCTAACTGGCAGCATCTTTTCTCCTTAAAAGACATCATCACTTAGTTCCTGCTGACTTGTACAAGAAAGGTTAACCTGCTTTGGGAAATAAAAACTAGAAAAGCACTCCTGAAGATTTGCCAGGCTCTGATGCAGACGTACCCAAGCTAGCTTTAAAATGACTTGGCTTCAGCAGTGAAAGGAACTTGTATGGATTGGTTTATAATGCCAGCTGACGCTTAGATTTTGTGGACATGGGCATCAGTGACCCACCTGCATGAACAGGTCTCACCGTGCAATTAGCAAAGTCAGGCATGCAAACTTAGGATCAGGGACTAACTTGGCATACCCTAAGCAGCAGCAATCCCTGTCTCTGCTGCTACGGCACCTGCCCAGCTGCAGATATAGTGGGGTGGGTGTCAGGGGGGTAAGGCCACCTTGCTCTCATTGCCAAATGGATTGCACCTGTTCCTGCCTGGGTGGCATCGTAGTGGTTGTGCCATTCATTCTCCATTCTTCCCATGTTCACATAGGTGCTGCATCTGTTCCTGTTCCTTCCTCCTAAAGCTTGGATGCACGTCTGCAAGCTATTAAAAATGTATGAAAATGCAAATATATCTAAGATCGTACTTTGTGACTGTGGCATAATGGACTTTATATCCAGAATGTTCGGAATTATCGTATCTAGAAAATTTTCTTGAAATACTTTTTAAGAATGTCTCTCATGAACAGTTTCATTCAGGATAGGATTTTTCAGTTTACTGTTCACACTGGGAATATTTCTGCATTTCTTCATTATCTGGCAGGACTAGAAATTGAACTGCAAGTTCTAGCAACGATAGCATGTTCAGTGGTAGTTCGTTTGTACCGTAGGCTCTCTCTGGGGAGGAGATAATACAGACCAGGCCTTTAGCCCCTGAGTGACTAAGTGACTCTTAAAAAATTTGGATCCTTGTGCCAAAATTGTCTAGGTTTGCCTGACAGTTGCAACAGTGCTTGAGTGCCTCTTTAATGTTTGGTACTTTTGCATGTGCTGTTTCTGGAATATCAGGGTGAAAAGAGGATAATGGGCATGGGCAAGGAAGAAACATGAAAGAAAAGGAGAAAATGAGTGGAGTAGAAACACAGCTGTAACATTCAGGGAACTTTCCTTCTGAAAAACAGTTTAAACTTGATATGGTAGCTTGGTTATAGCTTATATATTAACATTGCCTAATTTATGCAGGTGAGTATATTTGTGTGAATAGGCATATATGAACATATGTATGCTTGCTTCTTTGCAGTCCTCACATAAAATGATACATGTGGAAATTTATTCTTCTGTTTTTAATAGTTTTTCTACATCTTTGTTCATTTTCAACAGCTGAATTATATGCCTCCTGACCGTTCAGTAGATTTTGATTTTACTAAGAGAGGGCTACTGGTGTTTGCTGACAAATCAGTTGCTTCTGGGAGCGTGAATACACCTTGTAGTTCACCTGAACCCAAAGCATCTACCTTCACTCCAAACCTGGGAGTTAATGAATTTAACAGAATTATCCAACAGATGGCAAAGGTGAGACTCTCAGGTTTAGTGAATCAAACTTATTTTCCTTTAATGTCAAACCTTTTCTTGTAGGCTTTTGGAGTACATTTTCAAATATGCTCTTTTGTTGTGTACCTGGGAGTGTGGTGCCTCCTAGCCAGTAAGAGAGTAGAAGTGCTGAGAATAGTATTTCCCTGTGATAGATAATGTTAGCAATGGAAAGAGGTTTGGTATGCGGTTTTGGTTTTGTTTTTGTTTTTTTTTTCCTTTCTTTTCCAATTTTTTTGTCTTATTTTTCTGCCAAACACCCCAAAGGAGAAAAGAAATTTCAGTTGCCAGAAAATGTTTTTGGTATTTGATGGCCCTTGATTGAAAATGGACATTTTCTACAAGAAACTTGTTTTGATGGAGAGACTTGTTTTATCAAGTACGTTTTAAGTTGGAAATGTACCAACTTCGTTAATATATGAACAGTGCAAATGATTAAAAGAACTGGCATGTAATATTTTATTTAACTCTTCATTTAGTGTGCCTTAACTTTGCCAGACAGATGCTGATTTCATTAACATGTGATGTAGCATGTACCAGATGCTTATGGAAGTTGTACAGGTGCAGACATCCACCCATGTGGGACTGGCATTTATACCACAAATGTATTGTTCTGTGTTACTTTGAGCCATTAATTTAATTGGTTAGTCATGCCTTTCTATATTAAGTAACTGTTGCTAATTGACTACCTTAATGTAACTGTAATATTTTGAGCATAACTCTTCTCATTAGTGTGTCATTAACTCATCAGATAAAAGATTTAGCAGTAAAGGCTGCACATTATTTTGGATAAAACAGCTGTGATAGCAGTGCATTCTCTAAGTAATATTTCCCAGTAAACAAGCCCAGAAATCTTGTATTAGAACTGAAAAGCAGGCAGTTGCAAAAGCAAACTTTTTTTAGCACTAAGTGTGAAGTGCAGGGAGGGGAAGGAAATTAATTTCTTTATTTAAGAGCTGCAATCTTTTGAATGCACACCTAAAAATCAGCATTAAAAGCAAGGGGAGCCAAAAGACAAGTAATTTAGTTTAGCTATGCAGCATTTCCAGAAATCCCAAATATATTGCTCTAGACAGCACTTCGTTCATAGTTTTCATCCAGTTTGGAATTCATCTCATAATGTGAATGAAGTGTGAAAGCAGCTCTTAAATTCCCTGAGGTTTCAGAACGTCAGAGTGCTTGCATATCCAATATTCTGCTATATTAAAAATAATAAATGGAGGAGCTTTTATAGAAATAACATATTCAGTATTTTGCCTTTGTTTAGTCTTAGTAGGAGAATGATTCTCCCGATGTTCATAAATTTTAAACTAGCTCATTCTATTGCATTAAAAATTAGTAAATCAATTTTTTCTTTTTTATTAGGGGAGACAAATAGAATCAATAAAGATTGAAAAGCCTTCTGTTGGAGGTCTTGGATTTAGTGTCGTTGCCCTTAAAAATCACAGCTTGGGCGAAGTTGGTGTCTTTGTCAAGGAAGTCCAGCCAGGAAGCATAGCTGACAGGTGAGATCTTTATAATTGTATTGGAAAATTGCGGTATTTCCATGAAGGGAAAAGTCACAACTTTCACACTGAAAATATCTATCAGACTAACATGTTTGGGTTATCTGGTGGGATATTTTGTTGGTAGTATCTTGAATTCTGGCTTTGCAACTAAATGGACTCATATTTTGAGGATCAGATTTTCAGATGAGTTTTAAATATCGGAGCCATTCATAAATGGAATTTCCAGAAATCATGACTCACTTAAGAGACTATTGAGTACTGATTAAAAAACAGAAGAAAACTCAGAAAAGAATACAAGGAAAATAAAAATTAGCTTCCATTTGAATTTTTCTGCATTGTGTCCCTGAAAGATTTCCCCCCCACCCCGTTTTTTCAGTTATGTCCCTGTGACAATACCCTATTTGTAGTTGGTTTTACTGTTTGTTTCCTGTGTAAATTTAGATCCACTCCTCCCGACAGATCCCTGCACAGATGTCATCATAGAATCAAGGCTTCAGGCAGTTTCTTCCCGTATTGTCTGTGGGTTTTCACCCAACAACAAAAGACAGAGCAATCCTTTAAAAATAAAATGTGATTGTAAAACCACAAGAGTTGGCATGAGACAAATGCAGTGCTTGGAATTATGTTTCAAGAAAATGTGTCTAGATTTCAAGTCACTGGTGTCACTTTTTAAATAACACATGTCAGGAAGTGCCAACATAGGATGACAAAAAGAGTGGGGAAAGGTTGGAATGATAATGGCTATGGGCCCACAGAGAACACACCAGAGAACACTTAAAAAAAAGCATATTAGGCTCTTTCAAAGTGGAGACAGATGGACTGATCCGGATGTCAAAGGAGGGTGAATATCTCACTTTAGGATTTGATGACCTGCTGCTCACTTTCTTTGATGAGAGAATCTAAAATACGGTTAGTGCTTGAAGAAAGTGATTTCTGGGAAACATCTTAAACATCACATGATAAAAAGGAAGTTTAAAATGCGTTAGTTAAGATGTGCAGTTATATTGTTTTGGAGTTTATAAATTTCCCCAGCATGCTTTCCATTTTACTTCTGAGACGAGATCTCCTGGAGGGTTTTTTTGGATTCCTACAGAGCTTTGAAGGCAGTGTCTGTCTGTGTAACAGTTTTGGTCTCGTGCTCAGAATGAATATTTAACAAAGGAGATGAGTGATGGTTTCTCTCTTGTCAGAAATCTACATTCATCACTAGGGTGAATTAACTGTGAAATTCACGTTCTCTTAAGGTATAAATTGACCTGTGTATTGCTCGAAGAAAGTTTGATGTCTGAAGTTTGATACTGTAAATTTTGAGTAAAATATAAATGTGCAGCTCATCGATCTTTAGATTAAATAATGATACAAAACAATATCATAGCCTGAGTTGTGGGTACTTGGGGATAGTATCATGTAGCGCTAAACATAATGAAAAATAGTTCCTAGTTTGTTGTATAACTACAAAAAATAGGGTTTTTTCTGCCCTGTCAAGGAAGGATGAGGGAATTTCATTGAATTTTGGGTAGAAGCAAAGTTAAAAATTGAGTGAATTTCTGTACCACGATAAAGTTGGAACAAAATATGGCCGGGCAATTCAGTACAGTGTGGATTGCATGTAGTTTGTATGTTGGTGAAGACAGTCTAATAAGCAGATTTTTTAAATACATAAATATTTAACCTTGCATAACTGTGTATTTTGCATGTTCATATTTAAATTACACAAGCCCATTGTGAAGTCACTATGCTGCATTTTAAAATTGCTTTTAATGTTTTGTTAAGGGATCAAAGACTAAAGGAGAATGACCACATACTGGCCATTAATTGCACCCCATTGGATCAGAACATTTCCCATCAGCACGCTATTGCCCTCCTCCAGCAATCCACAGGATCTCTACATCTGGTTGTTGCTAGGGAGCCAGTTCAAGGAAACAGCAGAACTTCGGCTGTCTTATTAAGTGATATAAATCCACCTGAGACTGTGAGTTGTAATACTGTCAAAATACAGGTTTTGAACTATGCTGGATTTTTTTTTTTTTTTTTGTGGTTTTCAGTGTTGGTATTAGCAAACTTTACATATAGGGACTTTTTTCTTTAATCAGATTTTATATGCGATGACATTTCATTTAGACTGATCATGCAGTAAGTATAAGGCTTCCATGGCAAAGCTGCATGAAGTTGTTATAAAATAGATCCTGGGTTTTTATAGGATAGCAGAAGTTTTATCAGATCAACATATTCTTAGCAGCAGGGTCTGTTCAGCATAGTCTGGGTAAAGCATTTTACGAGTATACCCGGCTGAAACCTACTTGTGCTTAGCAATTAAAGATGCTCTGATTACATTTTAAAAGAGGGTAAACATAACCTGTCATGAGCACTGCTTGAAAAATCCCAATCAATTTAAACTTAACTGCTCAAAACAAAAAGCCGTGTCTTTGTTTTAAAAACAAACAAAAAGTACCTGTTAAAGAACCTCTTGATCTCTGCTGATTTATCAGGGTTTCTTTATCTGCAAATTTCATTGATTGTGAACCCTTTTGGTTTTTTGAACAAGGAGAGATTGTCACTGGAACATGTAATAAGCTAGGGCTGAACTTCCATCTGTGTTCAAAGCATATGGTCCAGGTGGCTTCACTGAATTTGGTTGAACTGCACACCTAAATCCAGGGTTTGCAATATTGGAATCTTAATTTATTATACTAGTAGGTTTTGATGAAAATCTGGTTAAGAGCAGTGCTTTTCCTTATTCTCAGTAATTATTTCCCTCATGATTATTACAGAGCTAGTGAAATCTGAAGGTTTTAGTGGATAATCAATATTGTTTATTGCACTGAAAATTTTAAAGAATTAAACTTTAACTGCTTTTTCATTGAAAGATCTGCACTGAACAGACTAACAAAATAAAATACAAATATATATCTCTACAGGGGGTCTTTAAACTTCTTTTATGATATTTAACTGGCTTTGGCAAAGATTTTCAGTGTGCTAATAAATCCTTTATTCACAGAAGACTTAAATCTGCCTACTTTGCTCCATTTTGGTTTCTATGAGATATTAATCTGACAGAAACATTGGCTGGGTTTGGGTTGTTTAACAGCTTTGTTATTTTCAGATTGTCTTGTAGAACATAAGGTCATGGTACAGTGTAGCTTAGAAACATGCTTCCAATTCAGTATGGCAGAATATTGTACTGCGCTATTAATTCAGCGTGTACTGGTGGTGTTTAGAGTGTGTAAGTGAAATAACAGAAATAAGAATTTGGGCAACGCGAAAAGAAAACTAGGCCAGTGCAAGCTCCTTGCCTCTGTTTTTCTCTGTTGTTTGGAGTATTCTTGATTTATGAAAAGCTAAAAGGATAGTTTTCATTTTGGCAAGAAAATCTTAAAACTGCTTTTTCTTAGTCAAGCTTTTTCCTAGTATCCTGTTATCCTGAAAGTGAAGGACAAAATGTATGTTTAAAAACAGATGAGAAATCCCACTGCGTATTTATAAGGAGATGAAGCTGACTGAATAAAATCCAACAGATCTCCAATATGTGGGTAGAGAGAGAAAATTGCTCTGATTGATTAATTCTTGTCATTCCTGGTACATGTGAAAGTGAGAAACATTAAAGATCGACTGAAATTAAAATCTTCTGTCTTTATTAATTGCAGATTCACTGGGGCCACGTTGAAGATGTTGAGCTGATTAATGATGGTTCAGGATTAGGCTTTGGAATTGTAGGAGGAAAGTCGAGTGGAGTAGTTGTAAGAACAATTGTTCCTGGGGGATTAGCAGATCGGGTAATTTGTTATATTATGTCACTTCTTGTTTGATTGTAAAGTATAATTAACTGGTTTTGACAGTCTTAAAATAAACTAATATACTTAAAGAAAAGGAAGCTGATAGCATCAAAGTCTGAATGCCAACATATACTTTATAAATGTTGAAGGTATGATTGAGGAAAAAGTCAGCACCTGATATGAATTAAGTTGTTTCTCAGACATGCTTTGGCTTCTATAACATTGTTGAACAGGCAGAAATTCTGAAAAGTTGTCTAACCTTCTAATAGTTTCAATACTTTTGATATATTCAGCCTTGGTTAGTCTGGGGGAGGACAAACGCTCTTAATGGATTTGCACATCCTCTGTAGAATTTGGCACATTTGGCAACATCTATAGGGACAAACTCTCCAAATGAATTGTCAGGCAAGAGAATCTGCCCTATTGAAGTAATTACGTTGCAAAATTCAGTTTACAGATTGAAGATGTCCTATTTTTAGTGAGTTTCATTTTAAAGGGGTTTTGATCCCTGCCTTGTGGTCTGACCAGTTCAAGGAGACACTTAGGATTGATGCAAAGCCTTTTGAAGTTACTGATATCTTTTAAAGTTGCACAGGTACAGTTTGCAACCTTTGATTGCTAGTCTTTAAAGTGCCAAGTGTTGCTGCATTTCAGGAGTAGAACACGTGCAATAGCAAAACAGATTTGGATTTTTGATGTGAATTTGGTCATGACAAGTTACAATATTTGACGTCTGGAACCCATGCAGACAAGATCTGGTAACATGCGAAAGAGAGGCTAAGGTACTTCCTCTAGTATAGGATGGAAACGAAAACTGGAGATTTGGAGAGCTTTACTGGAAAATGTTGGCTTTTGCTTGACTGCCTTCCCCTGAACCTGTCATGTATAAATGAGTATTTTTTAATTATTGTGTAACACCTGTTTTGCTGTAGGGAATAAAGTGTTTTGACTACAAATGAAGCGTGTAAGTTAAGAACTCACCACATCATTCTCAGCTGAATGAGACATCATTAACAACATGTGAAATAATGAGCACATATACATGTTAAAATTGGATGAGTTTGTAAATGAGTTTGAGTTAGTTCTGGGAATAACTCTGCTATGATTGCTATATAAATCAATGCACCTAAGGTGGTGGAGCTGTGCTGATCAATACCAGCTGAGGATTTGGTCCTGTGAATGCTTGCTTATAATAGAAATGATGATGTAGGTCATGAATCATAATTATCATGTAAAAAATGGTTTGTGTGGAGTCTTGTTACATTCAGCAGATTTACTAGCTCGAGTTGGAGCTAGTCGTATGAGAAAAGTATTGCTGGGCTAGTAGAGAAGTATTAGGAAAAACTCTTAAAAGTCCCAAATCAAAATGCTGTGCTTTTTATTCTCACGCCTATCTGATGAGGAGTATTCTATGAAACAGCAATACATAACAACCTGTGAGATCATAAAACATTGTTGTCTGTTTTCTCCTAAATGAGAACAGTAACCACTTTCTTAAAATGGTGCTATTCAACTTGTGTATCTTACTCAGTTTTGGAAATGTTGATTTGCCACTGTTAACTACTGTGGAAAAAAACAGTGCATGATTGTGCAAACGCTTCCTTGAATTATTTAGCATGTTGCTGTGGTGGTCAATTTTACTGTATTTTCTTGCACTGGCTCTCATGGCCATGAAGATGCCTGTACACAGTTTCAATTTTGTAGTTGAAAAGATACTTTATCTATAGACTAGAAACATTTTTTGCAATTTTATTTATGTTTGAAGGATGGGAGGCTCCGGACAGGAGATCACATCTTACAGATTGGAGGGACCAATGTGCAAGGAATGACCAGTGAGCAAGTTGCCCAAGTGCTGAGAAACTGTGGGAATTCTGTTAGGATGATCGTTGCAAGAGACCCGAAGTACGAAATTGTGGAGACTCCACCAGCTCCTGTGAGCTGGCCAGTCAGTACATTACCTTCTTTTCAAAATGGAAATGTAAGTATCTGGTGTTTACTTATGACATTTTTAAGTATGTTTGTGGCTTGTGATCAGAAAGGAGGAGGAGAACAGAGTGTTCTTGAGTCCTAAAGTGCTTCTCCTCTTTTGAGTTTCCAGATACCATGTGTGTGTATTTAAGTGGTCATTATTATAGCCCTGCCTTCTATAATTTTTCCCTTTTTCCTGTATGTTATTAATAACTATATAACTATAATAATCTTTGGATCGGAATGACCAGCTTTACAGAATTTATTTCAGAGTGGGTAGTGTAATTACCAAGACCCATAAACGTTATCGATAAATGGTACTTCTGGTTCTCCTTCTTAGCTCATTACATTTTTGCTAATCAATCATTTGTAAGTGGATTTAAAACTTCACTGTGAATTTCCCTAGTCTGAAATCCAGAGCGTCATGGCCACACCAGAATTATTCAGCACAATCATCTTTTTATGAAACATAAGTGTAATGTTTTCATAGTCTACGCTACTGTCTGTGATAGGAAATATATCTAAAAATTTTGAAACTTGTTTTAGCAAATCTTATCATGGTCATATCAAAGTCTCTTGTTTTTGAAGTCATTCTTTTCAGTTTTGAGTAATTAAAATCAACAAATGCTACACTAAGTGTACAGTAGGTCTCGAAACATAAACAAAGCTGTGCTTGTGTACCATCTGCTACTACTGTGCTGCTTAGATTTAGGTGTAGAATCTGAGTAGCCTTTTCTTTCTTGTCTAGTTTCTTGAATATGAGTGAAGAGAGCTGGTTTGGTTTTTTTTTCTGAAGCACCATTTTTAAAGGTCAGACTAGCAATCATATTGTTACAAACTCACCTTCTTGCTTACTGGGCATACTTATTGCAAAGGCAGCAAGAGTCTTGCATCTCTCTGGAAGCCTACTGTGGCTGAAGCAGTCAGTAAAGTATTTTGGGTCCTTCTCAAGCCCCTCTTCTCAGAAGAGGGATTGGTGTAGTAGGAAACATGAGTGGCAGAGAGATCGGAGGGGGTAATTATGTACATAAGGTTGGAGTCTTGAAAGTGGGCTTGTCTAATACTCTGAAAAAAGGCTTTCCTAGAGAACCAGCATCGTTATGAAGCACTTCTTTTCTGGCTGTATCATATTTTCCAAGGCCCGTACTAAGAAAAAATAACATGGTCCTAGTTTTGTTTCCTCTACAAAATACTGTTTTTTTCTCTTCCCTGCCTCAAAGGTGGGCCTGTTTGTCGTTAATCTACCCTGAACATTGTAGATGCTGCAACCTTTCTAAAATGTTATTCCTTCTGGATGTCTTTTTAGTGTCCTCCTTATTCCTGCTATGTAGTTTAGAGGGTAAAAACAATCACGTTGCAGTTTCATCTACTTCTTTCTGAATGTCATCTTGTTTTCTGAACTAAATAGCACCTTCATATTTAGATTTGAAGAAACTCCTCTTTTGATGTTAAGAGAGATTTGCTGAAGTCAAGAATAGTGGCTAATCTGAATGTATTTATTAATTTAATGATTTTAATGGTCCACCTTTCAAGTTGTGTCTGATTCACAACAGAACTTTTTCCTATCATCTAATTTCTCTCTGGTTTCTGAGTACTTTCACTAGCTGTGAGCTTTGGAATAGAAAATATTTTCCTTTTCTTTTTTGCAAACCAGCAGAAAGCTATTTTTAATATATGGTTAGTTTTTTCAGTTTTATATTAATATTTGATTTCCTTTAAATTTCCTGTAGGAGAGAATAACTGAAACTACTTATGTCTGTGCATGGGCACAAGAAAACAGTCGTATTATCTGTACTCTCCAAGATACTGACAGCAATGTTAGCAGCCTACTTGTGCTGACCGTATTTAGGACGCTGTACTTTGATTTTTCCAGACTCCACTTCTAACGTTTTGCATTCTACCAGTAACAGTACTTACAGAAAGTTTGTGTGGTGCCAGAGCACTGACTTTGAAGGGCTTTTGATTGTCAAAATAGCTGGACTCTCAAGGCCATAGCTCCATTTCAGATGTTGCTATAGGCTTGTTTACTGTTTTGCTTCCCTGTCCTAAAGATAAGTGACAGAGCATCAAAACTTTTCGTCGTCTCCATCAGTGTCTTATGGAGCAAGAGAGTTGGAAAGCATTTATTGAGTTTAATGAGTTGGCTAGAGGAAGGAGGTGTATGTGATAAGAAAGGAGACAACTGTCCATCAATTTCTCTTTCAGTGGAAGGTGAAATAGGTACGGCCGTAACTTTGGCCTGCTTTTAATATAAGCCCTTCCAAAGCTGGTATTTGGCAAGCATTTGATTAAACTTCTCTTTTGTTCACTCTCTTAAGAAATGTTTTCCAATTTCCCGGTCCATTTTTTGCTCTTGGCAGTGACACCATCCCTCTTGATTTCATCACTTTAACAGACTTTACTCTGATCATCATCTTCTTTTTGATCTCATTGGGCTGTATCTGATTACTGAAAACAACTTTATGTATTTTAATTTATCCTTTGCAATCTCAGATCTATGTTATTGATTGTTTTTCTCTTTGGTCACCAAAGTCTTTAGCGTGTCCTGTTTGAACTCTGTCTTGCAGTTTTGATTTTCAGTTGTCAGAGTAGAGTTGCACGGACGTACTGAGGCCAGCTTTGCGGGGACCTTTTTCCATATACTTCTCCAGTGTAAGGTCAGGTGTTTTTTTGGCAAGTGTAGTAAGCAGAGGGTCTGGAGAACAGGTCATGTTATGTGCTTCTCTTTTCAAGTATTTTTTGTTATGAGAAGTTGCTTTATTCAACAGTAAAGCATTTACAAATGAATACTTGCCCTTCCTCTGTTAGGTCTTAAAAATAATTTTCGTTGCAAACTAATGAGTCTTTTGCTTCCCGTTGCCTTCAACAATGGAGAACAACCTGGAGGCTTCCAGTGGTCTTTGCAGTTTGGTGGTGGTGTTCAAATCTGAACAGGATCATATCAGACTTGTTAAGCTGATTTGTCTAAGATTGACTTTTGGAATGTTTTTATGGTTTGGGATCTAGCATAAAAACAAACAGTAAGCTCAAACACCTACCTAGTCTCCCCTATTTGCATTTAAGTAGGCAACTGCTTCTGTAGCAGAGATGTACCTACTATGTATACACATGGTTTCTTTCATTTCAGAGCATTGAACCTGTTTCTGTTTTGAGATCCCTTTCCTGCTGCCCCTCGCTTCATTAGTAGGTGATAACAAGGAGAGAGATAAACATCACTTTTTCTGACAGAAATGCATGATGTGATAACACTGTGTATTTATACCACATTTTTTTGCTTCTTAATTGTCCAGTAAAAAGCGCTCAAGCAAGTGGATTCATGACACTGTTTATCAGGACTAACATATGAAAGGCAGAAAAGAAATTCTGAGGGCATTCAGGGTTTCTGTTGTCTTGTGGGACTGACTGGGAAGTTTGTTGTTACCAAGTGGCAGTGGAATCCAAAGGGAAAGGGCCCCCAAGCAGTCTAATGAAAACCTTTGTTTTCCATAAAATATAAATGTTAAACCTCTGACAGGTATGTGGAGAAAATATTAGGAAAGAATTTAAAAAGCAACAAATGACTTCGGGTGACATCTTATTTTCAGCAAATATTGGGTATATCTCTTTTGCAGATATGATCCCTCCTAAAATAGGAAAATCAAAATCACTGCTCACTTCTGAATATCTTAATTAACCTGCAATATTGTGAAGGTACTGGGAAATTACGAGATTTTTTTTTTTACTGTCTTGTGCTTTATTTATAGGATAATACCAACCTTTTTGAGACCTATGATGTTGAACTTATAAAAAAGAATGGGCAAAGCTTGGGGATAACAATTGTTGGATATGCTGGCACAAGTGATGTAGGTGAGTTCTACAGGATTTAGTAAAGTCTAGGACAGGGGCTTCTCAAATTGCCTTTATTTACTATGAGGAAAATGGATAGTGCTTCTTTGAAACAGTGTAACTTACAAAATCTGTGAAGAAGATACTTGGGGAACTTGGTGCAAAGTGAAATTCAGCCACAGAAATTTTTAGAGTTGTAATTAGCTTTAAAAAATAATTCCCACTTGACTGCTGGACTGTGAATTTTATATGGTCATGCAAGACATTAAACTGTAACAGACAGTTCCTGCATGTACAGACTCTAACACAGTCAGATTCCTGTCCTCACTGTTTCTTATTTTGCCCCTGTGGTATATAGCACAATTCAGATAGCACATTTTAAGAAGAATTTCAAAACCAGAGTATTGGATGTCCCCAGTTTGCATTAACTTTTGAATGGCATCTTCAGTATGTATAGCTCAACCTGCAACTTTCGTTTGTTAAATGAATTGTAGGTGTTAGAGTGTTAGAGTAACTAGTCCATCCCTCTGCCAGGCAGGAGATGCAGAGAATCTTAGCTGTGCATGATGTGTATGCTACCTGCACAAGATGATGTACTTGTCTTTTGGCAGGTGGCTGTTTCAGCGCCTAAATGCTGGGAGCAGACTAAAATACCTGTGCTAGGGTATGGGGACATGGAATCAGTTGGGTTTTTTTAGTAAATCCTCTTTAAATTAGAGCTGTTAACTCATCTTTCAAATATTGGTTCCACAAATGATAATATCTTCAGAATTGACTCAACTGAATATCTGGTTTTATACAAAAGGGTAGAGCTTTTTATCCCCTCCCCTTCCTTGTGAGACTCAAGAAACTATTCTGGGAATGTGGTGCAGCTGGGATTGCTTTCCAGCCCTCTTCATTCCCAGGAGATCCTCTTGTCTTGCCTCTTGTGTCAGGAATCCCAGGCCAGTGCAGTGAGGGAACTGGGTCGGGGAGGAGCACTTGTCCGGCAATGGGAAAATGTGAGTTTGAAGCCACCGGTAGAGGGATTTTGCTGAGCACGGACAAACCATGTTAGGCAGGTGTCTGAGGAATGTTAGTGTTCAGAAAGGATGGATGAAGTGTCAAGGTTCACTGGAATTAAAGATCAGCATCTCATATTTTGCAGGAGTTTGTGGAAGGGAAAGGTTACTGTTTCAGCTGATGACTGGGTTTTTTACTGTTGTGTTTTTGGGTTTTTTTGTTTTGTTTTGTTTTTATTTCCTTGTTCTAATTAGAAGTTAGAATTAATAATCAAACATCAAACATGACAAAGGATGGCTTTTCCGATTTCCATGTTTCTCTTTTTTTAAAAGAAAAATCCTTTTTCATTAAGATTTAAAGTACTAAATTCTTTAGCTGTAAGATGATTGAAGGCCTGATCAAAGTACTTAAGCACATACTTTACGTTTAGCTTAGGTAGTCCTATTGAAATCAAATGCAGCATGGATTTAAGTGATTGTAGTTTAAAGCCTGGGTAAGCCCAGGAATGAATCCATGGAGGAGGTGGCCTTTTGTGAGCCATTTTAAAGAAGAGATTTTGAGGTCAGTGTACAGGTGGTTCTGTCAGTGCTGTTTTTTCTGTCAGAGATCCTCAGTCATTCTGTGTCAAACTGTGAGTGGTAACATGCAAATGGTGGTGGTTTACAGAATCATGACTTTGTGGACAGAAGTGTGTGGAAAAGGCTGTAATTAAAAATCTTAATAAGAAAAGAAACAAATTAGGTTAATGTAGTGACTTGTTTCTCTTTCTCCCCTCCCCCTGCCAACAGAACCTTCAGGGATTTTTGTGAAAAATATAATACCTGGTAGTGCTGCTGACCACAATGGCCAAATTCATGTTCATGACAAAATTGTTGCTGTAAGTAAAATGGTCTGCTTATATATTGTTGTAGAATTAATACTTCATTACACATCTCAGTGTTAAAAGAACAACATAGTGAAGACTTTCTAAAATTAACTAAACCTTCTCTGCTTTGCAGAGGAAATAATTTGGTCATTCATATTTGTTTAGGTAGATTTGTAACAGAAGTGAGCTTTGGCTTGCTGTGGTTAAAATATTATTTTACATTCAAAGAAATATTAAATAGTAGTTAACTATGAAAGAGGCAAGCATTTGGATTAAAATGTTTCAGAGTGGAGAATCTTGTCTTTTGGCCTGAAGTAAAGATGAGCAGCATTAGCCTTTATTTGAATTGAATCAGATTTGAGGATGGTTAAGATTTTGCAAGATGTGGCACACTGTTTACGGTCCTCAATGACTGTGTAGCATTGTGTGGATACAATCAAAATGTTAACAGTCACAATTTAGGTTTAAAAACCCAAGCTTTATGTGTAGAAAAATGAAAAACCATTGAATAACAGTGAGTTGAATAATAGTCAATTTTGCATTCACAGTACAAGCAGGAATGAATTACACAGTCTTTTTGTTTTAAGAGATAATAGTTATAGAGATATGAGTTAAAATTACTTTAAAAATGTGTGCTATGCCATACCTTCCAAAGTCAGTTTCTCCTTTTTGAGAGGAAAAATTGATACAACCTTGTGCTTTTATCTGCAGCTTTGCAGGAGAAGCCAGTATTGATGCGTGATCTTACAGTAAGGTGAACAGAGTATTTTGGGTGTAAATTAAAATATCTGAATTAATGTAAGAATTGGGCTGTTTAGAGTGCATTATACAAACAGTTATATGTATAGGCTTGTGTGGGGCGTGTTAGAAATCCATGAGAAAACCAGCAGTGATAATGAACTGAACAGAGTTCTAGGTTGACTACTCTTGCTAGGAAGCTTCAACCACAATACTCCTGAAGCTGTTTTTAGTAAACAGAAAAATCATAGGGGGAAATCAGTGCATAATTAGATTAGTAAATTCTGTTTCGTGGTTGCCCCGTGAAGAACAGAAGAAATTACTGTTGTTTCCTTTTAAAATGCATTTTGAAAATATTATCTAATTAGTGAAATGTAACTGATATAATGAGATTGTTTTGCAAATACTACTGTCTTGGTTGAAAAACCCTCTAATTTCTGCACAAAATAATGTGGATGTTGCTTACAGTGTATGGTACAGCCTAAGAATGTAATGTTATTACTGTTATATGATATGATTTTCTTGGTTTAGGTTGATGGAGTTAATATACAGGATTATACCAACCAGGAAGTGGTAGAGGCGTTGCGTAACACAGGACAGACTGTACGCCTTACCTTACTTAGAAGGAAACCTTCTTCTACTATTTCTTCAGAAAGACCTTCAGATAGAGGTAATCCTTTTCTTTTCTTTTCCCTTTTTCAGCAACTGATTTTATTTTTCACTCAATTTACAATTACTTAATTTAATAATTAGGACTAGATACCACATGATCCTAGATTTTGTAAGGGCACACTGTAGAAAATGAGATCCTTAAGGAGGAATAGAAAGAAATGACGGATTCAGGAAAACTGAGTGCAAAATTCCTGTGTAGCAAAAAAAAAAAAAAAAAAGAGTAGTTAGTGTGGTGGTGTTACTACTCATATATTTTGCAGTGTATAATTTTTTTTTTTTTAATCTGTTTTTACAGTGCAGGCTGTTCCAACCTTTGTGTCCCCTGAGGCTGTAGGGACTGAAACTAGTGTGGGCACTATCAATGAGAAAAAACAAGAAAAGAAGGATGATCTTCAAAATGACAAGAAGCAGAGTCTACATAAACCAGGTGGATAGGATATCTTGCAGTGTCTCTTCTAAGTCTGTGGAATTGTCTTTAATCCCTTTTCAATACTGATGGGCTGTCATGGCTTACTCCGTCTTTAGCTTTTGCTCTGTAGTAAAGCTCCCTCTGAAGTAAAGCTCTACCTGTTGGATCTATCGGCTCTTACACCTCACCCTATCCCCAAAATGTGGCACTGTCCACAGGTTTGCCAAGAGTGTGTTCTATGTCATCATGGAGGTCACTAATGAGGATACTGGATAATATTAGTAGCTTATTGACCTTCTCTCATAACTGGTTGTCAAGCCATTGGTTAAAGCTGTATTTGATCCCAGTTGTCCATCTAGTTTTCAGCCTATTTAGCAGTCATCAAACCCATGCTTCCTCAGTTTCCAAATGAGAATGCTGATGGAAATGGTGTCAAAAACTTCAGTAAAGTTGAGGTGCATTATACCCTTCATCCACATAGCTGTCCTGGCAGTCAGATTGGTCAGTTATTTGGCAAATCTATATTAACTGTTCCTGATTTGCCTTCTTATCGTTTATGTCTTCGGAAATGGATTCCAAGAGGAAGTATCTCATGATCTCTCCAGGGCCAAAGGTGAGACTGATTGGCCTATAATTCTTTGGATCTTCCTCCTTGCATAAAGTTTGCCCTTTTCCAGTCATTAGTGATCTCCCTTTGATTGCCGTGTATTGGTTTAGGGTTATTTTTGCAGATTATAGACGGTGGAGGCACAGCCCTTTCAGTACTCTGGAATGAATCTCATAAGCTCTATAGAGCTGAATGCCTCCAGCTCACTGATTCGTCTTTCTAGCCCTGGTCCTGCTCTGATAACCTGAGGTGTCCTGCCTGCAGTCCTCTCCTGACAGAGAAGATGTGTTGATCCTCCTCTGCTGCCAGGGCCCTGAACCAGATTGCTAGGCGAACAGCATCAGGAGATGGAACTCTTAGGAGTTCACATTTACTTCCTGATCCAGTGTTACCGCAGTCATATCTATCTTGTTGCCCTCACAGGTCTTAGGCTCCTGTGTCTGCAGGGTCTTTTCAAAATATTCTGTTGGTTTCCTGTACATCATCTCTGATGCCCGTTTGTTGCAGTTTCCTCTTTTGGCACTGCAGTAACTTCATGAGAACTCACCTTCCAAGCTGCTCGACTTGGCCTCCTGCAACGTGTGACCTGAGCTGCAGCATCCTCCCTCAGGAGTTTTGACTGAGTAGGGCTTGCTGAAGGACCAGAGGTGACTGCAGCAGCAGGGACTGGGGATCATGTCTTGTGATATGTCTCCATTTGTAGGTCGTTTTCCACACAAATGAGACAGATGCCATTTCCGTGAACATCTGTCTCACCTGTGTGCCACCTGCCACATAACTGCCTTGCTCCTGTTTGCTTGTCCTGCTTAAAGTGCTCCTGATCACTGACATTTCCTGGAGTGCCAGAGAAGTAGGGAGCCCAGCACAAGTTACGTCCACCTCCTGTGAGATTCCCCAGTTGGCAATGAACCTCGCCCTGCTGCCTGCTGGTTCCCAGACACAACTCATTTACCTTGTGGTACTAATACTGTTGCATACTGCTTCTTCCCATGCTTCTGTTGGAAACTGGCATTCGCTCTCTAGGCGTGTGAATTCTGGCTTGCTTGTCCTGAGCTTACTAGGCTGAACCGGAAATCGTTGACAGCACACCTGTACAGGCAGATGAGGATCTCTGGTCTGGCAGAGGCATAACAGGCATAAAGACCTGACGGCTGGAATTGGCAGCTGGTCAGGAGTTCAAATTAGATGTGTGCTTTTAACAGCAAAGGCAATTGGACATAGGGGCAGATCAACAAAGGCATGAATTGCTTTGGTTTTTAGCTGACTTCTGAATCGAGGTTGGAGGTCTTCCCAGAAGGTGTGCTTCAATTCCCCTACAGATTTCTGGGCTCTTCTACAAGAACTTGTGGGTGAATTTCTACAGCTTGTGTTAAAGTCAGCATAAATTATCCTTATGCCTTGTAGTTTCCAAGATATGTAGATGTAATAGAGGATTCTAAATTACGGCTGTCAATGAATAACAATTTTGCTATGATTGTGGAAGATCTGTCAGTATTAAAGACAGCCTGGAAACAAGAGAAATGTAGCAGTTCCTATGTTCCATTCTGGTTTACTTTTCTGTCCAAGCCTTGTAACCAGACATCCTTTGTTGTGACTTTTGCATGTTGCCAGAAATAGGAAGCCAAAACAGTGGTGGTTGAGTAGCTGAGATGTGAAGTTATCAAAGCATTGCTTCAGCTGTATGAATGGAAGAGCATATATTGATTTGTAGTTAGAATGGACAGATAACTTAAGGACTTAGCAGTAGGATGTATTTAGGGGTAGAAGAGCCAAGAGGACTTACACTTGCTACAAGAGAGCAACACGTGCTGTCCTGTGTCACTTACCCAGTCCTTTTGTACTGTGGAACTTTCTATGCATAAAGTATTTTCTTTTTCTGCTGAAGTGAACAGTATCTCTGTAGTCAGTTCCTGACTACTCGTGATTGGGTTAGCTTGTGTCACAGGCTGCAGATGTCTGCCCTGATGCGAAGAGAACTTTCTGAGGAATTTGTTACCTAATACCTAGTGCTGTGCAAATATGGTATATCAATGCCAGGATCAGTTTATGCTAGGAACTAAAATCGCTTTTACCTGGCTTGAAGTTAACAAACTTTTGTTAGTCTCAAGGTGTGTTATCTAGATATGCCTTAGTGATCCCTGTTCTGCTGATAATCAGCTTGGACCAAACTGTATTTTTGAGCCCTTTTCATAGCAGACCCAAACTGCTTTGACGTGGATCCACTGCCTCTCCATAAATACTCCAAAGCCCTTAGTTTCAAAAGGAGTTTGTAACCAAGTTGTATGTATATGAGTGGCTCCCCTTCAATTCTAGCATGGTACAAATCTCATAATCCTCTTCCTTGGAGCTCTGTGGAGTATGGTGCAGATGCAGCTGAGTCTGGCAAGGACTTCATTGCCTGGAATCCATAGCTGCTGGTTGGATCCATGCTGATCCCTTGCAGGGGCAGTGTGGTATATCTGTACTGCATTCCCCCGTGCATCATGTAGCAAGCGTACTATGAGATTTTTCTATTCTCCTATGCATCCAAGCTCCCCTTACCCCGGAGAATACAGGATAATGTGTTTGTATGCACAGCGTGTCTTGGGATACCAAAATTTAAACACTGAAGATAGTGTTTGTTTGCAGTTGGGTATTGCCCTTGATACCATCTAGCAGTGCTGGTCCCCCTTGGGCCAGCAGGATAATGCAATGGGCATGGCTTTGAAACTGAGTAATGAATCAGGAGCATTTAATGCAATGGTAAGCAAGTATCATTGCTTGATTAAACTGGGTTTTTTTCATAGTGAAAAACCACTTTAAGTTACAAGGTTCTGCAAAAGCTTTCTGCAACTATAAAATGTGTGTGTGTATCTCTGTTAAAAAGTTGAAATACTTAGTTGCAAATTTTACTCATACTGAAATACGATGTATAAGATTTCACCTTGGAATAGAATTCAATGGCCAAGTTTAAATTCCAAAGATAGGTGCTTATTTTGGACATGGTGATGGGCACTTCATTATAGTGGTGCTAAAGTAAATATTGCTAATTTAAGGCTCTGACTAAACTCTGGAAATCCTTTTAGAAGTTTATATGTAAAAGGTGTGTTTTATAAAATATGTATTACTTCCCTTTAAGCACAGTTGTGTGAAATTCTTATTAAAATGTGTTTCCTGGAGTGGTATTAAATAGTAATTCTGGCCAGGCAAAACCGTGCTTAAGCAGTTCTGTTACAAAGGCAACATGGTTTAGGATGCAATGTGCACAAGGCCTGAAACTTTCTGCTAGCAGTCTAGAGGCAATTAACTTAACAGCTGCATCTGCAAGACTGCAAACTGGGCAGAACTGCTTTCTTTTGCCTTCCAGCAGTACTCACAACCCAAAGATATGATGATGCTAGTCAGACACTTAAAGACGGCTGGGGAAAAATACCAACAGTAGGGCACATAAAGGTAGTGCATTAATGAAGTGCACTAGAGCACAGCACACATTCTTGTATAGTAAGCTTGTGAAACCAGGAGGAAATTGCAAGAGGAGAAGATCCCGATTTTGAAGATGCCGGCAATTTTGACCAGGAAATATGATTTTTACAATACACTTGTGATTTATTCTTGATGCTTGCTAATTAGGAATGAAAAACTGTATGGAAGTGCAGGCAGAAGGACAGACTAAATATGTTGAAAATTGTTGCTAATGAAAGCTGTCCCTGGGAAGCATTTTAATTTCTGAGGCCTTGCACATTATAGAAGATGTGGTGTGTATCTCAGGTCATGAGAAATCCAGCTGGATGAGAGACTAGAAAGAAACTTCCTGTTAGCTGCCATGTGGAAAGAGCTGTTTGGGGGAAAAGGAGTATTTTAAGTGAATTGGGTGATACTATTGGAATTGAATATATTTAATCCAAATCCCTCCAGCCAACACTTCCACAGTTCTGAGGAAGTTACAAGCAAAGACTTCAAAGTGTGTTTGAAAGAAAGGGGGGAACTTCAAATGGAGGCATGCATCAGCACCTGCTCTGAACAACTCATAGATTTTGGTAATGTGTTTTGGAAGTGACAAAATCTGTATTCAGCCAACTGAACACAGCTTACAGTTACTGAACTGAACTTTGAGCTTGACCCTAAGATTCATTACTGCTGGTGAACCTTAAAAAAAAAAAAAAAAATCTATATTTGGCTGCACAGGGGATTGCAGGTACTTAGGTCCTGTGTGTTCATGCTTTAACTTTGTAACAGCAGAAAAAAAGACTAAGGAATTTCTGTCCCTATATATTTCTGCAACTAGAAGGAGTAGAAAAATGCATGAGTGTTCTGTTTTGCTACAGTTGGGAAGTAAAGATAGTGATCAGCCTGTGCTTGATAACAAGGCTCATGAAGATGACTTCTCCTTGGAAACTTCAATTAAATTTCAATGGAGGAAAAAAACCTTAACTCACAGCTGAGAATTTTGGGTCAATTTTTCTTCCCTTTTTTTTTAAGGAGATAATTTATTTCTAAGAGAACTGTGGGCTGCGTTTATAAACCCAAGCTTTTATTCTTGGTGGGGTTCTTTCTGGTGACAGAAAATAATTATCTGAATTGCTGGAATCCTTGAATATCTGTATCTCCTTGATCCTACAGGTTAAAGATGCTTTGGATATTTCTAAGTGAAATCTCAATTGTTAGGCTCTGAGGAATGTGGTTTCTCAGTGCAGATCAGACAGAATTTGCCTATCTGGCATGACAGAAAGTGAGTGGAAGAGATACAGTGATGGATCATGTTGTATAAGTTAACTTAAATCTTTGTTTCTAATGATAGGAAAACGTCAAAGTTATAAAATGATGTAATGAGGATTGTATTGCAAAGCTCATGTTTTATCTTTGCAGTCTACAAAGGTGTTGATAGTAGAGGCAGCTTGAAGTCCCATTTGTGTTGGCTTTTGCTAGTAGGTGGGCTCTGAGCTTCTCTTGGTGTCTTCAAAATTCCCCCCTTGAGGTACTTTACTTGCTAGTTTGTGTCCAAAATGTGAGGCTGTGATTTACATTCTAAATTTCAGTACGATGCATCAGCAATACTAAGTGTTCTGTGCCTTGTCTAGACATATGACAAACTATTATAGTCGTTCAGGGGAGGAAAAAAACAGGTTTTGGTAATTCAGACCCCAGTTGCTGCTGCTGTAGCTGCTAGATGGAATTTGCTTTAGAGCTTGATTCTTACCAGTTAAACATTGCTTCAGCTTGGAACTTTATATGTGCACTGAGCTTCTGGATGAGGTCAAATGCAGGGCAGCCAGTCATTTTATGCTGTCTAGCTCTGTCAAATTGTCTTACATGAATGTAATACTGCCTTGGTTGCATAAGTAAGAAGGCTGAAAAGATATAAATGTCAAGATAGCCAAGTTCCCACGGAAGACTGGTTTAGAACTGGAGCTTATATTAAAGCTCATGTTACTTACTGGCCTAATTAAACTAGACAAGCCTTTATACCTGCCAAATGTATAAATAAAGTCTGTGACTGCATTGTGCTGATGCAGCCCCTCGATAACAGCAATATCTTGTCAGGTGTTTTACTTCTTAAGGGGGTTCATTTTGGTGGGAGATGATGCTTCCCTGGAGTGGCAAGCATTTTTATAGCAACAAATTATCAAGTCATGTGAAATTTGTTTTGCAGCCTGAAAGAATGATTTATTTACAGTGCTGTATGGTACAGAACTCACATCTCATCAATGCAAGCATCACCTCTTCTGCTTCTCAGCTGAATAAATCACACGTTAGCAGTAGCTGACATTTTGCATTGTTTTCCTAAGAAAGACATTTTTGATTTGCACTGTTTGACAGAGTCAGCTTAATGCACTTTCCTTTTTGGGATTATTCCCTCTAATCTTTTATTTACACTGAATTTTTATTGAAGTATTTAGAAGTAAACGTACTTCTGAATGCACAATATGCTTATAAATTTAATATTCGCTTTCATATTTAGGAAGAGTCCCCCTCCCTCCAGCACATGAGCTGAAATCCAAGTGGGAAAACCTGCTGGGACCTGAATATGAAGTTATGGTATGTTATCTTCCAATAAACTGCATTCATGTATGTTATTTCTTTAAATTACGTATCTGTGAGCTTAGCATTAAAGGCTGTTTATAGAACAGTTTAGTGTTTGGAACAGATCATTAACATCAAATTTTGTTTCCCGTAATATCAAGGCTGAAATATAGGAGTGTTATAATGAGTTGGTTTTGGGGCTTTTTTTTGGTTATTCTGTTTATATAGATACTATTGTTATACAGATACTAGACAGGAACAGCGATTTAAGAAAATCAACTGTCCTTTTAGATGTGCATCATAGCAGCCGCTGAAAATATGTGGCATTTTTATGATTTCATTTATGATCTATTTGTTTTATTGTGCACTGGGAAGAAAAGGCTCAGGATAGAGCTCCTGTGTTTCACAAAGAATCTTACAATTTTATTAGAAGAATGAAAGAATGATTTTTAAACGTGCTGGGAAAATAGGAAGTAATTCACAGTAGTGTAACTTTGTGGTGCCAGTGTCTATTAGATATTTCTTCACTTCATATTAAATAATTGCCAAGCAAAAGATTGTTTTGATTAGTTGTCATAAGGAGTTGACTGAAATTGTAATTCACTACTGCTTTTCAATGCTGTTAGGCAGTGAGTACAGATAAAAGACTCCAGCCAGTGTTCTTTCCGAAGACTTAAAAAATTCTCACCACCACCAAGAAAATGCCCTGTTTGTCTTTGCAATGCTTGTCCAGTTGATTTAGAGACACTTATTTTTACTACTTGGAGTAGCCATCGTTCCAGTCACTTGCTGGAAGATTTAAAGTAGCTTTAAGAATTGCCTTGAGAAACTCGCTTCTCTTCTTTCCATTAGCACTCCTTTAAGATCTGAAGTTCGTGTAAGATTATGTACATGATGCAATAAATCTGTTTGGCTGCCCACTTCAGTTTCTTGGTATTCCCATCCTTACATTTCAAGTGTCTGATATTATTTCCCTTAGCACTATCACACTTTCCACAGAGGACAAAAACCTGCTTAGTTTGTGAAACTGTCCATTTCTAATTCTTGTTTAGCTGCCGCCAGTAAAATGTCAGGAGTGAAAATGTTAATGATTGGCCCTTTTAACTAATAGAACAAAGCTGTGGTGGCATCCCATTTTGAAAGTCATTTTTTGGTCCTTTCAATTCTTGTCATCTGTACCTACCTCTAGTCTTGCTTGGCTGCGTTCAATAACAATGTTTAGTTCGATTTTAGCCTGATAGCGCAGCCCCTGTTTCATGCTATCCTCACTCCTACACTCAGCTCCTACACTCAGCTCCCAGAAAGTCACCCTGACGGTGCCTACATGTTTGAGTATTCTCTCTGAAGTATTTCTCTTCAGAGGGAATAGCTCTTTGAAGAGAGGGTTTGGTGTCACTCATGGCTTCTGTGTTGCTGATCCTTTGTGGTACCAACGGAAGGAGCTGAGATCCTGCTGAAACAGAAAGAGACCCTGGAAGTCTGTACAGGGATGTATGACTCTGTGGTATTTGTTGCCAGGTACCTAAGAGTGAGCAGTCTAGCTGAGGAGTTACCAGTCATAGCTTCATTTAGTTACAACTGAATGAACATGAAATGGATTCTGTCTGTTGGGAAAAATACCCTAGGTACTGGGAAAAAAAGATGCTGGAAGCCCTATTTAAAATTAAGCCAAAACAAAAAGCTGAGTCTTAGTATTGTTTCGTAGATACTTTGTTAAACCAGAAATTTGCAAAGGAGTCTGAAGTTACCTGATTTTTTGCAAGGCTGTATATTTTCCAAATCTAACAAGTGTAGCAATCCTCCCAAACATATTCAACTTCAGTGTCCCAAATTCCAGCCCTGTGCCATAGATCACCACAGATGTCATCTTACTGCATTTAAAATTGGAGTAAATAACCTTCTAAGGTTACAGATAAATAAATTATGTTAAGGAAGAACATTACAAGAAAACTGGTCATGAACATAGTTATTTTATTAATATAAAAAGTGAAGATATACTGAAGGGATTTCTTGTCACTGTTTTAAATAATCCACTTTGCATTCAAATTTGGTAATTAAACTCATGTATTTCAAGCCGTGTTAGAAACATGCTGCAGAAGATTGTTGTTTAGTCTAGATGTTATATGGCTGTACTATAGCCTGAAGTTACAACTTAAGCTATTGTACTTTTCAAATTCTGATTGGCAAGTCAGTTTGGGTCTTTGTGTCAAACATGATGGCATTTTGTGTTTATACAGGATTACTGAACTTGACTAAAATTGGCAGTCGGGCTTCAGGAACAGGATAATATTGGAGTCTGCTAATAGTACATAATCACCACATTCCTCGTTGTAAATGTTCTGTGTCTGAAGGATTTTTCTAACATTTGTTTAAAATTATTTTGCACCAGTGTGACTTTGTTTAAGTACAGTTTATTTTGCTCATCATTTTTTTGCCAGAATTCATCATTCTGGTAAAGTCTTTATTGCCCTGCTATTGAAAAATGTTATGATGTACAATTTTTAGGTTGTGAATGTGGATATGCCCATTACAAATGATTCGGAGCTCCAGAAGTACTCAAAGGTATGACTTACATGATGGTTTTCTTTGTGGTATGTGTTGGCAGAGTAATCCCAGGAGGGCATGATACAATTCCAGATTTATGTGTTTCAGAAATGTAGTAGCTTTGTGGCTCTTACTTTTCCAAAAAATGGCTGCAAATGTTCTGCTTACCTTCTGGACTGGTCCAAAACCTTTTCGTAGCATGGGCAAATGAACCTTTTAACACTCCCCCTACACACACAGACACACATCCCCCCCGCAAACAAAAAAAAAAAAACAAAAAAACCCAAACCCTGCATATAAGCCTCAAATTTTGGGGTACTTACTTGCATTGAAATTCAGTTGTTGAAAGCCACTACAGAACGGAGCAGAGGTTGAAACTCTGCTGAACAATATCACCGTCCTGCAGAGGAGTTTGCCATAGTGATCCTGGCTGAGGGAGAGGGAGGTCCAGAGGTCCCTTTAATTGGCATGGTCAGAGCTGAAATTAATTTCAGTCTTCTGAGACTTTCGAGAGATTTTCAAGATATGTATATTAACATTGTGCAAAAGAGGGTTGTGGAGGTGATGCATTTATATACTTGTGGGGATGGGATGTCTCAGTGAAGAAAGGCCATAAACTCATAATCAGACATGGGTGTGAGGGAATGTTGAGGATCAATGGATTGCTCCTTTTACTTGAATATCCAGAATTAATTGGGAACAAGAAGGACAGTCTGTGTTTCAATTTAAGTAATAAAAAGCCAGAAAATAGCCAAACTGAAGAAGTGGACACTGCTGATCATCTCTTCTTCCCAGGTTGCCATGATTTCTGCTGTCTTGTCTGGATAGTGTATCAGTTTCATGCTAGTCTTCCTAATATTAGCACACCTAAGGCACTAGCAGTTGGAGGCTCCCTAGAGAAAAATTCCAAATTAAGGAGGCCCACTGGGAAAAGGCTAGTGAAAAATCAGTAATTTCACCTTGCAGAAACATGGATGCCAGTATTACTAGCTATTTGCAGAGGAGGCTTCATGGATATTTTTCCTACCTCAAAGTAGTATAGCTCTTAAAGGAGCTAATCTTGTGATGAGTTTTTACAGTGATTATGGACTTTCTTTCAGTTTTGTTGAAAAGTCACCTTTTGGGTAGGATAGACTTAAGGTGGTACTTTCCTCTGCATTTTTTCCAACATGGTAACCTTATTTAAGAATACAGTTCAAGTTGGCTTTTCCCGCAAAGGGCAGATTGGTTGTTTTTATTTGTGTGAACAGTTTGTATAGAGAAATTATGGACACTCATGCTGTAACGCAGATAATGTCAGTATGAAGACGTAATCATCTTACTGTGTGCTTAGTTTAAGTTGGTGAGCTACTGAATCCTAAATGTGTTTATACTGTGGTAGATAAAGATATATATATACATTCTCAGCCATACTTACCTTTTGGCAGCTATTACCCATCCACACTTTGAGATTAGGAGTTGAGCTTGATACATTTGATGGACATCATTATATATCATCAATTGCTTCAGATGGCCCAGCTGCAACACTTGGTCTTCTGCAACTGGAGGATGAGCTTCTGGAGGTAAAAACCAAAACACCCCAACACCCCCCAAAATAGAACTGATATATTTCCTGTTTGCTTAGCCTTCTTAAAGATCTTTGTGTTAAATTCTAGTTTGGCTGCTGTGTGTGCAACAGCAGTATTCAAGAGTTGGTTGTGGAAGCAGTTGGAGTAATGCTTTGGAAGTCACATTCATTTTCTTCACCATTTCATTCCTCCTTTATGGACAAAATGTCAAAATCTTGTGACCTCTTAGTGACTTCATGTTTTTTTTTTTTTTTTCTGAAATGTTTTAACATGATTATCAAGAGGTACAAGGGCAGAGATAATGTTTGTGTTGAGTGTATTTGTATCTGCAGTCCTTTAGCTCAGTCTTTTGAGCAATTTGGCATTAGCTTTTGCAGTGGATAATCTTTAATATTTGTCACTCCAAAAAAATTTGCAACAGTCTCAGTAATAGTGGTTCCTGTTATGCATTATAACTTGCTTGTTGAGTGTTGAAAGACATTTGTGTGTATGAGCTAGTACATCAGTTTGTTTAAATATGTATAAAGAGGTATTGGGGCAGCTTTGAAGTTATTGGAATCAGACCAGGCCTATTTGCTCAGGAAAAATATTTATTTGATAGTATTAAAATAATACCTTGTGTGTGTGCGTGTGTATGTATATGTATCAGTATCTCAGCCTGCAACTGAAAAGACATTAATTTCCTGTTGAATACTTGCTCTTTGTAGAATATTTTGATTTTGAACCTTTTCTTAGTGGATGCAAACAATGTGTAATTGACATGAGTGGGAAAAGAATTAGGCCTTCTGAAAGATTAGTTTGTTAGCTGTACAGCTCTCTTGCTTTTGCTTGTTGTTCACCCTTTAAGATCAAAGATTAATACTGATATCACTAAGACCTAAAACATTTTCTTCAGTTATTGCTTAATAGAGGAAATCTTGATTCCTAAAGGAAGGGATTAATGGAATGCTGGAAGTGTTGTTTAAATTCCTTGGCCACTAAACAAAAAATTGTGTACAAAAAGCAATAATGCAGTGCTGTAGAGTAACTTAGGAAACTTTAATTGTATATATTTAACAGTTTTACTTATTACTGTGTACTTACAATTAAGTTTACAGATATGTCGAGACCTAGCGAGCATAAATTTTTTTCTACTCTGTAGATGGAAAAAAACCCCAACAAAATAAAAATGTGCTCCAGGGCTAAAGCTATATATGCCAGGTTTAGCCCAGAGTATGTTTTTGCAGCCAAGTTATAAATCCCCTTAAGTAGGGGTTTGCAATGGAAAAAGTGACAGCCCCATTCCCCAAACAAGCAGCTCTACCTGGGCCTGATACAGTTGGGATTAAAATGTGATCAGTAAGGAATTTTTTTTTAATATATAGTAAGGTTGAATGTTGATTATTTTTAATGATGTGTTTGAATTATGATAGAAAGCATGGTATTTTCTCTTCCCCGCCTCCCCCCCCGCCCCCTCCCATTTTAGCTAATTTCATTGTGTTCTTTTTTAGGAGTAAATTGCTTCCTTGTGTCCTTCTAGTTTTGTTATAAAATTTCACCTATTTGATGGCACAACTAACTAGAGCGATGTGGTGAATGAATGGGGTGTAGGGCACCTTGCGTGTTTAGAGGCTGATTTCTGGCAGCTGCAAAAGAAGAAATGGGAGTCCCCAAGTCTGCTTGAGAGTGCGTGGTAGCTCTTCTCCATCAATCACAGTATGCTGAGAAGTGCTGGTAACTTTCCACCACACTGCCACTCTCAATGCATTAAAAAATCCTTACGCGTAGATACTTCTGCTTAAATAATTAACTAATGGATTAGCCTGATAGCTCAGCAGTTGCTGTAATTCTTACAGAAAAAACCCATAGCAGTTCATCTTACCATGTTGGAGGCCAGTTACACTACTCTGCATTTTTCTCTTTGGCTGGGTTGTAGCCTGAGAGGAACTCTGTGTTTCCCAGCAGTTTAAGATATATTTACACTGTAAAAAGCACAAAGGAAAAAGTGGGAAAAAATAGAGGTGATCAGGAAGAAAATGGCTAAAGTGATATTGCTGTGTAGTCTTGCATAAGATTGAGTCCCTCTAAAGAACAAGGACATCTGGGAAGTATACGGCGAGGCTTTGTCTCAAGCACATATGTACAGAGGTGTGTTTATGTATGTTGTATATTTGCGTGCTATATTTTCTAGGATCAAATGTGGGTTCATCTACGTTAGCACTGCAGTTTGGGTATGAAGTATTGAAGAGAATCTGGAATTAACCCCACTTACTGTGCTTTGGTTCATGTTGTGGAGTGGACTTGGATGATGTGTACTGGATTCCTAAACCAGTTGTTGCACTCCAGCGACTTTGGACATTTGGTCATGAAAGCAGACTTTTGAGGTAGCCTGAAAGAAATCCCTGAAACACAAGAGGTGTCGGGATTGAGTCCATAGCACTAATTGGGTTAAATCCCTACTCTTTTGGGGCTGCACTGCTTGTCAACATAGATGATGTTCACAACTATGACACCTACTGACATTCTGCTTTCCTCATACTTAAGGATACTGCTATGGTGCAAATAGATGTATCCTCATGATATTGCAGGTTATAAAATACGCAAAAGAGGATGAATCACTGTAGTTTTATTTTCCTGAGGAAGTACAATTGCAGTATCACATTTTTAAAGCAGCATTGTTATCTATCGTATCTTTTTTTTTTCTTTTTTTAAGTCTGTGGTTTAAAACATCCATTAACAATAGCCTTATGGTCTTATGTTGTCACTCAGGATCTAAAGGTTATGGGATGGTAAGCTTTGGCCCTTTTCAGGGTTTTCTGATTACTTGCTTACTGCAATTGGTTTCTTTTTTACTATACATTCTTGCGTGTTTTCTGTAGGAACTATTTTGGTTTCAACCACTGTTACCTTTTAAACAACTGACAAAGTTGTACTAGTTCTGACAAGTTTTTGATTAGAGCTCAAAATCTGTGTTTTCTTAAAATATTTTGGAAAATTAAATTTTTATCTTTTTTAACTCAAGCACGTAAGCCTGATGCTAAAAAAAAGTCCCCAGCAAAGAAACAGGTAAGAATGAAATAACAAAGCTAGGAAAGATTCAGGCTAGGAGAACTAGTGAGCGGAAAACAAGTTAGAGGAAGCTGAAGAGAGCGGAGACATGATGTAGCAGTCAGTAGTGACAAGATCTTGCAGATGAAGTTTAAGTCTTACATTAGTGCATGTATATTTCAGAAGCATATGTTAATAAAACTACGCAAGCTTTGCCAGAATCCGTAGGTAAAATTAGACCTCCACATTCAGCTGGGGAAAGACATGTACACAAAAAAATTAATAAAAGAATCTGGTTGATAGCCTTTTAGTTATCTTAGTGTGTTTCCCCTTCTCTGTAGGTAAATGGAGTTCAGCTATATGGAAAATCACGCCGTGAGGCAATCACTTTTCTAAAAGAAGTGCCACCCCCATTTACACTGGTTTGCTGTCGGCGACTTTTTGACGATGGCAGTGAATCTCTTGTGGATGAACCTACCGTAGGAGTTTCTCCTCCAGAACAGAAGGTAGACTTCTCATGTTATTCAGTTGTGTAAAAGGACAATAACTTTTTGAAAAAGTGCATATATTTCTGAGAAAGTGATTTAGCTTTCTAAAGACAGTGTTTCTGTTTTCCTTTTGCTGTTTGATCCAGACCACTTTTCAGTCTTAAATAACATTTCCTAAAATGTATAGTTATATGAAGCAGTTTTGTATTAAATTGTTATATAAAGCTGCCTTTGCCATTCACTTTGGGCATGTAAGGGGACAGCTGGTGTTTCAGTGAAAGATAGTTCATGTTTGCAACACTGGTACTTTTACTATGGTTTATACAGTTTCATGATGAGAAACTTCATTGTACTACAAATACAAGGTAGGTAAATCACCTAGCTAGCATGCTAACCATGTACGTCCCATTCATCATTCTTACACTTAATAGGTGAGTGAGAGCTCTGAATTACACTAAATCACATCCTTGCCGCCATTAGCTGATTACTTCCATGTTCTGAGTAGGTTTTTATAGAACTGGAAAAAAATGAAACAATGTTTCTTTCTACTGTAGAAGCTTTAAAGTCTCAAACTAAAGCTTGACACTTGTAATGGTTGTTTGTATTTATAAAAAGTATTTACACCTTGACTTCTCATCTTTTCCTAATATTTTGTGATCTGATTTACTCTAAGGTGGAGAGTTAAACAAGAAATATGGATGTTTCATGGAAGAATAACATGTACAGTATTACACCTTTTTGTAAAAGGCCCTTTCTGTTGCAGTAGCACTTGTTCCACTGTGGGTTTTGATGTTGCATTTTACTGAACATTTTCCATGTGCATCCTGTCAGTTGCACATCTTTGCCATAAGGTGATATTGAGTGAACAGAGGGTGCCTTCTCCTTAGAGCAATCTCACAATATTTCTGCTTTCTTTTGTCAAAAGTATCAAGAAAGAGTGTGTGGAAGAGAAATTTCTTCCATTTGCCTCTTGGCAGTGGTCTGTGTAATAGGTATATTTATACAAAGAAATAAGGTTAAATCAGTGTGAAGTTAATGGTACCGGGTTTTAATGTTTTTCTTGGGACATCATACACTGATATTTTGTAAAGATTGTATTGATAAATTAGCAGTAATGTTAAAACACACATTTTAAGTTAGACAAGAAAAGATGCCTTTTTGTAAGATATATTTACGAAGCTGTCCTTACCCAACAAAATTGGCTAACTATGCCTCTTTCTTTTATACCTTAGCACAAAAATTGTGAAAGAAACTGCTTTTTCAAAATAGATACTATTTGTATAGTTACAATATAAGAATTTTTTGTTTGCATATTTAATGCCACAAGTATCAGATGTGCCTGATCGCCTGGTCTTTCTATTAGCTGTCTGTAGTTAAATCTTTTATGCTAAGATATTTATTTTTCCTTTATGCATCTAATGGGACAGCTGAAGTTCATCAACATGTAACAGGTTAGTAATATTATAGTAACTAATTTGACTAATACTTGGGTGTTTGTATGCCAGGTTGGGCTCCGATGCTCAAAACATATAGGCATAGTCCCAAGGAAGTATCCAAGGCAGCAAGCCAGAGAAAACTGGATGCATAATATTCAATGAAGTTGTAATTCCATAAAAGGTCATATTTTAGGGCACGTATGAGCCATTAATAATAAAAACATTGAAAGAATAGTGTTTGTAAAGAACTGGAAGAATAGTATTTGAACGAGAGTTTTTGTTTTCCAGGTGAAACCCGAGGAAGACATTAATCCTGAGGAGGAAGAAGGGGAATTAGCATTATGGTCTCCTGATGTGAAGGTTATTGAACTGGAGAAAGACAAAAATGGTTTAGGATTCAGCATTTTAGACTATCAGGTATACTTTTCTGTGTAACTAAATACTAAAAATCCCTTTGATTCTTTGTCTTGTATGGTGCCTTAAAATATTTTGTGATGTTGATTACTGGGTGATCGACTTGGCACTTGGGCCTAGAAACTGTGTAGGGGAAAGTAATTTATTTTGAGGCCAACTCTGTAAATTATAGCGTAGAGCTTGTTCTAAACCAGTCTGATTATTGGACGTGATAAAGTGCAAAATCTTTAATCAAACTCCACCTCATAACTCTGACTTTAATGCCTAAATGTTGGGTTTTGTCTTATTTTGTTTTAAGTTGGAATGACTTTTCAGCTATGAGAGTGGCAAGCAATCTTTCTTGGGTATTGCAACATCATTTCGTATGTACCAAATTTAATGAGTCTTTTGCTTTTTCTCCCCTTACTGCCCCAAATCGTCTTTCATTTGTAAATGGAGTATAGACCCATGCTGGTCTGTGATCTGTGGTCCCACTCAAGCCATGGAAAGATTCACTCAGGCTTTGAATTGAGCCATGAAAAGTAGAGTTTGCAGAGGTAGCTTTACCAGGACTGTCCTTCACAGTCAAAACAGCATGTCAGGGCTGACAGGTGAACCGGTGTTGCAAACTCAGGTTTCTGTAAATACAAATTTGTTTTAATACATTTATTTATTAGTACAAGAATAGAGATTGAAGAACCTGATTAATCATTTTTCAGTTATGCTTCTCTGTTTAAATTATTAAACCAGGATGCCAGAGATATGGGTAGAATTTTTTTGGGGGGAGGAGTTGACTTTCAGGAGTCATTCATAGCTTCAAAGTTGGTTTCTCAAGAAGAACCATTTTGGGGTAGATTATATTCTTAATTGTTAAACTCCTTAGAAATCAACAGAAAAGTCTAATTGAGGGAAAATTCTACTAAAATTAATGAATCTTTTTTCAAAAATATTGCCTTCAATTAAATATAGAGAAACTCTCAAAATCTGTAATCAGAATGAAATGTTCTTCATGTTTCTAGTCAATGTAATATATTTTTAGACCTCTAGCCGTCATATTTATAAGGAAATAAAATAGCTGGATCACTCTTCATAATAATATACATGATCACATCTGAATACTGCCTAAACATTGTAGTGTAATAAAATGTGTTCAACTGTTGTGCATAAATGTCAAATGATATAAAATTCACTTTTTGGTACAATAAGGCATGAATTGGGAATGAATTAGAATAAAAAATATTCAAAGTATTATGCAGAACTATTAATTCTATATTTTACCAGTGTGATTTAAGATTACTGAAAATAGATCCTGTTAGTCATTTTCGCTGACACATGTTGTGTTGCAGTGCCAGCTTTACTGTAGAGTTGCTAGGAGTCTTTACAGAGCAGTACTACACAGATTTGCTTTTAAGTTCTCATATAATCAGAATTAATGAAGGCTTTAATAACAGGCTTTTTATTTACTTATTCGCAGATGCAAATACATGAGCAATGTTGCGGTACTTTCAGCTAAATTTAAATACATTCTAATCAATTCTAAATGAGTGGTAAACCACTTAATCTCAGATCTTTATAATTTCAAGATATTGATGTATAAAGTATGCTCTTTTGTTTGGGATTTGCCTCTTAGATCTTTTACACTTTTCATCATCTGCAGATTAATTTTTATATAGAGATATCTGTGACTGTGTGTGTGTTTATGTAAATACATCCATCACATTCTTGAGTGCAGGGCAAAGAAAACAAACAATTGTCCGTACTAGATTGGAGGTGAGGGAAAAAAAAGAAAAGTGGTTCTTAGGAGACCGTTCATAATTCTTAAAGCAGATTTGCTGAGAAGCACCAAAATTACAGTGAACTGTTTAATTGTGGCTTAAAGGACCGGAGACCTAACTCTGTTTTCTATGTCTCTTTTTGCAATTTTACCCTTTTTTCAGGCACATACTCTGTTTTGCAAGAAAAGATTCAAGCCTTATAATGGCAAATGGCACTACTTGCACTATATATCCACTGTTGATTTTGCTCTTTTTGAATAATCATGTGATTTATTATTTTTTTAGGTTTTGTTTGTTTGGTTTTTTAAATGCAGATGGGTATTCACATGGCCTAGCTTCATGGATCAGTGCATCAGTGAGAGACCAGCCTTTGTAGGCTCCCGTTAGTGTTGATTGTTGGTGGAGGTAGGGTGGGGAGGAAAATACTTTAAAAGAGATGATTCTGAGCAGAAGGCCTATTTGTGGTGCTCATAATTACACACGTAAGGACTGACTCTATCTGTTACAGAAGTTTAAGGAAACTTTGGTGTTACATACCCAACTTGGAGGTGATGTGACTGTATTCTGGGTTTTGAAGATCAAATTATTTCAGTAGCTATTGGTTGAAATGGCACTTCAGAAATATTTGTAGGACTTCAGAAAGATCAGTAGGAATAGTGAAGTAACATTACAAGAAAAAAACAGTGAGGCACTATTATTCAGTCTTACTTTTCCCCACATCAAGGTATGATAACATCTTTGAAATGCTGCTGCAGTACCAGCCAGCCCATTTCAGTCACTTCTTGTGAGAGACTGGTGACTGTTACCTGCAGTATTTAGGAACCCCTGAAATCCTGTTCATGCAGACGTGCTCACTTAAGACAGAGAGCAATGCCAGACGCGCTGCAGAAGTGGAAGAGTGCTAAGCAGTTAGAGACCAGGCTGCTTATGGTGCTCTGGAAGTTTCTTCCTACTGCTTTCCATTCATGTCTGGTATTTGTTTTCAAGCACGAGGCTTTTTATCTTTCCATCTTAATTTTTATTATAGAATTAGATGTGGTGCTGAATACTCTCGTGGTCTATAATTTATAGTATTTGTCATTTTGTTTTCTCAAAACTGGCTACATACTTGGTGTAAAGGATATTGTGCCTCAGTTGTCTAAAATGCTGTGCTTCCCAAGTCACGCTCTGAAAAACAGTATTAATAAAAACTCTTTCTGAGGTAGAATAGGAATCTGAGTATGTAGAAAACTGAATGCTGAGATCGAGAAATTATTACTCTGATATATTAATTTTTAATGGACTGTCTTTCTAATAATGTTTCATCTATCAAATAAATGATAAGTATATCCCAAGTGACTTGCAGGATATTCCCAGAAATGTACAAGCATAATTCCAATGCCTATATGTTTTAATGAACTAATTACAAATTAATTATACCAATTATGCATAATCAATAGTATTTCTACTATGTCCTGTGTTTTCTTTTTTCTCTCTTTAGGGACTTAAATGCTTAAAACAGAGCTGCCTTCTTTTTTTAATAAGGTCCTCTTGGAAGGTCTATACACATGTTCCTAAAACTTTGGGATACCATTAGAGTAACAAGAGTAGACTTACCCTCTTTGCTATAACAGGACTGTATTTATATAGGATACTGTTGAGCTTCCCATGATCACTATGTATAAAAAATATTTCTTCCCCTTTGCTGAATGTCCTAATTTGTTATTATGTGGTAGGAAATCTAAAATCTTTGAGACTGCTGCTTTGCTAGCAAGATCAATAATTGGTGAGAGGGAGGTGGATGAGGAGGCTGATCCTGTGTATTCTTGAAATGATTGGTTTCACTGGATTTTTTTTTTTCTCCCAGTGTGATAGCTTATTTAAATAAGAAACACTGAAGAGGTTTTAAAATGAAATCGTCTGTGTATTTTTCTGTTGTCACCACTGTTTTGGGATCTTGTCACAGCTCTTAGGCTAGGCATTGCTTTTTCTTGATAATGCTTAGATGAAAAGTGTGCAGAAGAAGAGGCAGCAGCAACCATGCCAGTAGGCTCTGTGTGCGGTGTGCTTTCTTCAGCTGATAACGCGTCATGCTCAGCAGAGACCTGAGGAGCAGCGTTGCATTGCTGGTGATTCTGTCTCAGAGACCCTGCCCCCCTTTTGGCCATTAAAAAGGTGTGCTGTTCAGTCTTCTGGCCAACTTCTCCGTGAAGTAATATACTCTACCTCCCTTAATTTCCTTGTAATTTCACTTGGAGAAGTTGCTTTCTTTTTCACCTCTTAACTAACTTTTATGTAGTGTTGCTGGCACAGTTAGCGGCAAGTATGTTTTGATGGTGAATGAGGGACCCAGTACACTGTTTGTAGAGTGCTTTGGGATCATCTGTGATGCAAGAGGCTATGGTAAGCTTATTTATTGTCCTTTGTCAATAGACATGAAAGTAAGCTTAACAGTAACTTTGTTTAGCCTGAAGCTAAACCTCCTAGCCAGCAAGGCAAGAGCTAAGCCATTGTTACTGAGACCAATCCTTTTTCTTAGAAAGAAGTTAAAATGAAAGAGGGCACGGTATGTCATCAGGTTAAAATAGAGGAAAAATGCAGTATAAAAATGACGGTGATCCCAGGGCGTTAGAGCAAGAGGAAAGAAGAATCACAGAAGATGAAGACTTTGAGAGAAAAGGAAGAGATCACAGTAGCATAAAAGGTACTTTGAGTGGCCCTGAAGCAGTGTTTACCAAAGACCTGATGCATGCAGGCCAACAAATTCTGTCAGTAATGTTTTACAGAAATATTGGAAAAACCACAGGTAGCTGAATTGCAGATTTCTTGAGGCAGTATTGACCAGAAGGTAACTTGAATGGTCTGATGAGCTTTTATCAAATTAAACAAAAAGCTGAATGGACTTTATGTGGATCTTAATTTACTGTGCTTTGAAGTCAGAGTATTTTAAAGCAGCTGTTTTAAAGTGCGTGAAACTGGAGAGGGCGAGGGTTGGAATAGAGAGGGTTGACATTTTACATAGCTCCTAGGAATGCCTGTGAGATGCTGTTTCTCTCTGTCTGTGCTTGAAAGTCCCCCAGTGCCCGGCTGCTTTTGCACAGTACCCAGCTGCCCTGTAGACCTGTGGGGCTAAAGGAGCTCATGGGCTCACCTGCTCCAAGTGGTCCTTGCCAAGGTGGGTGTAAATATATACCCATCCATGGAAGCAGTGGCAGGCATTTCAGCACTGTTACGAGCTTCATGTTACCCAGACCTGAAGAGCAGGCAGTGTGCCTGCCTGCGTCAGCCTGGGTCAGTGCTTAAGGGGTTCTTACTGTAGTCTAGCAATAGGGACTCCGCATCCGCCTTATTCCTGGGCTTATCTTTATTATCATTAGCAGTTTTTTCTTACCGTTGAACTGAAGTCTTTTTTGCTGCACATTCAGCAGGTTATGTTTTGTCCTTCTCCCAGGGAGCATGGGAAACAATTGTTTTCTTTTTTGTAACAAAATCTCTGCATAGTCATTCATGGCAGGAAGTGAAGCAATTTAAGTGTCTCCAAATATCTTTCCTTTTTTCTTTATGCCCCAAACAAACAGGCTCCAGATGTAGAGTTACAAAAAAGCAAACTGAATTCTTATTTGTAGAAGGTGGTATTCAACTAGGTTGTAATTTTTTTCTTTCTTGGACTGTTCAACAGCGAGATGTGGGCTGGAATGCTTTGACATGTTGCTGGCTAAACGTTTGCCCTCTTGTGATAATTTCAGCTTTGTCCATCTTGCGATAAGTTTGTTTTGAACAAAGAAGCATATTCATGTCCTTGTTAAGCACATTTTCACCTGATCATGTGATGGAAACCTGTGGCTTACTGGCAAAAGCTGCACAGCTGTATTAAAAAGCAGTTTTACAATGGCTATCAGCTTGGTACTGGGAAAACTGATAAAGGCAGCTTTTCTCCCATCTCTACAACCCATCCACATTCATTAACATCAAAGTTCTGTAAGCCTCAGTACCAACTGTGTTGGTACTCATCTCACGGAGGATTTGCTTCTCTCCCCCTATGGGAAAGTTCTGCATCCTTTAAATCATATTAAGCTGCTTCATTTGTGAAATAATTCTTAATAGTGTGTCATGAATTGAATTCAGTGTAGCTTTTTGAAAAATTCTCTTGGAGTTCAGCTTAAATACTACTTTTCAGGACCGAAGAGCTGGTGAATGCAATTGAGCACATTCCTGGTAAAGTTTCTAGGGTGTTCATGATTAGTGGTTTCCAAAACCTCAGTATAGCAGTGCTAAAAGCATTGGGAGACCAGAAACCACTTTAATAAGAAATCAGAGAGACTGTGTATCTCGGCATGAGATACAGACAGATACACAGGAGTGGCTTGCCGAGGTAGAGAAGCTGGAGAACTTGGATGCAGGAAGTTATGTTAGGACTTGGGTATGCCCTGATGGTGGGCTTGCGGAGTGTGGGGGGAGCATCAGTCTGACTCGTGAGAAATTAGGAAGGAATCTCATGTACAGAGTGGAGTGGCATATCCTAGGGGTGGCCCTGCTGTCTTTTGTGAACTGCAACAGTTGGTACTCTCAACAATACCTGAGTTTGCAGAGAAACTGGAGCATTACTGAGAACATCTGTTTTTCTTTGGTTTGTCGCATATCCTTGAAATAAATGCTAAGCAGTATTACTATTAACCTTTAGAAATGTTTTCCCTATTTCCCCAAATTCTACAATCTGGTTGTTCTTTTTCATTTCCTGCTAGGAAGAATAGCTTTTAATAAAAACAAAAAACCCCAAACCAAAGAAATTCATTATTATTCCACAGATGTCTTCTGCCTGCAAGAGAAGGCGAGAATTTAAAGGGACAAAACTGTAGCTAGATTTTCTTTTAAACACTTGGCAAATCTCAGCAAGGGTAAGATAATGTAGATGAGATTAGAGGAAACTCTGCAACTGAGTGCTGCTTATCTAAAAGTTGTGCTAGTCTTTCAGTGAGCAATGGGCATGTAAAAGCTCAACCCAGACAGCTCCAAATCTGTTGTTCTGAACCGATGAGATTTGAGGTATATGTTGGTGCTGATGGATAAGCGTGAAGAATTCTGAAAACTCATGGAAGTTATGAGGTATTCTGTTTTCTTAATACCTCACCCTTCTGGAAGATGCTGCTCCCCAAATCCAAATAATACTGTTGCACTTCGAGTTTTTCTGTCTGTTCTCACTGAGTTTCGCAGTAGCCTTAATATTCTCGGCAACCTTTTTGCCTACCCTTCTGTCTTCTCCACCATCCATACTGTTACAAGTCTTCTGTGGGCCAAGTCACTGCAGATCCTTGTTGCAAAAAATGGCCTCTCCTATCTCCCCACTTTTCTTCTGCAGCTTTTTCTGTAGCAAATCTTCCGTAATTCATGTGCTTGCTCTTTATGACGCAAGCTTTCCATGCAGAGAACTCCGGTTTTGTTTGAAAACACATACTGCACTTCCACAGACTGTTAACAGTGTTGAGGCCAGCACACCTAACTGGTAGAAGTGCTTGCTGGGCTGTCTTGGTGGATTTTTAGTTCAGAGATTATTTGAATTTGAAAGCTGATCAAGCCCAGAATGTGCATGAAGACCACTGACTGTAGGTTATGCAGGTGATAGCATTAGTAATTTTTCCCGTGGCTCGTCGGTGGTTTTTTCTTTATTCTCACACATCTCTATCCCTTCTTTATCTCATCACACAGTGGCTTTCCTCCATTTCCTTGTGAGTTCAAGGGGTTTTTTTCTTATCTCTGTGGCTTTTCCCTGTAGTCAGCATTCAGTGTGTTTTTTCTGGAGCTGGAAAGTCTGAAAGTATAAGATATTAAGAGAGTCTAATGAATGTAATCCTTGTGACTTTAGCTCTGTTGAGAGCAAATATGAAAGGTGGATGAAACCTTAGGCTGATAGAGAAGCTTGATAAATTAAAAGATAGTGACATGCACCTGAGTCCACTGCACAGTGACACTTTCAAAACTACCATAGTCAGTGCCTATTTTTGATCTTTTTATTTGAGAATAGCAGTAGTGTGTAAGATCTTTTTCTTTTGATCATTCCCAGGAGGCACTCTTGTCCCAGCTATCTGCTGCGTATCCCTCTTCCGCAGCAGATGAACATTGACTGCGTAGTGCTTGCCAGCTCTGCCAGACCTAAGCGGGTTTGAGTAATTGCTGGCCACCGTGTTTGTTCTTGCTGTAGAAGACTGATATGATTTCAGATCACAGATGATGAAAGCCTGGTGTGGGAAACCCATTGTGCCACCTACTCTTATTTTGCTGTTCTCTCTCCTCTTTTGGGTGTGGCTCTGTATGTTTTGTTTATGTTTTTTTTCTTTCTCTGTGAATTCCTGTTTCTTTGCTGACATTTCCCACAACAGAAGTTTTGATTAATGCTGGCTGCACACTAGAGCTTCTGAAATTCATTGCTTTATTCCCTTACTGCAGATCAATAAATACTTATGTTTTATTTCCTGTGCTTTGCCTTACATCACAGAAAAGTTCAGCGTTCCTCCTTGAATACTGTTCTGTATTTAAGTTTGTATTACTTCAGCACATTGGCTTGTAGTTTATTTCTTTGGTACAGCCAGAGGCTATGTGTTGTGTAGTCTTCTTCCTAAGTAGTCCTGCTGACTGCAATCTAATGCGAGTGGAAGAGGCAGAAACAAGTCTTAAACGCTTTGAATTTCAGTCTGATTGCCTATGTAGTGGATCTAACAAAAAACAGTTGAGCACTTTCTCAGGGATGTTTTTTCGGGCTTTAGGGTACCTTTGGCAGTTCCTATGGCCAACTGCTGTAGATGTGTTGGAGTGTATGAACAGAAGGTTTGGATCTTGAGTTTCAATCCTAAATTGAGGCCACCTTAACGAGGGAATTGGACCTCACTCACAGCTGGCTCTTCTTCTCTTCCCCTTCTGTTGGGAAGTACTTAGTGCCTTTAGAAAGGCTGCAGGTTGTTTATCCTTGACTTTTGCATCCTATTGGCATTGTTGGTGTGTATGTGAAGGGTGGCTCTGCAAAGGGAACGAGTAGCGCTTCACAAAATGGGAGCATGGATGAGTATTTTGAGCAATTTCACAACACTAAGCATGCAGGTGAGTTACTTCACGCGCAGTTCTGCCTTTGTTCTCCATAACAGTAAGATAAACATAAAATGTGTTTGGTCCTTTTCCTTGTTGACAAGTGTATGTTCCTTGTACAGTATGCTACAGTGTTGTGTTTAAGAGTCTTTCAGTCTGGTATCTTACTTGCAAACTGAAGAGTTTTAAATATGGACATGTATTTTAGACCTGGAAGTGGTCCCATGCAAAATGTAATGAAGCTGGGTTGCTCTGACCTCTGAGCTCTAACATGTGTTTGTTTTGGCTCTCTTGCAAAAACCTGCAGTATACAAATTGGCACTTGTAAAATTGTTCAGATAAATCAAAATTGGTACAGGGAAAAAAGTTTCAAACTGTTTCTTTTGGGATCCTTTGCCACGCTATTTTTGATGTGTGTTTTCAGAGAAGTGTTTTTGTGGCAGCAGGCAGTTTGTTGCTTGAAGAAAGCTAAAATATTCTAGGAAGTCAGGCTAGCTGAATTTAGATCTTAAGTGATGCCAAAACTAATATAGCCTGTAACTAAGTGAGAGTGACTTTGCACAGTAAATGTCAGTCACCCGCAGCTTTGTCTTACATTTTCATACAAGCCTTTAAAAAAAGAAAACACAAACAAAACCCCAGAAAATGTGGTAGCTGCTTACATCCAATCGAGTTATAGCTACAGTCTGCTGCACAGGAGAGACTGCTCCTCATCCTCTGTGCACAGTGAGGGCTCTGCTGGTGCTGGGGGCTGGACAGCTGGGGATGGACTTGTCAGAGCATGAAACGCCTCCGGTAGTGCGGGAGCTGGGCTGGCCTGGAGTGCCCTCTCTTGGCTGCTGCAGAAACCTCACATTTTGGTAAGGACGGGGAAAGAGTCAGTCGGTTCTTACCATTTTAATTTTCCAGTGTGATGGACAGAGGTAAGCTGTATTGGTTATGTTTCCAGATTTGCTTCCTAAGGACCTCTGATAGCTGAGTGTGAATCTTTGGTGCCCATGGCAAGTTCGAATCCTCACTTGAAGCCACAATAAAGTTACACGCTCCAGCAGCATTGCACGTAGGACTCCGTTAACTTGGTGCTCCTGGGACTCTTAACATTTTAGCAGAGCTCAGGTTTTTAAGAGGCTGCATACTGCTCTGAATCCAGGGATCCCAGAGGCAGCAACTGCAGTGGCCCCTGCTTGACTCGGCACTGCTAAATGAATCCAGAACAAATGAGGCTCTGAAAAGAAGAAGAAAAATTTGACACCTGGACTCCAGGAAACATTTGTGGATTTTGATGAGGAGCAGTAGGGGGGAAGGGAAAACCTATGGTTCAATGTAGTTAAATATATGGTGTGCTAAGTATGAATAAATTGTGACTATTTTAAAACAAGTTCATATATTCTATGGCTGGCTCGAGCACAAAGGAAAGGACAACAGCTACACTAGTTCCTCAAAGGGTTACCTGGAGGCCAGCATCCTGGGCTGCTGCTGGTGCATGGCAGTGGTCAACTTTCATTGTTTACATAAGCGGCAAACTTTTTTACATGTAATTCTTTTTTAAGAAAAGAATTTGTGTCAGTGCTTGTGAGTTAAGGGGTTTTACCTCCTGACAGGCTGACTTTGCAGTCAGATTCCTTTCCTCATTGTTCATAAATGATTAATTTGTGTAAAGGAATCCTTCAGTAAAGTGAAGTTAAAAGTTCTTCTTTAAATGTACCAAGCCCATTTGATGTCCATTTTAAGATGACCACATTGCATGGGGCTGTCCTGTACACACTCCCTCTGCTGTAATGCAAAGTCCTGTAATAATTTCTTGAACTGTTGAAGTTGAGTCACTTCTGTATTCCAGCCGAGTACCATTACAGCAACATTTTAGCTCTGGGTTTGGGGAGGGAGTTTCTTCCCAGCCTGTAAACTCCATCCAGGTCAATGAGCCTTTCACTTTAAAGCAGAGACTGAAATCTGGTTCTGACTGCTAGTGACTAAAAATCACTATTATCTGGCTTAATGTGAGCCAAGTAAAGTGAATCAAGAGCTGTAGGGTAGGTATGCAGTAGTACTTAGTGCTGTTTAGTAACCTCAAATTGTTCTAGCTGCTCTGTTAACATGGAGGTGGCCCCAAAGTCCATCAGGGCACTGTGGGAGTGAAGTTGTCTTTTGCAGTTAGTGTAGAAGGTAAAAATCTGGTTTTTAGCCTGCTGCTAGCATTGCTTTCTTTTAAAAACAAGGCAACAACCCACCCCACGCAGTCCAGTTGCACTCAGCGTTTACAAGATGTGAATGTGAATTCAGTGTTTGCTGTCTTGTTTTAGCAGGTGTTGTTCTTTAGGGTGCATGTGGGTGTGAGTGTAAATCGTAAGGCAAGGTTTCAAAAAAACATTGGTCCTTTTGTTTTGATAAGAAAAGCACAGTGCCATCCACAGTTACAATGACCCTCATGTTAAATTATAGAGAACATGTATTAATGATTACACCTTGAAATTCAGAAGGTCTGTGTCTTCACGTGCAGCTTTTGTTGCATTTCTCATGGCAATCGCATTGCGATTCACGGTCACTGGTAACAAACACTCAGGATTTTACAGCACTGCTCAGGTTACTGGCTTAGCCCTGTCACTGTGTAGTTTATATTGCTCTTCTCTTCCTGTACAATAGCTCCCTCTGCTTGAAAACAGCAGTGTAATTATAACCCCTGTTTTGTATTTGCCTGATCAATGGTTTTTAATATGGGCCCCTTTTTTAAGATTTCTGCTGTTGCTTTTCGTGAAGCAATTCCAATACGTGGCTTATGTTCATGCTTGTTGTGAAGCAGCAAAGATAACTATGCTGTTCTTGAAACTTTACTGCATAGGAGCTGTGTATGTTTGCAGGAACTCTATCTTCATTTTTAGCATTAGGATTAAAGCTGGTTGGAACACTTTTTTTCCAGCTGAATTCTCTTTTACCAAAACATGATGATTAATTGAAACCAAAATGTTTTTATTTCAGTGAAAACTTACTTTGAAACAGGACTGTTTCTCATCAGAAATGTGGTAGGTAGGCCACAGACCTTCTATCTGCATAGAAGAAGCTAGTGGTAAGATTCCCATGTCCTACTTAAGCGGTTCTGATCCACAACCCAGAAAGAACAGGTTTGGATCAGCCAGAGCAGGGATTTGAACCTGGTTCTCCCACATTCTCAGCGGGCACCATAATTACTGGGCCAGTCATTCACTGGCAAATTTTTGTCAGCTTATCTGCATCAGTAAGGATGAGTGCCAGTTTTGTTTTGTTCATTTTTTATCAATATAGCTACGCCAGCAAAAGTCATATTATTGAAGTTGTTGTGTCAGCAAAGGTGTAGTTTTGCTGAGAGAGCGTTCACCCATTTAGGGAACCAGCATAAACCTTGCTTGCCATGGCAAGATGAGCCCACGATAGGAAAACTTGCTGGTTTAGTTATATTAGCAAAGCCTTCCTCGTGTGAACAGTGCCTTACTTGCTCGAAAACGGCTGTCTCAACATGATCCTGGTTTTGCAAAGGAGTCCAAAAGGTTATTTTTATTTTGCATTGGAGCAAACCCAAAAATTAAAAACATCTCAAAAGTCTGTGTTAAATGGAATGTTTGTTCTGTGGTCAGCTGTCATCAGGATGGTTAGGCACATGGTTTTGTCGGCAAGGGCAGGCAAAGCTGACTCTCTACACAAAGGGCAGCAGTAACTTTACATTTTCAAAATACAACACTTAAACCCTCTTTTTTTTACATCTTGGAAGCCTTTGGATTCTTCTTCTGAACTTCCTGCATTTGGGTTTATTTTTTTTCTAAAAATTTCCAAAGTGTATGCAGAACATGGATAGCTTGCTATTTGAAACAAATGAAATCCTTTCCCCTCGGCATTGTGTGAGGCAGGTTTGAGCATGAACAGTCGGACAGCCCAAGCATATTGGCACAGGTTCAGTAGGCAGAACACCATTGTGCAGCAGAGGGAGGTTGCTGGGCTTGATTATCAAGACATGATACTCACAAGGAAGCCTCCTCTGTACAATGTGGATACCCAGCGTTTGGGAAGATTATAAAATGGCAGGATTCAGCAGTAGAACAGGAGAGAATTATCAGTAATATGTATTTACTTGAATTCAGCTTCAGCATGGCTCTTCCTGCTGAACTCTACTTTCAGTTCTCTCATTTCAGTTCTCTAATTTCAGCCGTTACAGATATTACATTCATTGCCTCATATGTTTGCACATACCTTAAAAAAACATGTTCCCTTGGAAAGCAGTGTACAGATACATAAAAATAAAGAGTTAAAAAAGCATTCCTGTTTTCAAATTAACACTGACGTGCTGAATTCATGGTGGTCTTTGGGATTTGAATTTTGCCCTTTTTTTAATCCTTCTCATGCCCTGAATAAGATGCAAGTCCTGAGGGGAAAAATAGTACATGATTATGCATTTGAAGACTCAGTGCATACGAGGAGCATTTCTGAACTTTGAGCCCTTGGCAAGTGAGAGAAAGGCTAATTCTAACCTTAAAAAAACAAACAAGGAAACAAAAAAACCCCTGTAAATTTGTTTTGTGTATCTTTCTGCCACTAAATAATAACTTATGATCATTTGATTGGATTGAGGATGAATTTTTAAATGGCTGAATGCATGATAGAAATGGTACATGACACAACACAAAGGCTAGTACTGGGAAAAAAATTAAGTGAAGTGAGTATCTTTGCATCAGTTTACAGTCTCTCCAGTGTGTATAATATTTTCTACTTCACATTCCTCTGTATACACCACTACAATGTTCCTTGTCTTCAGTAATAATCTTAGTTACTCTTCTGTTGCTGTTCCCTGTATTCCCTATTAAGGAAGCTTCATCGGTGGAGAAAATGTCTTTTATAAGTTGTCATGCAGATTTGATAAAGCAGGAGCACTGCAGTAATATAGCAAATGTATACTGCTATTTCTTGAATGTTTTACTTCTGATTTTTAGTTTTAATTTTGTAATATTTTTAATTAAATTTGTAATCTTGCAATGATTTCTTTTAACATCAATTTTGCTGCTATGAAGCTCTTGAATGCCATGCAGAATGGTTATTTTATGTAACATTAGCACATAACAGGCTGGATAGAGGCTTGTGGAAGAGTGCCAGTGTTGTTTTTCTATTTGCAGGTTGGCCTGGCCGTTTCTGTGTATGTAACGAGGGCAGGCAGGGTATCAGTCAGCTTTCAGATCCTAAAAATTCTTAAAGGATTAGGCAAGTGACAGAATATCTTCCTCCTGCAAACCTTTCTTCTTGTAAACTGTAAGCCTTGGCAGTATTAGTAGATAGTCCTTTTGAACGTCTCTGCAAGCTTCAGTTCTGTAGCATTAGTTGATGAACGTGCTTAAGTGGTCTTTACAAATTCAAAGGAAACATCATCTTTTGGGGCTTTGGCATTTTATTTTTAATTTATTTTATTTTATTTTTCCTAGGATCCCTTAGATCCAACAAGAACAGCCATTGTGATCAGCTCTTTGGTGGCAGGTGGAGTAGCTGAACGTGGGGGTGAGCTTTTACCAGGTGACCGCTTGGTGTTTGTAAACGAGAAATACTTGGACAGTGCCACTTTAGCAGAGGCAGTGGAAGTGTTGAAATCTGTGCCCCCAGGTACAGTTTCTCTTGGAATCTGCAAGCCTTTGGTGGTAAGGACTGATTTTAACTTTTTTCTATTTGATTCTATGACATGTATAGAGTGGGTTGTTATATTGAGGGGAGGTGGGTGGAGATTCAGGATAGAAGTATGTATGCATGTGGAAAGCAACTAAGTTGTTACGCATACACCTCAACCTGTCCAGAAGTTCTGGCTAGGTGGTGAATGTGCAGCTCAATGTCCAAAAGGAATGGAAAACCAGCGTTCTCAGGTTCCTCCTGAAAGAACATCCACGTGGAATCAGAAGACGTGTCTGGGCAAACCTATGTGCACTGGCCCTATGTGTAGGTGTAACATGGTTCGAGCAATTCACCAAATCAGTTAAATATGTGCTGAAGTCCATTTCACTCTAAGACACTGCTAAGTGCTTGCTTGAGCTCCACTGACATCAAAGAAACATACTCTGTTTAAAGTCAAGACTGTAAATTCAAGTAGAATTTCCTTTTTCTAGAATCAGGGCTTTGGAACAGACAGTAGTTTACTTGAGAACACTGCAGTATTGTTCATCAAGGGCACCCAGGCAAAATTAATTAAAGCAAAGCACCATCTTATAGAAAGTGCTTGTAATTCAAAGTGGTAGAGGAGTGATGAAATAGGAATGTAGGAAGGCTGTTGAATATATTCTTTCCTTTTCTAAAAAGTGATATTTTATTGTTCATATCCTTGTATTTGTCTTTTTTCTTACACATCTCTATTTTTTTCTATATCTGTATTAATATCTTAAAAGAATAAAAGCTGTTGTCTTCGTCTTCTCTATTTATGACTTCCCTTTTTTATAATTCTGTAACTTTGTCCCATCTTTTTTATAATGGCTGGTTCTCCCTCTCCCTTTTAGTTTATTGAAATATGTGGGAATTTTTTTTGTTTGTTTTCCTGACTCATCATTTTGATTGCCTTTCTTAGGGAGAAAGCAAAGAGGAGGAGAACATGCACAGTGTGGACTCCAGCAACAGTAAAGCCAGCCCTGGATCTCCAGAGGCAGTAGATAATATTAATTTCTCAATAATACTTGAAGCACCACAGGTATTTGGTTACTCTTTTGGTTCAGCTTAAGTGTATATGGACAGGAAATGATGTTTTAAACTAAAAAAAATAGTATATCCTTCAGATAAGACTTAAGTACTGAATAGACCTCAGGCTGGATTCCCTCTGAAAAAGAAGACTCTAACAGCTAACTGTATACTAATTGTGTTGTGACAGTAAGCATATGCATAGCACTTACCAGTGCAGTTCCCAGACTGCCGTATCAAATTTACTATGTCATTAAAATACCTTGGTTTACCTTGGATATGAAATAGCAATGCTATGTTAGTAGTAGTCATAAGTAGTTGGTTCAGCTTTGCGAAGAAAGTAAGGTATGGAAGCAGAATACTTATTATAATGAAGGAAAACAAAAAAGTAGTCTAGTGTATAAGGCAAGCTTGAAATCTGTTCTTCTTCATAGACTTCCTATGCGGTCTTGAGTGACTTCTTTACTCTTTTCCTCAATTCTCCTCTTTCCTATTTTCTGAGAAATAATTCTGTTTGTTGTGGAAGGATGAGGCACAAAAGATAATGAGAAACTAAGATACCAGGGTAATAGGCAATAATATTGCAATGCTGACCTATGTAGAGTGAGAGATATGTGGATATTTTTGAATTTTCATCTGTGCTCAAGTGCCTTGCAAAATTTTTATTAATTCACACTGTTAAATGCATTCTTTTTAGACCAGAAAAGGTAATACATAAAGGATCATCCAGAACTGCAACACAGTAATAAAAATAAATTCTAGATTTTCTTGTTGCTAAATATGTCTCTGTCTCTGGATACAAACATATTTTTAATGCTGAAATGGTATATTAGAACCACCAAAAGGAGCAACATTGCAAGGTAGATGTAGGTATACTATGTAGAAATTAGCTTGGACATGATATTTACTGATTTTCATGATGTAAAATGGAGTTTGTTGTTTTCTGGGTGCATAGGAAGGGTTCCTGGCAGACCAATTAGTCTTCTGCCAGCTCAGATTCTTTCCCTGCTTCCTAAATAAAACTAATGGTATTAAGTATTTTTAAATAAAGTATTTTATCTTAAAGTCCTGCTGAATATAGAAACTGGAATGATCAATTTGTACAAAATACATGCAGACGTATTTGCTTGTACTTTGTTTTACCTTACTTATGACAGCATTCATAGTAGTTTAGAGCAAGAGTATAAAATTTCTGTCCATGTATTATTTTACCTTCTCATATAAGAGCCAAGAGTGGTGTGTCATGATGGCTTCCATTCTTATGCACTAGCATAGTGCTGACAAAGCTGACTTTTTTTTTTTAAAAAAAAAAAGGGAATTTGAAGATTTTACATGCTACAACAGTAGACTTTACTGTCATTTTGCTGTATTCCCTGTTCCATTGGTAGCGTCTGCTACTGCAGTGCAGCAGTCTGTGATTATACATACCTAACTGCTGTATCAGGAGATGGTAATACAAATTGCTGTGTGGTTCTGAGCTAAGTCAACTGTTTTATACAATGATGAAGTTGGTATCTCTTACAGAAGTGTTTAGAGATTGATGCTGCAGAAGTGAAGTGAAATGAAATGAAGTAAAGATGAAGAAAATTAGAATCTCTTCAGACTGGGTATTTTTTGAGATTGAGGTACACAGGTCAAATAGATTAAAGGAACATTTAATGCTTATGAAAAATGTGCTAATTTCTAGATTGCTAATGTTCTCCTTTCATGCCAGCTAGTATTATTGCGTTGTTTCCTTGTGCTTTTGCCTGTCTCGTTTTCTCTTCTGCCTCTCACTTGAACTATGTGAACATTTTGGCAGTGTCTGAGTTTTTTTCTTCTGCATTTATACAAACCTAACAAAACAGGATTCTGACACTAAAGGTCAGAAATGGTGAAGTACCTTGGGGAGTCTGGTAAGTGGCAGGAAGCAGAAAGAAAAACATTTTGATTGAGGGCCCCTGAATCTGTAGATTGGTTTCAGTGTTTGGGGTTTTGGTGCCTTGAAGATCTGTTTGGGCATACATACTTGGTGGCCTGAAGAAAAGAGAGGAAAAGCTTTCTGTGTGTGGCAAGCTTTCTGGTAGCAGTACAAGGCATAAAATTTCAGACACCTGTACAGGCTCACTCTGAGCCGATGAATAGCACCCCATTCGATTTAGGAGAAACACAGTGTTGGAAATTGGGCAGGCACGTGACAAATCCCAGAAAAAAAGAACTGTTGTGCGAGATGTTTCAGAGTGGGTTTTAATACCCTTAGTCTTGGTTTTGTTGTTTGGTTTTTTGGTTTGTTGTTCTGTGGCTCTGTAGTTTGAATTCAGTAGAAAGTTGAGCACTCTTTAAAACAGTAAGGGTATTAGATAATGAACAGTCAATTACATTTTGTTTTGTTGGGGGTTTTTTTGAGGATGTGGGTCATCCATTTCCTCTCTCTCCCAGGTTAAAATATTGTATGCAAATACCCAAGGGAGGGACAAACGAGTGTGGCTTTTGTTTTCTTTTGTTTTGTTTTCATTGCTGATACTGTTGCATAAGCAAATGCAGGCTGTTGTTTATTTAGCTGATGATATTGTAAGAAATGTACATGCATTCATAAAGTGACAGCAGATCAATCTGGAGCACAGAGATACTTTAACTGGATTTATATATACTTTTTCCTCTAGGTTTTTTAGTGTTATTTAATAATTCTCATTCCCTAACTTCAGTCCAGATTGGTTATTCTAAATGACTGCAGCAATATCTAAGCTATGCAACTTAAATTTCTTTATATTTAAAAAAAAATTGCGACGTCTACTTTTGGTGTTAAAATTGTAAGTCAGAGAGTGTATTTTCTTTTAAAAAATGCAAAAGGTAGAAGATTTTCACTTTAAAAATCAGGATGTATTTTTAATATCGGCCTAACGTAAAACGTAGTTTTAAAAGAGTTAGGAAGAAACATAATGTAAAATCTATATTCCTGCAACGTTTTATGCAGGGTTTCAGAGATGAAACACCTTTTAAAGAAGAACTTGTTGATGAACCAAGTTTGGAGTTGGGAAGGTCATTTCAGCTTTCTCAAAATGACAAGGAGTATGAGGAGTCCTGGGAGATGCAGGAATTTCTGAAACCCAGTACAGAACAAATGGAGGAAGAACGCGAAATGCTGGTGGATGATGAGTACGAAGAAGATTCAGACTTCCTGAAATATAATGCATCACGTGGAAAGAAGGCAAGTTCAGAGAGGAACCTCGATACAGAACGATGGGCAAAGCAACTTGAGACTACTGAAAAACAAGACTTAAAATTTAGTGTAAACTTAAGTCCAAAACAGTCCATAATCAATAAAGATCAAATGGTAAGGAATGCTGTGTTGGTCTCAGTGCTGTACCTTGACCATGGGACCCATACCTCAAGGCAAATTCCAGACCTAAACTTTGTAAGGAATGTTTCTTATGTTTTAATTACTAGATGAGATCTGGATAGCTCTAACAGACACCACTCTATCCTTTTGTACATTTTGGAAGGTTCTTCTGGTTAGTGTCTGTATATTTAACTGCTTGAATGAGATACGTGCTGTGGTTGGTGTATTTACAAGCATCCTGTACTTGCATCTTCTTTCCCATCTCTGACGTGTGGGCTCAGTTCTTTTTTGTACTAATATGGTGCATGTCAGTAACAGCAGTGTCACTTCATGGTTTTAATAGTCCAGGAGCTTTAGCAGCAATGTCAGTGAAAGGAGCTGCCTCTTTTCCTCATTGTTTTTAATCCAGATCAGTTCCTTAAGCCAGATGACAGTGCAGTTGAGCAAAAAAATGATATGGCAGAAGCAACTGTAACAAGCATACTGGTAAATGAAGGAGACGGAGCTTCAGGTAAATTGTGAAGCTCTTATTTATATGTCCTCCTCAAGTATTCTGAGAATTGTTATTTTCTGAGTCTTTGTTCATTCACTTGCCAAACCAGAAAGGGATAATACCAGCTTTCCATGCACCAGCTTCTGAGATGTATGCTTTTATATGAAAAAACTGAGGTGGAAAAGAATTTAATGTGACAGCCACAGAGAACTTCAAGTTTTGTTTGGCTTGTCCCTTTATGCACTATGTACATAAAATGCAGCTTCTAGTGACAGTTTTGTACTAGAGTGCAAAATATTAAATTTATACATTTGTTACTTAAAAACAACAAATGAGCAAGAGTAAAGAACTTCTTGTCTGGGTTACAGACAAGTAGAAAGATGCTTTGTATTGCAATTGCACATAACATTTTTCATGCCTCTTCTTAATATAGTGCATAAATGAGCAGTTAGTTTTTCATAGTTATCTGAATAAATATGAATGTAGTTGAGAAAATGTGAATGTTTGCTGTAAAAATCAATGTTCATGTCAAATACCCCTGTATAAGTTGATACCATTGCTTTCTAACTTTAATTACTTTTTTCTCCTCTGTGAAGTGTGAAGAAAATGCAAGTGTAAGTTCACTATTTTCTGGAACTACAGCACACAGTGGCTACCAAAAAGACATATTTGATACTGAAACTACCCAGTCAGCAGCAAAAAACGAGATGGATTTAGGTTTGTAAGAAGTTTTTTCTTTATCTTTTAATTTCATATTTACAAATTTAAATTTTATACCAAAACACAGATTCTTTCAAGTGATAAAATATTCAAATGAAGACTTTTGCAGGCTCAAGACAGTCTGGCTTTAAATAGGTTTCAGCTTCATGATCTTGCTTCCTCCTCCAAATCTTAACCTGCAGTTGTCACAAGTGATACTGAACGTGGCTGCAGTTTTGTCCTGCCTATGGAGAATCACTTTCTTCTGTGTAGCTCTGTCCACAGTAGGACATAGTCCATGCATAAGTACAGTAGCTCATGCCTGTCAGGAAATTGTCTCAGTCACTTTTGATTGCTGATTTTATAGATTTTTGCACTTAAAAAAAAAAAAAAAAAGTGACAGGCTGTGGAGATAACTTCACCACAATCAAAATTTGCAGCTGAACTCTATGATAGATAATTGCCCCATATCTTTGTTTTGTAATCGGTACTTGGAAGCAAAGTTTCTCCTTGTCAGATGGCCAGAGATGGATGGTTAGAACTTGGTAGATCATCAGGGAAATAAATTTATCAACCTGCCTGAGATAGCACTCACCGGTTGCAAGAAAGGAGGTTGGATTGTTTCCTTTCTTTCACCTGCATGTTGTACAGCAGACGCTGTGTAAACTACAGTGGCAGACTGATGACCCTTGCAAGGAGCTCTGGTGGTTCAATTAATGTTGATGCTTGTGTCACCAAAATACTGTCATCAGTATTCCCTAGTGTGATGGGGTTCTGTGACTGGAGCAGGGCTTTCCAAAGCCCTGCTCTCCCTGCATAGAAGATGGATCCACTATTTCTAGTCATGTGTTTTTGTGAGGAGCGTCTCTCATGTGAGTTGTACCAAAGCATGTCTCAGTTCCACAAAGATTTGGTGTTTCCTGTTATTACTTGACTGCATGTACATCAGAAGCAAGGTGCTATAAAAAAAAGTGTTTAGTGGGGTTTAAGTTTCCTTCAGAAATGAACGTTCTGTATTTCTAAGCCTCTTGATCATCACACATCCACATTTGGGACACGGTGAGCTAAGGGCCTTATTTCCAAGGGTGATAACTGGTAGTTGCAGGGACAGAGGAAGCAAAAGTTCACATCTACAGCTTTTCTTCTTCAGGTAGAAAGGTTCGGATCGACTCTAAAGGACCTGGACTTGCTGTTGATCTGGAAGCTATTGAACAGGAAGAACTAAAAGGGGAGGATCATGTTTTTTCCAAGAACCCAGAATCTGGGAGAGTAACCACCTTAGCTCAGCCTGGAACAGCGTTGTACAGGTATGAAGATTTCAGGTTTTGGAAGATTTTCAGTTAATGATCTTAACTGTCTTCTTGCTTTACTTAGCTGACTAATCATTAAGAGCTGTGTGAAACAGTAAGACATACATAGATGGCCAGTTCTATGACTTTTGCCCAAGGAGCTGAATTTTGCCTTACAACCTGATTGAATCTTTACTTCGCACATTTCTTCCTGAGTACTGGGACAGAAAAGTGCGAATGGCTCTGCCACCTACTTGACTTTCTCCACAGTGAGGGGAATATGGATGTGGCATGGAGGAGAGGGACATAGTCTTTACTGGCAGCATTGGTCATTACTGCTTAAGGAGCTCCTTTAGCTCCTTATCATAGCTCTGTCCTCTCAGTTTTCCCTTTCCTTTGTTCTTCCTTTTGGGAATAGCAGTTCAGCCATGGCTCTCGGGCCTGTGCAGGAAATTTTAGTCTTGCCAGTGGTGCTGAGAAACCTTGAGCTGTCACTGGTTGTAGGTATTTGCCACATCTGTCAAGTGTCCCATTCTTTCCCCACCTGTTTTGGGTGAGTAGGTACTGGATCTGCTTTTGGGGCCTGTTGATCCAAATCCTCAGTACTTCCCTAATTCATCTGTAATCTTCCCTCAGAGGGAAAGCAGCTAACAATAAGGTGAGGGGATTATTTCTCCAGCACAACATCCTACTTCCTTTTTGCAGTTTAAGAGTAGCATTTACAGCTCTCAGGATCTACAGAAAATGTGTGCAAGGATGTATCGTGTCAGCCTTTCTGTGAGGGCATGCAATTCCATCCTTCCATTCCTATTCTGTGAATAGGTGAGTCACATATAGTATAAAAGTTTAACACCCTGTTCTGGGCTGTTTAATGGAACACACTGGATCTGTTCTCCCAGTTGCATCATGATCTGCTTTCTGGTCAGCTAGACCGGTTTTATCATGTTTATATCCCTCTATAAGAATCACAGCATATTTATCAAAAAGTAAATGTTAATTGCTTAAATAGTCATTTCAAATGAGTAAATGCAGTGCATATTTGTATATCACAGAGCAGCTTATAAATTTGGTCTGCCCATCGTGTTTATTTCTGGAGCATTCCTTAAGTACATTTAAACCTAAATACAAAAATTCCTGTCTAGTCTGTTGACTCTGCAGATTTGGTTTAAACTGGACAGTGTGAGAAGGTGTTGCTGTCTCACTGCCAGATACAAAATATGCAAGGAATTGCAACCTGGCATGGGTGATGCCTTTTTTATATTTTTTATTCCTCCCTTCCCTCTGCCCCCAATTAGTGAATTACCTGAGAGAGAAGAAGGAGAAGGAGAAGAAACTCCAAACTTCAGCCACTGGGGACCACCACGGATGTATGTTCATATGATTACATTATTTCTTCCCGTTTAGCTTATGTCTTTTTTTCTGTGAGCCCGATTAGTTCTCGTGAGTTTTCTCCTCCCCTCCTCTGCCAGTAACTTTAAGGTACTTATGTACCTTGGGCTTTCTTAGATACAGTGAATTTTTAACAGATGTTCAACAGAATTATGCCTTCTATTTATACAGCTGACTTGGGAAAGCTTGGCGGGTTTACGTTGTGGATGACCTACAAGTTCTTGCTCATTTAATAACTATTAGGTGTGAACAATGCACATAGTGCTGCTGTCTCCTTTTCCATGGGTTTTCTGCTAAAATTAATGGCAGAATTCCAAATTGCCAAGCCAAGTTTTAGCCACATCCTTGTTGTATTGTTAACATTTTTAGGTGAATTGTTTTTATGGTCCTAAGTAAAATATGATCAGAACATTTCTGCTTAAGCTGATTAATATACATCTGATACACTGAAGTCGGTGTTCAGAAAGTTGATGAAATGCTTTGGTTTATTATTTGTCTAGCATACAACTTGTAGTATTTGCCATTTCGAGACAATTTGGTCAAACTGAAAGAGGATGAGTGCTTACCTGGAGACCTGCCTGTTTTACCCTGACTTTCTCTGAAATAAAAGCCTATTTGGAAGAGCAGTGGGCATGGGTTGGCAGCAGAATTTTGTTCTTTTTGTCGAGCGAGGTCTACTGAGGGTAAAAAGCTGCCTCTGGTAAAGCCAGAAGCCTAAGAATGCTCTCATCCCTTTACTCTGTTAAATCTTCTTGAAAGACCAGAAGCTTACATTTATTTAAATCTTTGCATTTATAGTTTAAAAACCTGTTTCAAGCTGTTAAACTACCGCATGTATTTTTTCAGTGTTGAGATCTTTAGAGACCCTCACGTGTCTCTTGGAATCAGTATTGTTGGCGGACAAACTGTCATAAAGCGCCTGAAGAATGGAGAAGAACTCAAAGGGATCTTTATCAAACAAGTTTTGGAAGACAGCCCAGCAGGAAGAACAAGGGCTTTAAAAACTGGAGATAAAATACTTGAGGTAAATGCAGATAAACCTACCTTTTAATTCTAAGAAATAAAGATTGACTCAAACAGCTTTGGGAGGAGAGAGGGACAAAATACTGCCACCTCTTCATGAAGTATTGATGACACTGTTTTGAAATCCAAAAGAAACCCCTGATGTTGTCTTTTCCTTTTTTTAAGGTCTAACTATGGAGCTCTTTTAACATTCTCCCGTATACTTAAGAAAAGATAGGTCCTGGTATCTGATGGGGAAATGAAAAAAATGAGTGCCTTCTTCCCATATAAAAGAGTAATAAGTTATAGCATACCTTTATAAGCAGAAGTTATAATATATAGAAGAACAGACTCTTCATGCTGAAATTTAGTCTGTTATTTTGTGTGTGTTAATTTGGAGTAGTTAACAGTCTGATTAACTACTATTTGGGGGAAATCCTTGATTCTGGCAAGTGCCATTCCTGGATCTCATCTCTGGCTCTGCATTGATATTTTACTCATTTTTCTCTGGATGAATACTGCTGAATCTGGGTTCCCAAGCTGATAGTGCTGTTCTTGTGTGTGCTTTAGGGTTGTGTGTGAAGTTTTGAAAAATTGTTTCAAATCAGGGTTAGTTCAAAAACAGGTAAAATCTAAAAGAGTTGTATTATACCTACCATTACATCTAGCATTCTCTGACAGTCTTATTCTGTATGTTTTTATCTAAAAGGATTGCTTTGGGAAACATATTCCCACCTTTTAATTATGAATATTAAGTAATATACTTTTCCTTAAACCATCATGGAAATAATACTTTAAAAATAATTTCTTTTGACTGCTTTTGCTACCTTCCTGAGATACGCTAAATATTCTCTGAATGTGTGTGATCTCCTGTAATGACTGTGCCAAAAACAAGCTACCTAATGAAAATAAACGTTGTTTGTTAGGTTTCTGGGGTAGATCTGCAAAACGCTACACACGAGGAAGCTGTAGAAGCTATCAAGAATGCGGGAAATCCTGTCGTCTTTGTGGTTCAGGGTTTGTCTAACATACCCAAAGTAAGTTTATTTCTATTTTTATTATTATGTGTAATAGTCATCTTATTTTAAACTTGGCTAAATTTCTTTCAGCAAGTTCCATCAATTTTTGTGTCCGTCCTTTCTGTCAGAGTTTCTGCATATAGACCACGTGATTGATTGATTACTTGTCTGGCCTGATTTGAAACCTTGTTTCTCTGATGTAAATCAAATAGACGTAAATCTGTTGACTAGGTGTTAATTCAGTTCTCCCACCTGTGTAATTGAGTCTGGCCCTGTGTATCTGAATTTGTTCATATTTTGTAATCTAAAAATATACTGTTACCCAAATGAACAAAAGTATAATTAAAATGAGGCAGATTCATGCTAGCAACCCTGTGCAAAATATGTCATCAAAGGGACCGGATGTAGTTATTTGGGAGCAAGTTACATTTCAAGAGATTTAGACGCCTCCTCATCTTCAAGGCTAAGGCAAGAAACCTTTTCATGCCCTAGTAAGAAAAGGCATACAATTCTGCTTGCTTTGAAGTACACACAGAACCCCCAAGACTTCCATATACTTTTGGTATAATCTGACAATTTGAGAATTTTGGTGCATTAGTAGACCTGAGGAGACCTTTTTGACAACTGTAGACAAATCTGGCACAACTGTGTCCATTATTTTTCCAGTGCTCCAGAGAGTCTTTCAAAGTCCATTAAGACTTTCACCAGCTATGCTGGGAAGGTGCTCGAGCAGTGACGGCAAAAATCACAGTGATGGTAACTGAGTTGGCTCCCTTTCTGTATCAGCTTTTTCACAGAAAAGAACCAAAAAAACTGTCAGAACATTCAAGTGTCCAGCTGCATCTCTGACCCTTACTTTCCTAGTCAGTCTAGAGAGATCAAGGGAAAGATGAGTAACTTGAAATTTGAGTTTCTTTGCTTTGAACTGTAGGCTGTAGGAAACTGGACATTCAGACTTTCAGCAGTGCTGTGCAGTCCCAAGTCCCATTCACCAAAATAAGGTGCTGCCAGAGGAGTGGGAATATACGACACTTTGAAAGAATGGAGAACAGCAAGGAGGAATATTACGTGGAGGCTAAACATACTGTCTTTTATAAAGTGTCTGTGTGCATGGACACTGGTCTCTGTCTGAATAGCTAAGAACTGACACTTCAGGAGTCCGTACTGAGCTCTGTATCAAGGATGTACATCCATATTGCTGACTTCAGAGTAATGTTTAATTGAATGAAGAGATGGGGTTAGATATCAAACAGTGAGCACTAAAAAAAGTAGAGAATGTAAATTCAGTAAAAGAATGTAATTTAACAACTGCACTGCAGTGCCCTTCTACATGGGGCAAGATGAAGAGTGCACTGGGTAGCTTTATTGCTGTCATTACCTAACTTGTGGATGTTTGGTTTTGCAGCTATAATGCTCTTTCTAATGTGTGTAATATATGCATTGTTTTTCAGGTGGTTTCTGTCATACAGCCTAAGGGAATCAAAACCAGCAAAGATCAGGATGCAGAGAAAGAAAAGAAGAGTGAAAAGGTATTTATTCCATTCAGTGCTATAACCAAGTTTTACTAAATCAAATGCTATAATAGCAAGCATTATAACTCTTTGATAAGCCCCCCCTGAAGTCTGAAATGAAATTTGAAGTGTTTTGTTGAAATATCTTTGATTCAAGTAATTTTTGCCAAATTTCTGCCAAATACAAGGCAGGTTTCTGACAGATGTTCTGTGGGTCTCTCCTGGGTGCTGAAACCCTGTACTTACTGCAGCTCTTCACTGGCATCTTTCTGGAAGTACCTGCTTTGCTCCACATGGAGGCAAATTGATTCTCTTTGTTCAGTAGAAACAGAGAAATAACAACATGTACACAAATGATATCCTTAATGTGAGGCTGGCTCAAATTCAGTAAAATCATGTTATAGGGTAATTAAATCCGCCAAGTCTCCTACGTTTCCCATTGCTGGGTAAAACAAGGAAATGACCAACTGATCTGTAGCTGGCCAGCTAATTGTGAAGCAATTACTGCACAGTAACTTTCGAGCGACTTCACAACAGATTTAAAAGAGAAAAAAAATCTGTTTGGTCTAAACCAGTGGATTTGTTTGAATTGCTGCAATAAGGGAAAAATCTGATTTCTCATTCCCAGCCAGATTGCTGTGGGAACTGTACTGATGGCTGAGTGTAGGTCAGGTACTTTGAGGTACTTGGAGGAGCAGAGACAGAATTAGTGCAGACAATAACTTTTGCCCAGGGCCTTTTAACATGCCAACTACAAATACGATGAACTTTTCATTTGATCCTACTCACTAGTCTAGTGTGTGGTGGATAACTGAGAAGACTGTCGTGCCTCCAGAAGTTTTTGTAAGACTCCTTTCAGATCTTGTCAGATACAGAAGCTATGAGGCTCAGTTATTTAAAAAAAAGAAAAAAAAATCAAGAAAGGTGTTGAAGTCATGCTTTCATGCCAGTGGATAATACTTACCATGAAGCAGTTACAATCCCCTTTTCTTGGTTTTGTTATCTATATTTCTAATCTCAAAAGCACTCGTCCTCTTGCAATGTACTGCCTTTAATCTCTAGGACTCCAGTGTGTTGCGTTCTATAGCATTCAGAGGTTAAAGAGGGAGCCTAATCTTTTTCAAACCTTTTTCATCTATTGGTGCTGTAAACTGGTGGGTGGAATATAGAAGAGCTTCAGTGCATAAATATGTAGCTCCCTTTTAGCTTTGAACATCGATTCACAAAGCAGTCATACTGTGCTACAGTAGGGGTATCTCTGAGTTGGAAAGAGTTCCTATTAGCGGATTACTAGTCCATGTCCTTATGGGGAATCAATGATATTTCTAGTCCAGTCTTCAAAGTGTCATGAAAGAGTTTGGTTTGAAAGCAGCCACATCCAGCTGGAAAATCTGCCTGTTCCCGTATGATGAATTATCTTTTCAATACTGAAGGTTTTCTCTGATTTGTTGGTGTTTATCCTCCTCTATTGATCTGTTTGTTTAAAAATGATCACTTGAAGTAATTTATATAAAACCACTTAAAACAATTGAGCTTCTTGTGGACAAACCAGGTATTAACATTATTCTGGTGGTTGGCTATGTAAACTGTGCTTTTGCCTCTGTGCTGGCAACAGCTGTGTTAATACAAAAGCATGGTGTAATAGAGTACTGTGGCACAATTTACTCATCTGGCTTTTCAGTGGGTCAGGAGGGATGAGAGAAGCTTGTCCTTCTGAGCGATAGCAAACTGCTGGATAAGCTTAGGTGTCTCATGTAATTTCACACAGACTTTCTAACAAATGTTTAAGGTCTTAAAAAGCCAAAGGGTCAACATTTAGACTATGAGTTATTACTAAATTACAGTGATACTACTGATTTGTCACAAGCAGCTGAAAGTGGGGCAGCAGGTTTTCTGTCTTTACCTGCTCAGTAATGTAGAACATGAGTCCTCTCACACTTCCTGGATCTTCTGGATTTTGCAGCGTTGTACCTGTGTTGGTGTCAAGCAAAAAGCGGGAGACGTATTTGGTGTTTTGTATACTTTGGGGAAACAGCTGTTGTGTTTCCAAGTGCTCTCATTATATGCTTTTAATACTATTGGGTTGAATTAATTTGATTTATTATTGTTATGCTGTCTTCAATACAGCACTTTCCTGTAATGTTTTGTAAATGGATGGGATGATGTATATCTTATCTCACAAAATTTTCTACGTAGCCTGCATTGCAGTTTACTAGTTAGACTGTTCTATACAAATTTAGGCTCAAGGTTTTAGAAATCCATATGCAGGTTCAGCTTTCATTGTACACAGTGAAAAATTTTATTCTGGGTTTGATCTTTGGGTGTTGAGTTGTATTTCCCAGCTATAGAAGAAATTAATTACAGGCATTCTGGTTCCTCTAATGGCATATCGTACTCGGTGTTCCCTTTCTAAAGTGCATCCTGCTATTAGTGGTAGGGTTGCATGGGATACAGTTGAACGTAATTAAGTGAAATCATGTAGCAAACTAAGGCATGATCCAGTTACTTGGAGCTATAAAAACAGTTGCTCAGATGAACAAGTGCCTTCATTAGACTGAGAGCCTATTCTTTACGCCTGCTATGCGCCGCTATATGCATCATTATAGGAGCTGCCTGTATTTATGTGAGGTAATAGAATTTTATTGTAAGTTATAATTCAATTTTTTTTTAAATTTAAACAAAAATATAGGTGAACTGTTATGTTTAAGCTCTCATAGAGGCACTAAGAAGATTGAGTTCCTATTTTGTATTTAAAAGTTTGACTTTTATCAGTAACAGACAATTTTGTTGTTGAGTCACTAATAAGAAATGGGGTATAATTTAAGGTTTATTTTTAACCCTTGATTAATGTTCACACTTCCACGTTTATGATGATACACAAGTATTTTGTCAACAAGTGAATGTGCATGCATAATTGTATTTTCTTTTTTTGATGTTCAGTGTCACTTCTTGTTCTGATTTCTTGCATAAAAAGCCTATGCTGCAAAACTTAGCATTGTAATTAGGTGTTGTGTATGTACACACACAGTGCAGTAGACAATAGGATTTTTTTTCTTGTGCATGGAGGTTACAAAACATGTAACTATTTGTCTTTGAATCCATTAGAGAAAATACGGGGCTCCACCTCCAATGAAATTGCCACCTCCTTATAGAGCATTTGAAAGACTGCATGCAGAGGAAGCTAACGTGGATGAAGAGGAGGATGAGGATGCTTGTGCAGAGAGTGAGTAGTGCCACAATCATTGCGTCAGACTACATTTATGGAACACAATCAGATTGTGATAAACCTATCTGCCATTTATTGCTTGTGTTATGGGAAGTAGTGCTCAGTGTGGCAACAACATCTAATCCCCAACCTTATTCTTACCCAGGGCTACTGATCTGTAACTTAGATAGTCGTCTCTTCACAGCCAGTTTTCTATAGCTCAGCTCTTCTGAAGAGATGTAGGAAGGGCTCTGTTTATTTTCAGTCTAAAAATGTCTAAGCAATGTGTAGAGGACTTGCTTTGGCAGTGATGTCAGCAGTGAAAGGCAGATGTTGTGCTTTACTGTTGTAATTGCAGTGGTAGCTGAGCAGGCGTAGGTTGAGAACCACTGGTGCATAGTCCTTGTCCAGAAAAGCCTGCAGTTGATTTCAGACAGTGCTGTTCAAGCAAAATATTTTCCTTTAAAAAGAAAAATCTGCTGATTTATTGTTTCAGTACTCTACTGAAAAAAGGATCCCCTTTTTTTATAGCACCTTTTATGGGAAAGGTTCTGCAATTTGTCCAGTTCTGGGTTTTGCAATGAATTATGACGATACACACTTTGTGGAAGAGTAAGGGACCTAAAGAGCAGGATGCCGTGCAACTTGAGAGCTTCCGGCAGCATGACTTAGTTTCCAGCGTACTGCTTTGTTAATTACAACTTTGGATAAATGGAATATTATTATCCATAGCTTATCTTCCAATAAAATATTTAGGAATACTGAAATTGCAGTTAGGAGTCCTAAATTATTTTCTAAAACTAGTTACCTTTTATTTTTTTTTTCTCTTTATACTCTCTTGTACTAAATCAGCATACATGTGGGGTTTTTGTTGAGATTTGGTTTGGATTTTTTGCTACAGTGATTTTTCTCATCATCTTTTGTCGTGGTTTTTGTTTGCCCTGGTTATGGGTAAGCCAAAGCAGAGAGATGCCTTTGTAGCTTTTGCCCTTGAAGTGACCATGGCTCCCATTCAGAGTTGACCTCCTAACTTGGGGCCTGCTGGTGGGAAAGCTCTTCCAGCTGCTCTTGCCGATTTCCTTGGCAATGGCGTGCCATTGAAGCTGAGATAATTAATGAGTTTGGTTGGTTCGTCACTTTTAAGGCTGCTTTGGTGGAGATGAGAAGGGTTTTGGAAGGTTGTTCTCATGGAAACAGTAATGGGGGCACAGAAGCAGGGTGTTCAGCTCTGCCTCTGTTGCTTTAAGGGAAAGCTGTAAGTTCTTGAACCAACTGAGATTTTTCCAGAACTCCCCCTTACTGAGTTTGTCATCTCCTCTGTTTGAAGTATGCCACATAGTTACCTCAGGAAGGTTTTTCAGTATTTTTGTGGGGAGTGGTAGTGAGGAGGAGCATTTGACTGCAGACTTAGTGGATGTTGGACTGAATATATCTTGAGCTTTCAAACCAACTTTGTAAACCTCCGTTTGTAGCAAACTGATTTCAGCTGGTTATTAAAGTTATAATTCCCAGTTAAAGGATATATTTGATAAGTAGTCTGACACCTGAGTTATCTAATTAGGATATGCTGCAATCCAAGTGCTTGCTAGACCTAAGTTAATACTTTGCACAGATATAATTTCTTATTGATGGACTTGGTCATTTTTTAGCTGTTCTGCCATCCCTAATGATATTGCCAACTGGGTCTAATAGCTGAAAAGGTAAAGCTACTTCTGATATTAAATTCGTCAATCCTAGCAGATTTGGCAGCAGCAAGCAGATCTATTCAGATGAATCTCCTTCTCTTTACCCTTTTTACTGATTGAAGTTGAATGTTTTGCAATAGCCATCTTTCCCATGAATCCTGGCAAACCAGGATATGCATTTTCCATTTTATTCTTCCCTACCTCACTCTGTTTCTTTAAAATAAAAAACAGGCTAAGGATGCTTAAACTAAGTTTGTACATCAGCCCTTGAAGTAAAAAGCATGTTAGAAATGATCTGACTGTACTTAATGATATTAAGCATCTTGGCAGCTTTTACAGGGAGGGTCTCTTTTCTGTGATCACTTGAAAAACAAAGTTTTCTCTGTAAATTCCAGTACAGTATTGTTTTTGTGATCTACTTGATGTTCGTAACTTCTGTCCTGATTCTTGAGCACCTTTCCCAGAAATCTCAGCCCTGGCCAGTACTTGCCTTTTTAACACTATTTGCATGTTCATATTGGTCTACTCCTTACCCGCTTACCGTACTAATTCTACCGGTTTTGTAACCTTTAACTGATAATTTTCTGAGCTTCAGTGAGCAAGTAAACTAGATTTATTGTCTGTCTTATTTAGAAGATAAGGTATCTTAAAAGGAAGAAGTGGTGTCAGCTCAGGTGAATTCACATCGTAGCCTCTCCTTCTTTCATTTACTTCCTGTAGTTCTCAATCTCTGCCAATAGCGTGGAAGGCCTTAGCAGGCATTTTGATGTGGGACAGCTGTTAAATCTGTCCTCTGGTTGTGCTCATGGTGGGGTTTATTTTATTTTTTAGCATTCTTATTAATACAGCTGCAGTGTCAAACCTGCTCATCAGTTTCTTTCATACTCCAGAAATACTTTCGTTGCTCCACTTGGCATTTTTTCTCCTTGTCACTTCTTTAGACCCATGCTCTCATCTTTTGTCTCCATGGCCTTCATTGTTCCCCATACTGAAAATAAAAGCAAAGCATTGTTAGTCTTCCTGCCATACTTAGAAAATTTTTCTTTCCTTTCTGTCCCATCCATACTGCCTCACAGTCTCCATGTTTTGTCTGTTATTCCCTTAAAGTGGCTGAATAACCTTTTGGTATTGATTTAATTTCCCCTGTGGGATCTAAATCCACTTCCCTTTTGGGAATGCTCCCTTTTATTTCTGCTTTTCCAGCACTGAAACTGTAACTTTCATTGCTGACTTATTGGAACTGTCATTTCTTGTAGATGTTCTCCCTTTTCTTTTTAAAGGTTGTTTTTTGATGCAAATAGGGTGAATCCTTGTTGGGAATAGAACTACTAGGTAGCTCTTGGTTTAGAGAAACCAGATGTCCTCCAAGTTTCTGTGGTTTAAGAAGTTTAAAGAAGTTCCAGGTGTTTGTTTTTTTTTTTTTTTCCAAATGTGTCTTCTTGCACCCAAGACCCTTAGTTTCAGACTTGTTTCTCCTTTATATATATCAGTTTCCTTTGAACCACTATTACTTCTAGTATTATTTTCTAAGTTCTTAGCTTTTTTTTTTTTTTAGACTTTGAAGGCAAGTTGAAAATAGTACTTCCTCTTGTTTCTTCTTCTAGTGATACTGTCAAATCTGTATCAGTATGCCGCTCTAACCCTGTGATGTGTTTTTTGTTTACTCTTTGCTTTGACTTTGCTGTTTTAAGGTTAAAATAGTTTTGTAAAACTTGCAGTGTGTGCATCCTGCTGCAAAAGGAGCCTTCAAAATGCTTCATCTTACAGACCTGAAAATGTTACAACATGGGTTTGGAGTTTTTTGTCGCCACGGTGGAAACACTTGTCCATGGCAGAGGTTATTTTGGCGAAGGTCACTCTCCATTAAGAGGTTTTTTTAGGCTTCCCAAACCTTAAAAACATAGCGCTTTGAATAGGACTTTTTTTTTTAATTAAAACACGTAAAAGGAGGGGAGAGCATACAAAGGAGCTATTTGTACTTGCAGGCAGCTGTGCTACAAACTGCATCAATAGGCATTGGTGTGTTTTCCTTAAGTGGCGGATGGCTGTAGGTGTGCACTAAGAATCTGCTAATAGACTAATGTGCACCCTGTTGCGGCTTATTACTATAATGAGGGGTTAGTAGTAAAAAGCAGCAGAGGAAATGGATGGGCAGAGTAGTTTGTAATGGAATGTTTTGTAAGATTTTCCTTGGGGCATTCATAACTGTACAATTTAGATATACTTTGTGATTGAGTTGAAGCGATCATAAGTTAGATAGGAAAGACCTTAAAAACCATTATAACAAAACTAAAAAGACAACTGTTGAAAGAACTTGGAAACCTTAATTTCAATTGATGTTATATTTTTTGGTAAAATCTTTTGTCTAGTTAGTTGACTGAGATTGATCTGGTTGGTTTCAAATAAGTTTAAAATAATAAAAATAGATAATAAAAAATTTGTGAAAGGTGGCTAAGATAATGGACTAGATACTGCTGTGCTCAGACTTCCTGTCTGCGAGGATATTTAACTGTATCTAATAAGGGGATAATAATGCCCCCTTCCTTTTATTTTGTCTCTAGATAATGTAGAAATCAATGAAGCTGTAAGAAAGCATAATGATTTATCTTCCTAAAATGCTCTTTGAGGAATGGTGGTTTCTCTACCAAGGCAAGAGATTTAAAAACTCTAGTATTTCAGCTCAGCATTCCCCATTGTGATAAATCTGTGACTGCATAGGGTGCAAGAGGGGAGAGTCTGTGTGTGCTCACATGTGTCGGCTGGTTCAGACAAACCCACACTGCCTGTTGTCTCAGTAGGGCTGGGGTTAGAAAGTGCTTGGGGATGTGAGCAGGGTGCCCTTATCACACCTAAGGTTTTTAGTGGCTTCCATAGTGTCAATGATATCAGTACTCACGTGAGAGGATGGTGGCTTTCATTAAAAACAAAAGATGAAAAAAAGGAATAGAATTCAGTTGAGACTTTGTAGAAGGTATGGTCAAGTATATGGGGTGTGCAAAAGTATGACCTCAGGAAGTGTCTACGTATTGCTGTGGGTGAAGATGGGAAAACAATCATTGGCACTTTGGAAAAATGCCAGAATCATTAACAATGACTAAATAAAAACAAACCCACTGATAAATAATACATTCTTGAGGATCTGACTGTTTGGAGTGTGTTTTATGCAAAGCTGTGCTAAAACAAAGGAAAGGCAATACTTAATTTTATTTTAATTTTTTGGTAGGGGGGACACCCAAAAACAGTGATCTTCAGGTGAGGCAGCTTGTGTAGCCAAACACTGCCTCTCCAATAGATGTCACTGCAATCAACAGCAAATAGAGATGATGTTCAAAGAGTAACGTAGCTTGGAAAAATGCTTCAAGGTTTATGAAAATAAAATATTGAAAAAATAGTCATTGCAATATTTAATTTTCTTAAATATAGTAACAAGTGTATTTAGGACGGTGGATTTCCAAAGATCATGCAAGAGCCAGGATTAGACAAATAGAGCAGTGGCTTTCCATTTTTAGCTGTGTGTTAATCTCTATTTAATATGACTCTGTACTGCTAATCTTCTTTTCCCATTCTTGTTCTGACCCATAATTAGCTAAAATACGCAAGTTTTGTAACCAGCCCTAATATCAGATCCAGAAGGGCTGTACAGGCTGGGCAGACTCGCAAGCTGTTGTGCCACATGAGGATAGATTATGATGTTGGTGTCATTGTAGTTTGAGGTTGTGGGTTAGTCTGGGTTTTTGTTATTGGGCTGGGGTTTGTTTTTTTTACTCTATTTGTGAATCACATGCACAGTTCTCATCATCTGATGAAGTATTGCAAAAGGAAATTACATTTTTGATGAATTAATAGTAAAATTGCAGCTGGGACTTCTTGCATTTTTTACTGTGTGCTTGTACATAATGCACTGAACAGATGGCTTTGTGTGTGCTGTGATACATATTCTAAAGAAAAGACAATGAACTTTAAAAATGAACAAATTAATGGTATTAACAAAATAACAGTATTTTGAGTTGTTTTAAATGTAGCATTTGGAATAGAGAATTAGTAAGGACTTCCTAAAATAACTAAGTATGTTTATAAATTTAGAGAGAGATTTTATCTTTGCTTTTTTTAATTACTAAATGAAAGATTTTGAGTCTTTCCAATGTTTCAGTTCAGCACTCATTGCAGTAAAACTAATATTGCTTTTTTAGGGTTTCAGCAAAATACAAGTTATGATGAAGTTTGAGTCTTTCTTATGCTTATAATGACAGATTGGTTTTGTTTTCTGACACTTAAAAAAAAAAGCAACCAAACCCGACGCCATGAACACGTATCACTGTTGGGAATCTGCAAGATTTGCAGCATTGGAAAATAACACAATGAAGCCATTTAACTAAGAGAAATTCATTTTTAACCCCTGTAGCTTGCATGAAAAGGATGCTTAGATAAGTATCGTCTATTAACTGCTACTTTGCCATGCAGTGGGTCATTAAGCAAGATAGTACCTGCAGCTAACAGCAATATAAACAAACGTTTGAGGTGACTCGTGTTTGGGGATAGAGATGTCATTCGAATGCTAGCAGAGTAAGCCAGTGCACAAACAGCAGCCGTAGAGCATCAGTGGGTCAGATGTGGGAAACCAGAGATCTGCTTCTCCCTGCATACTTTCATAGGCAGCTTTCGTCTGCTGGCAGATGTAACTGTTAGCTTGTGGGTAGCTTGAAATTAATATAATTGATGGCATCTCATAATAGAAACAGACAGACGGTTTGCCCTTAAGGAGAGAAGAATCTCAGAAAAATAGGCCCAAGGTCGTCAGAAGAAAGACAAGCACTGAGTCTGTGTATGATGAGGATTTGAGCTGCTTACAGCATTGAATGTTTGTCAGGAATGCAGATATCTTGAAGTACATGCTGGTACAGCAATGGTACAAGGGGGTTTCCCAGGTAAGGATTCAGATCTCTCTCTATGTTGTGTTTGTTTCCAGCAAGTCATTTTAAGTGTTTTTAGTGATAATTTAGAACTAGTGAAAGGCTGGAGATAAGAAAATAATAGCACAGATCATTTTTTTTCTCAGTTTGAAGCATGGACTTATAGCATGACTGGAATATTGAATGCATTTAATATCTTTAAAATATTTTGTGCTGTGTTTGACTATAAATCATTGTTTCTGTGTACGTTGGTGTTCAGCATTCTTATATACAAAACTGACGTGAGCACGCAGTGCTTTAAGTATAAGAATTCCTAGCATTAAATTTCTTGCTATATAGAATAATCTACTCTTCCATAACTGTTATTGTAATGTAGAGACAGATGGCTGAATTTTCTTCACTTTGCTTGTTAAGAATGTGTTAGGTAAATGTTTTTAGACTAAAATAAAAAGCTGCTGGGGAATCTAAACTGAATATTCAGCATTTTCATGGTATAAGGAGGCAAAACAAGAATAAAGCAATGTGATAGTAAACAAATGAGCTATTGGCAATGAAGGATAATCTAATCTTTAAATATTGCCTTAGATTGCATTTTTTCTTAGGTATGATCTTTTCTTCCAACACAAGCCAGGTATCCAGAGAATAGCATTAAAATGCTAGGCATGAAATATACTGGTTTGATGTTTTAAGGTTATTACATTGTCTAAGGCATGGTGCAGGTGGCTTATGTTGCTTGGGATCTTTGATCTTACTCAGGTGTTACAGATAAGTAATTTCATATAACTTACAGATAGAAGATAATGTCTGCGGTATAAATCTGCATACACAGGTACAAACTTGCTAAGAGAGGATAACACAAGTAGATCTTTATATTGCTCTCATTGAAGAGCACTTAATATCACTGCAATGACTAGCAAATAAAAATATGTAAAGAGGATGTAAATATTCCAATAAATAAATGAAAGACAAACACCAGCCTGTAAAAGGTAGTTACATGTTTATATTCTTGAATGTCTGATTTTTAGATGGGAAGATACCTTTCGTGATTACCATTGTAAATGATGTTGCTCCACTGCACAAAAAAAAAAAAAGAAACTCTACTGTGCATCATCTCTTGTCCAGACTAGCACAGCATTGCTTTTAGTTAGAATATGGACTAGATTATTTGCATAATAGCTCTGTTCTGAAATGGTCTGCTTGGTTTAAACAGTAGCTGCTCCAAATATGTAGAAGTAGTAAGCCTCTAACAGAAGGGAAAGTAAAAATGTTAAGTGACAATAATTTTATTCTTTACAGATGTTACCTAGTTTTCCACAGTATTACAGTAATTGAGACAGCTGTCCAGAATAACTTCTTTAACTGTTTGAGAAAGTTGAAGTTATCTTGTGCTCCTCAGTTTTAAAACTCGATTCTCCCTTATTCAATGTAGTGGCTTAGAGGCTAGTCATCCATTTACCTTCTGCTTTGAGCAGGCATGTAATTGCTCTTTATCAGGATAGCTGACATTTAAAGAGCAATCCAGAATATTTATCTGTAGGTATGCTAGTTATAGTACACTGTGACAGACTATTAAAAATTTTCTTTATGCCTTGTAGTGGCCACATGCATATTGAAAACTACTTGCAAGCTAATGACATTAGGAAGGAGATCTGTATCCACACATATGCATATATATGTGTGTATAAAAGACTGCTGTCTGCATCAGATGAACATCTCTTATCAGCAAATTCAGAATACTTTTGCCATATTGAAATAACAAGAGATGTTGTGGCAACTGGCTAAAGGGCAGGTAGTTCTTTCTGCTACTCCAGAAGTAATAATGAGCCTTTTATTATTATTAGTGTAATGATGGGCGTGTCTGTCTGCTTCATCAGTGCTTAGAGATCATGGCTTGTGCTTCTCCGTCTCTGCTTCCCAAAAAAGTTATTAGAGGAAATGTTAAAGCATTGAGCTTCTGAGGATCATCAAGCAAACAGCAAATTTCTTCTGCTGTGAATGTAAAAAGTGCACGTGTGTGTGCTGGGCTGAGATGGAGTGGAGGTCTGAGGAGCATAGCCCTCCAAAGCTGAGGACCCTGGGCTGTGCTGGCTCCCCTCTGTAGAGAGAGGTCTGTGTTTGGGCAGAGTCTGTAGCCATTGCGCCCATTCTGCAGAGGCAAGGGGTGGGCATCTCCATCGAGACACCCGTTAATCCAGATTACTTCGGTGAGTGGGAAAGTGTTTCCAACCGGCAGATGGCACGTCAGGTACCACTGACCAGCGGCATTTTGGTGCTGTGTGGTCCAAGCTCTGTCCTTGCCTGCCCACCACCTGTGCTGTGGCAACCAGCCGCTGCCAGGATCCACAGCTGTAGTTAAAGATCCAGGAGCAGAGTTGATGTTGGTGTCATATTCTTGGGTCATTTGAGAAGGTAAGGGAGAAGGGGGAGCGAAGTGGAGTAATGGGGTTTGTGACTTTAGAACGTGCAACAGGAGACTAAGGGGACTGTTCGGGGTCTTGGTCTGGGGGAAGGACAAGGCTCAAGTGCGGAGGAGGACCCTACTCTTCTGCATGTCTTTATGCAAACAGGCCAGCACAGAGCCAGGAGCCACTGCTGTCCCAACAGCAGTAGCTGAGCGAGCTAAATTTGGGAATCCCTTTTCTGGTGATGAGTGTACTACTGCCAGGGGACAGCTACGGCTGAACTATGTGTGTTGTCTAAAGCCAGGAGTGGTAAACGTTGACTTCGTCATACCATTTTGTGATTGTTCTGTAGATACCAAATGCTTTTAACAGTAGTTCTGGGGTGTTTTTTTTTTAAATGCTTTAGGTAGTTTCAGAAGTTTTTTATATCCCTTAACTGAAAACCAAGTGTGTTAGCTATCACATAAATACTTCTGTGTTTTATCTGCAATTTCAGAACTGTAAGCTTAAGTAGCATTTTTTGACCTGTAAATATTAAACTTATGTAGTATAGCGAACCAGGTCCTCTATAAAGTGAGGTGGGAAGTCATCATTTCCATGGTGTGATGGTCCTGGGAATATTACGAGATATTGAACGTGAGTTCTCATACTTGTAATGTGCTGTTACTTAGAGTTGAACAACATACCTAAATTGGGAAGAATTTGGATGGAAATGCCAGAGAGTATGAAGGCACAAGGCATTTGTTTGTGTGTGCATGTGCATGTGGAGCTAAGTTATTGCTCTTTATGCTGTGCCTGTGAGAGCAGAGGGATTACACCATCCAGATAGTTCTTAAAGATACTATGCTACTAAGTCTCCATCCCTCCAGGTGCTCTGGGAGTAAACAGCAAGCAGCAGCATTTGCTGTACCTTAAACCAACAGTGAAGTGTATCCTGTACTACTACAGTGTCTAATGGTCCTGAAATTGTCTTATCTGGTAGAGCCATGACTGTTCTGTAACGCAGTCAGTGAGGCCGCTTAGTCGCAGCCGATCGGCTGGATGCCCAGGGACGGAGGAGGGATGAGATTCCCTTGGTGCTGGACCCTCCTGCTCCCTGTGCCAGGCTCACCTGCAACTTGGAACTTCAGATCTGGACATTTTTCCGCACTGAATTGTAAACCTTAATGCAAACAGTGTTCTGAACCAGAAAATAGATTCTTTCAAGTGTTTGGCAAAAAAATTTGTTTTAAACCCCCTAAGGTTTCGCTGGACTTTCCTCCATCCTGTAACCTGTTATTCTGTCAGGGATATGACAGATTATTTGAGGATTAATACAGTATCGTTTTATTGTGTATCATTAATGTATGTAAATAGACAATGCAGTAATTTTACAGCAAGAGCTCATTTCAGGATTGAGTTGTTAGAAGTATAGATAATGTGATTATTTTTTTTTTTTTTAAATACTGTTTTTCAAGGGAAGAAAGCCATTAAGTCAACAGCCTGACGGCATGGTATGTAGTGAGGTGTCACTGAAGGGCCGGGAGAAGAGTGGAAGGGGAAAAAATATGATGAGACTGGGATGTGATGGACGAGGGAGTAAGTAGAGCTGTATGCAAGGATGAGCACGGGCAGTTTATGAGTGAGGGCCAAGAAAGAGGTTGAAAGGGATTTTGTGAGGAATGGGGAGTTCAGCGAAGCCTTTCGGGGACAGAATGATGTGGTCATTCTTTTGTGTGTGCAGGAGGCATATTGTGGTGTTGTAAATGGGTAGGACTTGCACAGTGACACGCGTCAGGGAGAGTGCCGGCTCAGAAGGGCAGAGCGAGCAGCACCTGCGGCAGCTGCTGGCAGCGTGAGCGGATGGCTCTTGGCATAGGAGCAAACCAGTGGGCTAACCCCTTCAGCGTCCCTGGACGGGTCTGTATAGCAGGCAGTTGGTACATCTGCTCCAGCCCGTCCTCCCTGTCCCTTGATAGCTGTGTGTTGGCAGACTTTCCCCTTTTCCCTTTTGGCCAATTTCTGTACTCCGCTTGGAGAGACGCAGAAGAGATGTTTTGAGGGGAGGACAGAGGTACTGGTTGGGTGCTCTCTGCGCTGCCTCCAGCCAGGACTTGAGTGCGGAGTTGTGAAGATTTTAACGAGTACTTCTGTGAGTACTGCAGCTAATAAAGTTGGATTCCTACAGATTTGTGTCTCCCATTCGACTGACTTGGGTGTCGAGGAAGGTGTGAGCTCCGATTTAGGTTTTTCCTGTGGCAGGAGCATTTCTAAGGGCTTTCTCTCATGTGAATTCTTTGACGCTTTAATAAAGTGTGATCTCATGCTGAAGCCTTTCTCCCAGTCAGGGTATTTATCAGGTTTCTCTCCTCTGCACGGCTGCATGTTTTCATGAACCTTTTATAGTACCTTTGAGACCCCTAGTCCACCATCAGATTTGCTTCAAATTGGACAGCAAGTTCAAAGGTTTTGGGACAGGAGCTTGGATTGCACAGAGTATGATTGCATAAGCTTTGTTCCTATAGGAAACAGAATAAAATGATTCACCATATTAGAATTAAACTTAATTTAAATTAAGACATTAAAATATAATTAATAAACACTGGAGCATAACCCCCGGACTGCAGTTCAGAAGACCTGGAGCCTCTTCTGGCTTGGTTACTGTCTGTTGATGTCTTGGTTAGCCATCTGTCGTAAGATACACAAAGCATCTTGAGCCTTCTGGAGCACCATGCCACGGTTTCCAGGGGTTACATGGCCATTTAAATTTTAAAATAAATAAAAAGCAGGATCTATGGAGGTTCCAGCTTACCTGAAAGACAGTGTTTATTCCTGAGGAGCAAGTCATGGATGCATCTGACTCTGACTCATCCCTTTTCAAGGCTAAATTCAGTAAAAACTACCATACCCCACTCTTATTTTTTCCCTCAAGTATTTGTTTTTTAACTTTCTCTTAGTGGATTTCCTCCTCCAGTCAGAGTGGAAAAAGTAAGTCTATTTAATATAGTTAAGTTTATCTGTTTAGCTTTTCCTCTTGGATAAATCCTTGGAGAAGGATTTCTTTTGCCAGAAGAAAAAGACTGCTTGACATATTGCAAGTCTCTGTTCACATACATCATCAATTTCCTGATTATAATTGTGTTCATTTAAAAAATGCCCAAAGCTTAATGCATTAATATCTTTATTTCATTAAATACATTAAAGAGAAACTATTTGTTACCTAATAATGTATTTTGGTACTAAAAAAACCCACCTGTTAATAAAATACTCTTTTCACTTGTTTGTGATTTTATTTTTCTTGTGCAGAGAAATGAATGCCTTGTTTATCACCTTTTATTTGAAATGTGATATAAGCAAAGGTGTCTGACCCTAATCCTTTTATTTTACTCTTTGTGGAAGGGAAAACAGGTCTGCCAGACTCTGTCCTTTGGAGAGATTAAAAACAATCAGAATAGAATTTCTCATACAAAATATTGTCTTATTTAATCAAATCTGTCAAGTTTTATGATGTTGTAAGTGCAGCATAAACCTGATTAACTTCTTGAATAGACTCTCAAGACAGCTGATTAAATAAGATGTATGGCTTATTTAGGGAGAGTATTTCACGATGATACTAAATTGGGATTTTTGTGTGGGGAAGAATTGTTATCCATTTATCTGTCCAGATCCCCCTGCCTCAGCTGATGGAAAAGGAAAATGGCAGTTGGCTGTGTAAATGCAAGAGTAGCTGTCTGACTGATAGTTTCAGTGTTAGAAAAATCTGTGTTCTTATTAGCACAGCGTAAATTCTTATTTTCTGTTTATATCACATTGGACAATTTAAAATTATTCCAAGTAATAAACCCTTGCTTTCTTATTTTAAGAAGAGACATTCAAGTTAATTCTTTATTTGGTTGGTGCCTTTCTCTTTTGGAATAATAGCATTAATCAGATGGTATGTTTTCAGCCTGAAAGTTTGCATTTTAGTTGTTCAGCTATATGAGAAGTGTATACTTTGTCATCCTCCTCTGATGTTCTGCTATTGCTCGGGCTGAAGCTCCATAATATGAGACCATCAAACTGCAAGCTGAAAGAGGGAGCTCCCACCTTCCCCAGTTGTTTATGGTACTTGGCTGCTTGTTGCTCTTCCCTTCCTCAGCCTGTTCAACTGACTCACTTGGCAGAAAACTGCTCTACTGTTAAAGAGGAATGGTTTTCTGGTGGGTTGGTGACCTGCACAGGCTCACAAAGGAGCCTGAGGAGCACAAGAGCTGCCTTGAACAGAGGAGTGAGGGAGGACGTTCTTCTTCAGCTCTGCTTCGCGTAGGACTTCTCATGGGCTAAACACGTGATCTAAAATTAGAGCGCTGTGCTGTGGCTCCCTTTCTTTCATCCTCTTCTCCATAAGGCTGGAAAAGGTCTTCACTTTGGGATACAGCTTGGGCTAAGGTGCCACCCCAGCAATGAAGTGTACAGGCTGAGTGTGAAGCAAGTGATGAGAAGGCGTGGGCTGTGCAAATACTGCTTTGCACAACACTGCCAGCTGGACCAGGCTGACAAGAAATGGAAGCACATAAAGGGGAGCCTGCAGTTTGCTTCTCCTGAAACGGGAGAGGAACACGGGACCATGTTAAAGACAGGAACGCAGCAACACATGGGTGCTTGCTCTTGGCTGAGTCTTGTAGCTCAGTGGCTGGCCTGGGAAAGGAATCCTGTTGATTAATGTTACCAGAGGTTTCCAGTGGTAGTCTCTTAACCATGGGAGAGCCAATTTCTGTATCACAAACCTCATTCGGAGATGTGGCAGTAGGTCTCTGTCTTCTGAGTTGCAGGTCTCTTTTGGACTTGAAGCCAATAGTTGCCCAGTGGTGGCTATACCGTTACCTTGTGTACCTGTTTTACATGTAATACTAGGATTAATACATTAGACATCATAAATGGAGTATACACATGATAGCTGAAGATATGGAAGGATATGGTAAAATAATTGTTATTGGGCTTTTATTAATAGAAGAGGCTTTAAAGTGAAATTATAGGTATGTATTTGTTTTGTTCTAAGGCACAGAAACTGGTAGTCTGCAGCATTGCCAGGTGTTGCAGTCATTTTTCATTTTCATTTTTCATTTTCATTTTTCATTTTCATTTTTCATTTTTCATTTTCATTTTTCATTTTCCCTCAGCAATCAGGTGAGCCATGACATTGGGAAACTCAGGTTTATACTTAAACAAAGCCTCTAAGCGTTGCTTGATGTTGTAAAAAGTTTGAAAATTACTCAAGTGCAATTTGATAGCTCAAAAAACGAGGACCTAGAACCAACCTATACTTACTCTTTTGAAATTTCTTGGCTGTGTAGGAGCATTGCATGATGTGGGGAGGTATGGAGTGGGCTGACCCTGTTCTTCTTATCTAATATTTTGTTTATTGGCTTCATATACAGAAGTGTGCAGTGATGAGGTGGGTATGTAGCACACCAAATGCAGTGGAGGGATGGTCTTCAAGTAGCTGACAGACCTTTCAGCAGCACTGTGGAATTAGAGAGCATGATTTCAGTGTGCTGTCAAAAGCACAGAGGATCCTAAAAGTCATCAGGTAGTTTGTAAGTGTTTGAGGAGCTGTAATCAGTTTGATCAAAGACTAACCAGGTATGAACCTAGCAAAATACTGATTCTGTATAGCTGCCTGGAAAAAAAAAAAAGAAAAAAAAAAAGAGAGAGAGATAAACAATACAAAACAGTGTTGTGGGGCTGGTCAGGTCTGTTCTATAAGTGGAGTATGCTCTATCACTTTTATGTCCTCTAAAAGCTGGATATGCATCTTTTAAAATATTAAGCTGCTTTTTTATTTAAATTGGATTTGCACTTAATTTAAATCAAACATTTTCCGCTTTTAACATGCATTGTAAGTTTTAAATGGCAATCTACATAAAGATCTGAGCATACTCTAACCTATTAGCATAATTTAAGTGGAAAAACTATTCAGGAAAAGTATGTGTGTACCCAGAGGATTGCGAGAAATCTGGACCCAGAACTGACTGTAGTAAAAAGCCAGCTTTTGACTTTTTCTTCAGCAGCCTGAAACAAAGACCTATTCTCTCTACAGCTTATTCAACTAATTCAGTGGGAATGAAAATAGCTTATCAAACTTGAACAACTTATTAGGAGCTGAAAAAGGATATTTTTCTTTCCTGGTTTGTGAATAAAAACTAGGGGTGTGAAGTTGAGAGTTGTCAGTTGGAAAATTATGGAAGTGTTTGTGGCCATGGTGTGATGGCAGAACCTCCTCCGAGGTCACTGCACAGTGTTTATCATTAACTAGGTGTTCATGAAGGCCCAAAGACAGACAAAGGGAAATCTCTGACAAAGTGGAAATTAGACCATTTAAAAATGGTTTTGATCACCACAGAACGTCCATTATCTACTGCGAGAATAACAATGCTTTTGTTTAATATTCCAGTTTTAAATGAAAACATTTCAATAAAAACATTTTTCTTATATTAATCACAATTGGCATATTTGTATGCAATATTTTTATTACAAAGCTGTTGCTTATATTTTAATTGCATTCTAATTTCTGCCCATATGCAAACAGTATATATTGTTAGGAAAAATATATAGTATAGAAGAAATGTTGTTCACAGTAGCTGACATACGATACAAACCTTGAGCATTTCAACAGATGTATAGTAAATTTTGTATTTCCTTAATTACTTATATAGCATTTTATGTCCATAGTTGGCCTAAAGAAGGAACATAGAATATAAATACAATCTTTTGTCGTAGGTAAATGTATTTTTGTAGTGACAAACTAGTTACAATCTATCCTTAGCAAAATAACTGAAACCTGAAAATATTTAACAGGATTAAAATTTATCGTTAAGATCACCATTGAATTAAATCACAACTAAAGTAGCTGATCATGATCTGTCTTCCCTGGTTCTTCTCGCTGTTAGGACTTGCACTGTATTTTCCAGCATAGCTCTGTGGGTGTTTTCCTGGGCTTTACAGTCCCAGATGACTCATCCAACTTTAATCTTTTCTAATCGCTGTCACAGCATATTTAAAAATTGCTGTACACACAAACTTAAACTACTGTGGTGGAGTTTTTTTTAAACAAAAAATTTAATTTAGTCCTTGTCAAGTCACACTGATTTTACGTAGCTTTGTTGCGTTGCAAGGCTGTGCTGCTATGGCAAAGCAAGTGATCACTTTAGGCTGGGACATTCTTCCTGCCATCTCCTCTCCACCATCTCTTATCCCAACTGTACAGTATCATTTCCTCTTCTTCAGCTGCTCTTTCACAACCAGGTCTTTAGTATTTTTATTTTTATGGCTTGTTAGTGCAACTGTTTTGGGGGTTTTTGAAGCTTTATGGTTTTTTTGTCTAAATCTCAAAAATGGTGGCAATTCCCCTGGAGACCTTCCTTTAAGAGTTTTCTTTAGATCTTTGGGCTCATCAGGATATGTTTGCTGGTCAAAAAGTCTTTATTATTAAGTCAAAAATCTCCCCATTTTCTTATCCCGTCCCTCTCTAGATGGAGGAGGTTCGAGCTGTCATTGCAGGTTCTTAAATTAAGAACGAATGACTATGTGAGACATCTCATCACCTTGGATTCTGAGAGGTGTCCCCTGTGCTGCCTTTCACGATTACTTATCACTGGAAAAGTTGGTGCTTGGGCCCGTAACAGCCTTTGTTAGGTAACAAACTTCCAGTTTTTTACAATAGTCTGATGCCACTGTCTTTAATTAGACTCAGTGCAGAAAGATTCCAAGATAATGACTGTGCCAGTTGCTTTGTGGGAACATCATTATTTAAAGATGAAACCCTGTCAGATCAAATTACACTGTCAAGGGAGGAAGAATTTAAATGTTCACAATACTCATTTGTTCGTGTTGAGACCAAGCAGAAAAGGAATGGATTAGAATTCCCCAATATTCTTTGTTCGGTCTCAGACACCCTTGCTCTTCCATCAAATGAACGAGCAGCTTTCAAATACAAATGTAGGGAATGGATTATAGATCCTAGCAGAGCAATGTGATCAGGAGCAAACCAGAAAACCTGCTCCTACAGGAAAGAGTAGCTTAGAAAAGAAATTTCTATCCCAATTGTGAGATACTTTTTTTTTTTCCAAAACTGCATTGTAAAATGGGTCATTAAAACATCATCTGTCACAGCATCTGGGAATCTGATTTTGTGTGTGCACATTGTGCATCCTTACAGAGCACTGACACTTGGTGGGCACATCGACGCCAGGAGATGGCTGCCGTGCAGCAGGCCAGAAGTGCAAGCAATGTGCGTTTAGAGCTATTTCAAATTTCCTTGAGACTTTGCAGATGGAAGTCAGTATTTTCTAATGTTCTTACATTGTTAACATGTCCTAGCTTCTCAGAGAACTATGTTAGGCAAGCCTCAGCAGAGCAGGAGCAAGACTGCTTTCCTCTTGGGAGGTGCAGCATGCATGAGCCTGGCAGCTGTGATAACTGAGCCTTATCTCCGGGCTGCTCGGTGCCATCACCACTGAGTGGGTTGGGAAGCTCTGAAGACTGCAGTGTTTTGGCCTTAGATGACTTAAACTACATGGTACAATATAATATACTGCAATCTTATACAGTAGAGTATTTTTATGGGATTTTTCTCAGTTTTCTTTCCAACAGCTTAAAAATGGGGTCTACAGCAGCTGTCTTTTGAGGCTACCCCACATTTTAAGGTTGTAATTAGTTCAGAACGCCTTCAGTTGGGCCTTTTGTGGGCCCAAACATCAACCATGATGTGATATATTTTTGCACATAACTATTTGTATCATCATAGAGGATTTTATCACAATAAAAATGTCTTTGTCGCTATTTGATTCCATTTAATCAACTAGTGGCAGTATGATGCTCCAACAGCTAGCCCATTTGGTGTGCCTTCTATCTAGAGGAACCAACCAGTTTATCAGTCCCAGGGCAGCAGGCAAGAAATAAGCGGGCAGCCTTTGCCAGTCCTTTCCTCTAAAGCCTGTAAGACTGCGGGATCATCAGCTGGTGCGGAGGAACTCTGAGCTCAGCATCAGTGCTCCATCGGAGTGACTGATTGCGATCACAGTACCCAGAGGAGGTCACTTCTGAGGAAACTCAAGTGCTTTGATGAGGGTTAATGCGTCATTTGAAAGGCAAATGAGTGGAAGTATTGTGTGCAGGGGAGGGCAGATTCCCTTGTAATCAGCAATTATTAGCATCAGGATGCTCTGCTTACCACACTTTCACTAAGTCTCCTTTTAAAAGTGTTAAAGATCTCCGATAAATGTTGGTATGAATAGACTTATCATGTCCTTGTCATCTAATTAAAAAAGAAAAAATATACAATGTCGCTTCCTCAGAGAACTTAAATGTTGTATAACAAAACTGCAGCTTTAGAATGAAGCTTTGGGCCTGAAATGAGGAAAAAAATTGTTGGCAAGAACTTTGTTTTTTCAAAACGTTCAGGTGAGATGGTGCAAGCATTGGAGATGCTCCCTTATGTTACCAACTGCAGTTACCCTCGTTTTCAGCCAGGGCTAAATGTCGCTTTTCTCTCTGCTGTTGTATTCGGGTGTGACAATTCCTTGATTATAGCAAGAAAAAATTTATAACTGTTTCTAAATGTCACCTGCTCACAGGAACAAAATGAAATGGTACTTGAAGTGGATTGTGGAGACTTTCATTATACCTGTCCTTCTGGATTAGTTAAAAATCACTAGCAGAAATTTTTCCCTTCCGCTGGAGAAAAAGTGATGTGAGGGACAGTGGGATTTGAGGAAGGTGTTAGAGGAGAAGGAGAGTTTTCTTGTGTGAGCTGAGAAGCTGCTGCAAGCGTTTGCATGGCATGAGAGGAGAGAAATGGAATGGGAGCCTGAGCTGAAGGGAGCAGTTAGAAGAAAAGAAACTCAGAGATCCTGAGTAATAGCCCGAATCCTTCACGCAAAAAAAGAAGAAAAGAGGCAGTCCTCAAGTTAGGGTAAGAATATTGTCTCAGGAGAGTTTAATGCACGCTTGTTTTTCACTTGAGCTTGGGGTGAGTTGTACTTGTGAGAGTATGAAAGCCCACACTTCAGCTGTTCATCTAGAGAAGGCTTTGTATGGCACCTTCTGCATGCCCTCTCCCTCACGTACTTAGAAGTAATGTTATAATATTTTGGCTCACAGTATTTTGGGGAGGAAGGGGAGAAATACAGCCATGGAGCTCTCTTTTTTTTCTTTTTTTTTTTTTTTCTTCCTTGTATATGACAGAGTTGGTCTTGGGGTGGCAGCATTAATTGAAGTGTGCCAAAGAATAATAGAAATGCTGGGTTTTATTTTGCTCTGAAAATCATCACTTCAGTTTTGGTAAATGACTTCCAATTGGTATACATGAAGCAAAGTGTTGCCAAAGGGATGGTGTGGCTGTCAAAGGGAGATTGTAGGGGATGCTGAGTTTCTGGATCAGATGGGGAATCCACAGCTGCCCCATCCCGCTGCAGGGATGCTCCCTGCCCACACATTTGGAGATAACAGCATTTACAAAGATGTGAGCCCCAGCAGACTCTGTCCTTTCCTTTCACCACCTGAGGAAGGGGGACTGGTCGTAACACGATCTCTGGCTCTTCTATTTAGATTTGCCAGTTTTGAATACAACTGCCCTATTTTTCTCATCCATGCTGATCACTGAGAGAAGAATTTGAATGATTTTATGGAATTTAAGAAAGCATTACAGAAATTCCCTTTTCTCTATTTTTCAGTTTAAAGCTTATGAAAACAGACAAGTGCATCGCTTTTGAGATAAGGTTTGAAGAATTGTCTGCCTCCTTGGAGCTGCGTAGAGGGCTAGTGGGAAGATTAAAACAATAAGCTTATTATATTATTAGTAGTGGGAGAATTCTAAACCCCATTTGTTCAATTATGGTCTCTTCAATATGCTTATTTAGGTTCTTGTAAATTGTAATCGGTAAATTAGACATGCTGCCCTCACAGCTCTAGGGTTAGCTTTCAAGGGACTTCCTACATTATTTTTTTTTTTAATGTTTATAGTGAAGTCAAGAAGGGAATTAGTTATTTGATATGCAGGATTGGCTCTGTGTAGTGGATGCTGCCTGCATTCTGATATCCATCATTACTAAATGAAAAACAGTAGTTGTGATGCTGCAGCACTGCTGTCTGAGCAGAGTAATCTCGGAAAAGGCTAAGACTGTAACCATGTTATGTGCTATGCGATAAAAATGGTAGCTAAAACCATTAAAATGAACCCAGGCTGATAAATGAGACCATTGTAAAGTCTCCAAAAGCCAGCATATGTTGCTAATAGTTATCTGAGGTAACGCAAGAGGGATGTAAAATTCTCAGTATCACCTTCTATATACAAATATCATCTGTCATCTCTTTTTGTGGTGTTTTTTGCCCTTTCTTTTCTCGGTATTTTGCCTTGACAGTTTTAATACTGAGCATTTGGTACTAAAACCAATCACCTAGCTGAGTCATCCAGAGCTTTTTCTTTCCTCTTTTTACCGTTCTAGATGGACTCTAATTTGCATCACGCAGAGACACCATTTTCAAAAGAAACACCTCTTCCCTTTCAGCTCGTTTAACTGGAGATTTCAGCAGATTTGGGAAACAGGCTTCTCAGCCCTTTGCAAGTGCTTTATGTATATCTTTGTAATTTAAAGAGCCTTTTGCCTTCCTGAGAAGTGGTGTCTGTTTTTTCTGTGCAGATAAATTGTGTATTTGTTGCAATACTAGATCATGCAAACTCCAATATCCTGACCATATTGTCCCCATTTATTTCTTTTATCTCTCTGTTTAATATAATAGGAATAGCGGCTGAAGCAGGGAAACATATGCAGCAGCATAATAGTATATTGTTTGAAAGCAGTTGTCTTCCATTTCCAGGGTTTCTCTTTGAAATGTAATTGTCTGCTAATATAACTGGGAAATATTATTGCAGGAGTGATGACTAAAGCGTATACTTGTGCTTTTAGTTCACATTCCATCCGTATAATATTTTTAACAGAAACTGGATACAACCTTAGCTAGTTAAATATCATTGGTGAGATATGTTTGCAGAAGTTGTGATAGGCATATTGTCACCGAATGTGGAAACAACTCCATGTAGTGCCAAAACATGAAATGCTGTGTCCCATGTGTAATGCAGCAACAACAGAATTACAATTGCCTTGTGTAAAGTATCTGGTAATGAAGGCAGATAATGGAATTCTTTGCAAAAGCAGATGCTAACTGGCTCCCCAATGCTAGGCAGAGAACTGAAAAGTGATACCAGCTGGAGGGGAGAAAAAACAGCTGAAAAAGGCATTAAAGAGAAGATGCCTTAGATGCACGTTTGTTTAAGCAGTAAATACTTGTTTAAAATAATCTTATGAGATTCTTATTAAGAGGCAAACTGAGAATATGATTACAATGTTATAGGAAGTCAGCTGGATGCCCAAAGGATATTTGTATGCAGATTGGATGAGTAACGCAATGACACCGCTGGGAATAGCGCGTTATCATTTACACTGCAAGGCTGGCTGGTGAGGACAGCCCTTGGAAGTGTTTAATTGCAGGAGGTGGGGCTTGTGAGAGCCAGAACCTTCTGTTGTTCAGGGAGGAGGCAGCGTGCGCTGCTAAGGGAGGCTTGATTTTAGAAGCAGGGGTATCTCTGCTTGTCCCTACATGCGTGAACATGTACACACACGCTTGTGTCTTCTCCGGCAGCACTCGATAACGGTGCCTTCCTGCTGGGCTGGAAGTGGCGCTCAGCACATAGCATCTTCGTTGTTTCTTCTGTAGTCTCCCACTATTTTATCACTCCAGTCACCTCAGCCATTTCAATTAGTTGCTTCATAAATGAATGCGATAATTTAATGAAAGGCTTAGTCCACGCAGAGGTTTCCTTCTGTTGTGTGTTTTTTTCTAAACAAAAAATATGCAGTGGGGAAAACCCTTTGGGGGAAAAAAAGAAAAACCAAACACACCTTTTAACAAATAAAACAACTTGATGACCCCTGGAGTTGGTCTCTGTTTTTTGCCCAGGTGAATTTTTCTTTGCCCAAAGAATTGTTCCCACAGTGAGGAATTACTGGCGCAGCTGGACTGCTGAGCTGGGCATCGGCTCGCCAGGTTTCCAGTCCTGGCCCATTGCAGGCAGACCAGAAACTTCAGTGGGGCTCTGTCTCATCCCAGGCAATTGCCCTAACTACTAATTTTTGGAGGACTAAAACTTACTTTTAGTTTCAGCCCAGCATGGAAGGGGAGTATATGCGTACTTCTGAACAGCTAACATTTTTCCCATGTGAGTAAAACTCTTTTTGGGCTGCTCCAGCAGGAGGAAACACTGCAGAGTTTACAGACTTACTGGTAGTCTCAGAAGTCACTTGTCTGCAGATAGAGGCTTGAGCTATGTGTCCATGCGCACAGTGTTGCAGAGCAGCTCCTGCATCAGGCTTGTGTTGGGGAATTTCAAAGAGTTTTACTGACAGGCAAGAAATGAGTTTTGAATCAGTCTCTGAAGATGTGCACCTTCATCTGTGCGGTGTTTAAGTGTGTGTGTGTGTGTGTGTTCTCCTTGCCCCTTCACCTTTTTTCTGTGCGTCCGAGTACCCGTTGCTAAAAACATGCTTTAGACGTGTGCTTTGCTCCTAGCAGATGAAAGTGAGATGTGTTGTCCGTGTAAAACAAGCAATGGAAGGAACTGTGGCAAAGCAATGATCAGTCAACAGCATCCCTCCAGAGCACTGCTTCTTTGCTTTATCCACAAAAGTGCAATCACTAACAAATCCCTTTTCTGCTGATGACCTGTTCTTAATATTCTTACGGCTGGGATACAGGGCAGCTACTTGCTGCACTGTAATGAGTGGTTTGTCTAATTGTGGTGGGCAGAAAATGTTTTGGTACTCTTCAGGTCTGGACTTCACTTAATGGGAAAAGAATGTTAAACCTCGGCAGTGTGAAGAAAACATGTATGGCTGTGTATGTGCTTGCATCTGCTGTACTTTCAGAAGCACTGGTTTTGAGACCTTTCCTTGCCTGCTTTTCTTCGGCAGGAGGTATCCTGCAAACTAAGTGGGGAAAAAACTACTTTCCAAATTCAAGTAGCAAATCACACCTCTAATTACATTTTGACCCCATTAGTTAAGAAATATATTAAAGAACTGTGCAGCTACATGGATTACCATTTAATGCAGTTATATGAATTTTTGGCATATAAATGATAGTAACAAATGAGTTTTCTAATTTTTTTATGATAATCTGATTTTGTGCAGACTTATGTAGCAGCTTTACAGCTTTCCAGGGATAACATCTCACCCTTAATATACGCCCCCAGGATTCTAGGCTCAGGCTCCAGGCCACCAGGGATTTTGAGTGCAGCAGGAAAATGCCAGCCTGTAAATACAGCAACGGGAGAGCTGGTTCTTCTCTGTGTTGCTCTGAGTCTAGGTAATGCTCTCGGATGCATCTGGGGTTGGAGACGAGTCACTGCTCCCACTGTCTCAGTGGTCTCAGCCGAAGCATGAGGGGCTGCTGCAGCTGGTAGAATTGCTGAAGAAGGACCCTTTGAGAGGAGAGCTGCCAGAGTGGACCCTAGTTTGGCTAAATCACCCTGGCAGCCTGCACAGGGGCTGTGGATGCAACACCTCTACTTCATTGTCTTTCTTCTCCGCAGTTTTTATTCACTTTTAGTTGCTTCCCTCTCACCTTCCCCAGCCCTTTCCCCTCTTCCTTGTTGTCATGGGAACATTCAGTACAGTGGTTAAATCATACTATTAAAATACGCTTCCCTGGTAGAATAGTAATAGCTAATATTGATCTAGCTACTGTTGCTGACTCAGGGATATAGTTGAACATATAATATCTCTTATTTCTCTTCTTAATGCATAATGCAGCAGTTTCTTTCACCTTGGGCTCTATACTAAAGGTGACATCCAGCCACAGCAAAATACTTTGACTTGCTTTTTTTAATGCGTGGCCCAGCTGAAGCGTTGGATGCAGGTGGTGTTATGAAGCTGGCTTTAAAATCTACAAAGGACAATCAAACAGGAAAAAAAAAATCACCTTTTCTGTGATTGACCCTCGCAAGCAATAGTTAGAGATGTTTGTATGCCAGTGGTGAAAAAACATTCAGATTAAACTGCCAGCGTCCACAGACATGCAATGTGCTCCAAATAACTTTAAGTATTCTGCGCTCTGTCACAGAAATGGCTGAAATGTAGATGAAAGACAAATAACTACCTTAATACCAAGTGAGGCTGCATTTAAAAATGTAATCATTCATATACATTGTCACTGACAGCTGCTTTGAGTAATCATCTGCACAGTAGCACATGATGTTAAGCAGAGCACGGTAAGCATATTCCTGAGTCACCAGAAAAAGGCAAAAGTAAAAGATTCTACCTTGAGATGTGAGTTTGCAATATGTTTGCAATGTAAGCATTTCAGTTTCCCACAGTGGTTAATTAACCAGCTCTAACTTTATAGGAGTTTCCTGAAATTGATAGTTTTTGTAAGGTAAGATTGAGGTGCATCTGGAATTCCCTTGTTTACCCTCCTTTCAAAAAATTTTTGGTTTAGAACCAGTCTGTTGTACAAAATAATTAAAATAGTGCAGTTTTACTGTGAATAGTATTTGCAGCTGATGCTGCATTTTGCTGTGCGAGTGATACAGGCACAGAAAATAATATTTTAGAGTCTGTGCTGGAAGGACCGCTGTTAGCAAAGACTAAGTGCTGAGAAGCCATTGATTTCTAGCATATTTGTATGTGTTCTTGAACATCTGCATGTAAGTTATTTTATGTTATAACTCATTTTATGTTTGATCTTTCTAGAAAAAATCAGGCAAAGATATGCAGATCTTCCAGGAGAGTTGCACATTATTGAGCTTGAGAAAGACAAAAATGGGCTCGGACTGAGTCTTGCTGGCAACAAGGACCGCTCTCGTATGAGCATCTTTGTAGTTGGTATCAATCCAGATGGACCCGCAGGGCGAGATGGAAGGATGCATATTGGCGATGAACTTCTAGAGGTAAGTGTTTCCTTTAACTACGAAGCAGGGTTCATATGGAGAGAGGGAGAGGCATATGTGAAGCTATCAGTTGAACCTTAAATAAAGCCTGCAAATGGAAATAGGTGGCTGAGGCAAGGAGCTGCGCTGATTTATGCCAACTGAGAACTTGGCCTTTGGCAGGTAAATGTGTTTTCAGTGAAACAAAAATCACTGGCCTGTGAAAACTAATGTCTTGTCAGTGAAGTCTGTGCTCTCAGCATGTTCACAAGCTATGCTTAGGGAGGGACTGTTGAAAGGCAGGAAGGGGACAGTAAATCTATCTTCGTAGTGCATATGTGGTTTTACAGGGAAATTCACACCTTACATTAAAAAAACCCAAAACCCCCTCAAAGTGACCATATGTGTTTTTACAGATGACAGGGATATTCCCCATCCTGAAAATATATTTTGTGCTGTAATCTGTTTTGATCTGTTGTAACTTAAAATACTTATTTTCTTTAGTCGTGTCTGGCACAAGTTCACCCACAAGGCAAGAGAGCTCATTAGCAAGGAGAGTATTTTTTTTTCTTCACTTTTTCTCCTATCTCCTTGCTTCACCTTCATATTGAAAACGCAGATTTCCTGCACTTCATCTGATTTTTTGGCTGCTGCAAAATGACACTTTGCTGCAGTACCTGCAGTGGTTCCCCATGTCATGATTGCTTCAGCGGTTTAAAAAAATCAGCCATCCCTGGGGATCTTTCCTTTAGCCTAGAAGCTTTCACTGAAGAACAGGTATATGCTGACCTACTGCTCTCCATGGGTGGTGATTTTTTGATCTTTCAGCAACTCTCTGTGCTATCAGAGAACCACCTATTTTCTCATATTTCTTGACTTGAGAAAGAGCAATTTGACTGCCTGGGGATACCTCGGGAGTACTCAAAATTGTCTAAGCATTTGTCATTGTCTAACAGTTCTGTAATTATGGGTTTTCAACACACATAGTACAAGAAAGACTTGTTTTGCTATAATAACAACACCATCTGAAGTTTATTATTTTCTTTTTAAGTGTGATAAATGGTACGAAGGTTTATACCGTACTGGGGTAGGGTAGGAAAATTACTTTCTCCTTCAAATATATGGTCTTTCTGTCCCTGGCACCAAATTCCAATTGTTAAAAAAAAATTAAAATTGTCAAATTTTGGGTGTATACCAGTTGAAAGAACTCATGGTACTGTTTTCTTCTGTGCATATCATAGACCAAGTAGTTCCTGGTAGAGAAAAGGTAGAGCCTTGGTATCAATGTTTTCCTGCAAGGAAGGATCCACTGAAGTTTTCTTTTATCTCATGAGTTACGCCTTGCAGTGTGTGTTTGATCTAATGTTAAGTATTGCTAGTGGTACTTGCAAGATGCACCATCTGTGATTAATCACATATATCTCAAGGCTTGGGATTTGCATGCATGAGACATGTTATAAGTAGCATTTTCCAAAGTGGTGGTGTTGCCCTACTTCCTCTCCCTGTCAAGTTGGAGATAAAATTATTTTTTTCTTCAGTGGAAGGAAAGTGATGTTCGCCATCTCAAAAATGCCAAACTTCAAATAAGCTGAAGTTCACAGAGACTTTAGTAGCTACCTCTCTTGTTTACCTTTGCAATCAAATTAAATGTGTGTCACCAGTGGGCAAAAGTGTGATTACTTATATGAAAGGATGTGGTGATCTCATTCTGGTCCCCCGTGAGTATGTATCCAGTGTCAAAACATCCTGTATTACAAAGGAATGGCTTGTGCATAAGGCATGTACAGACGTCTCATGTTCACACCAGTGGTCAATTATTCACAGCTCTGTTCTGTTTTTTTGTCTTTTAAAAGCATTTCAGTGTTATGTGAATAGCACTGAAATGGAACTAATGGGCATTTACAGTGGCAGGATTTTTTAAATAACCATTAGGTTCAATAACTTTTCACTAATCTTCATACCCAAGAAGTAATACGGGTCACCGAGGCAGGAATATCACAGAATGGTTGGGCCTGGAAGGGGACCTCCAGCGCTCATCTGGTCCAACTCCGCTTGCTCAAGCAGGGCCACCTCAAGCCAGTTGCCCAGGACTGTGTCCAGATGGCTTTTGAATATCTTCAATATGATTTCATCCTACTTCCATGCCAGTAATGCAGAGGTCCGGGTGGTCAACTGGCTTTACTTGCCGTGTCTTTTACAACAAAATATGTTAAAAGACCATTAATGGCAAACTCAAGTGTTCAGAAGTGAGGAAATGACAGAATCCAAATTATTTGGTTTTCTCCAGTCAAAGACATAAGATTAAAGACTCTGAGTATCGTTGCTGGTTGCAGAAGCGTTTTATCTCTCCCATGGTATCCTTCCCTCATTCAGAGACCTGGATGGACAATCTTTACTGATGAAGCAACTTAACTTCTCTTCCTTTGGGTAGTGCTTCACTGCATGAATTGCTCTACCTGCAGACTGAGCTGCTGACCATTGCCCACTTGTCAAATACGTAGTTATTCCATAGAAAAAAAGCTATTGGACTTTGCAACCACTTCATTCATAAGTATTTGAGGTCATTTTCCCCAGTATTCTTATCTGTTCATTAGCAAAGAGACCACCCTCAACCCTCATCTAACTGCATGTTTTAAGTATATTTGCATCTGCATCTTTGATTACGCATCAGTTTTGAATACTAGAGCGTATCGGCAAGAGAAGGGATTCACATCTTAGGCAGTCTCTAGCATTTCTGCACTGTCCTGGGTGCCCCAGTGAATCCTATTGGTTAGTTTTGCTCCATTAAAACAGTGGACGCTACTGCAGTGTGTGCAGATTATTCCCGGTGGCTGTTGATGGGGGTAAGGTTATTGGGATGGAGACAGATAAATAGATAGATAGATATTACATCTTAATTTTTCTTTTGAACTGGGGTTTGATTGGATTCAATTGAAGGGTGTAGGATGCTGCCAGACTGCCTCAGCTCCTTATTCACAAAAGCTTTTGTCACTGAATTAATGAAATATCACCTCACTTTTAGCTTCTGCAAACAACAGTAGTCTTTTGGGGGCATGATCCTGGCTTGTTTTAAAAGTCAATCCAGCCTATACATTCAGTGAAATGCAGGTCATACCAAAAAAATTGTATGTAATCGTTATTTTTTTAATACATCTTCTGTGATGTATTTTGGATGGGTATGTTGGTGGAGAAAACCCCTTTTTGAGGGACAAGGTCCTTGCATCCCACTTTCATATGTGGAAGAAAATTACTTGGGTCGGAATTTGGTCCTTGTGCAAAAGAATGTATTTTTTACATGACACAAGCTCTGCTTTTCTATTCTTTTTCCAAGCAAAGAAACCATATGTGGTGCTCCTGCCTTGCACCCTTGCTGTTTTAGTGCAGGTGTCTGCACTGCTTCGTACCTTATTAGTTTGGGCTTAGTCCTGTGGCTGATTGTGCCCAGCATGGCCCGCAGCACGTTCACGTGGTGCTGTACCTGTGCTGTTAAGCCCTGCTGCTCGTGAACTCTGCATGGGTCTGTCCTCTTGGTAGGTTTTATTCACACTGAATAATCCACCCTGTTATTATCATCTCTCCATAAGAGAGTCAACTGTGTTCTATTAATAAACCAAGCTGTTCAGAGCCCTGTTATGCTAAATTACCGATGTTGGGATTTTCTGCCGTCTTCCTGTCCCTGCTTATCTTGATGAAAATGGGCCAGGATGTGGAAGGAAACTGCTCGTTTGGGTGTTTGTCTCTAGGAGGCCACAGTACTTCTTGGAAGAGTGAAAGCTAGTGTTCACGGTCAAGGATCGCTGTACAAGTTTGCCTGTTGTTCATTCTGGACTGTTGCATGAGAGGCAATTTTTTTTTTCTTTTTTTGTGCCATTTTCGTCACAGCTCAAAGCCAGAGGGCCTTTGTGCTAAATGTATTATTATTGCTATTTTATTTTAAGATTCTTAGATAAATACAAGTTTTGCTGTAATAGTATAATAGATGCATCAGTATTTTGCCCAAGTAAAAGAACTACCCAGCCAAATTCACAATGCCGCTTCTGGTTTAGAATGTGGGGGATAGGCGTTTTATTCTCAGTTTATTTGTTGTGGAATAGTTATGTTTTTCCTGTGTCAAGACAGTTACTTTGGATTAGGCAAGTGACACTATCCCTCAAGAGGGACAGTAACTTGAACATAGAAAGACAGTGAGGTTTTCACATGAGAAGAATCATCTTGAATGATTAACTCTAGTGGTGATTTAATTTTTTTATTCCTATTTAAATGCAGTAGTCATAGCTTCTATTCTTCTCAGATTCATTTACTGAAGGTAATGTTGAGGGGTAGTGTCCTTCTCGTCTTTTCGTAGGAGGATACAAATACTTTTTTCATGTACTTTGTGTATAGGTTAATGATTAAGGTTAGTGTTGGGTGGTGATTTTTAAAGCTGCAAATAAGGTAAAGCTGTAATGGGAAAGCTGGTTGTGCATGGGGCCGCAGGCAGTCCACGGTTTTCTGTCGTCCTGTCTCTCTTTCTGCACTCTCTAGGTGCAGAACCGCAGGGGTCAGCTCCTGCGGAGCCAACGGCAAAGCTGACTGCAAGGCAGGGCAGGAGATTTTCTGTCTTTGTGGAGTTTATGTTCTCTTGATCACTTTAGATGATACACATGTTTGAACATGTGCCGGGCAAGAAATTTGGTGAGGAAAGAAGAGTTCACGTTCTAATTAATTATTTTTTATTCCCAGTGTTTTCCTCTTGCCTTATTATTTGGGGGTTTGGTGTATTTTATGGTGTTTCGGTCTATATAATTTGACAAAGTTTTTGAAACTTTTCCTGTTGGTTTCAGAGAGTCCGGTTGTCTCTGGAAATGCTGCAGTTCCTGTGGTTAGAAGGAACCTAATGCATTGGTACAAAGAAATAATTATAGAAAACTATGCCAGTTCTTTTGCTAGCTTTGGGATATCATTTAACTTGATTTTCATAAAAATCAGATGATACTAATTTTATGGATTTCCATTACTGCCACATAGTAAAAACAGTGCTCTTTTTTTTTTTTTATAAACCCATATATAATGTTTCTCTTCTGCAAATTAAAGTTTGAGAAGCAAACAAAGCTTTAAATTTTTTTCTCTTAAGAGTTCAGATTTCTGTGAGTTTGTACTTTCTGCTACTTTAGTGTATGAAACTGTAAAACAAAACTTTTGTAGGTGAAGGCAACAGTACATTTGGGATATGTGATAAAATCTGCCATAAAGCAGTGTGGGGTTATATTAAAGATTGAACTTAAGTGTGCTGACCTGACCTCATACTTGTAGCATATTTTTGTTTTTATCTTTCTCTGTTCTCTGCTGTCTTTCCAAGAAGTTATGTGAAGAGACATTTAAAGAAGAGTTGAGGTTGATTTAGATCAGTTTATTTCTTTTACTTAGTCAAAGCTTTGTTTTTCTTTTCTAATCTCTAATGAAAAAAGTAAAGCACAGATTTATAGGTTTTGACTCCCAGAGTACTATTTGGTTAATCTGATATGTTACTTTATTTAATTTGAAAGATTTAAAATGGTGTTGCTTATGAAATCATAGATGTTCTTTTTTTATTATTATTATTTAAGTAGACTTTTGTGCTTTGCTCATCTCTGTGGTATCTGAAGCTAACGGAACATTAATTTACTTTGCAAAAGAAAATGATCTTTTTAAACAAAAAAAAAGAAAAATTAATACTGCCTGTAATAACTCTGTGGGACAGTCCAAAACCTCGTAGAGATATATTACTTTGATTATCCTTTCATTTTGGTGTAATTAAATAATTATAACTTACAGACCCAGCTCACAGCTAATTAAATTTTGGACTATTTGATACATCTAGTGAACAGGATTAATTTAGCCAGAGTAAAGACTATAAATTTTAATCTAAGAAGTCTGCTGTTTAGAAAAATTGATAGTAATTTAACTAAATCCAAACAATTTGTAAAGCATACAGGATTCCCAGTGAATAATTTATTTCTGAACTTAGAGAAATTAAGTCAACAAACTTTCTGGAAGTCTAGCTTGAAGCCAGAATGCAACTGAACATTCATTTTTGCCACCGGATTTTTAAATTTATCTTTCATTAGCAAAGCATGGCCTAGGTTGTTGCTTCTTGCCCTATCTTTGCAACTGTGGCAGTTGCAGACAGCACCATATTAAACCCTTATGAATGTTGGCGTGATGCTATTTCCTCAGTGCCGATCGTTTCATGCCAGCTCAGACTCTCATAGACCTTTCTTGGTTCTGTCTGTAAAGTAAGCAACTAGGTACGTAAATGGTTTGCACTTCAATCTTAATGAACAATAAAGTGTTAGGGGTGTTATTCTTGTCCTTGCATTGTCCTTATTTAACTGATGAACTTGCATGTTGTTTTGACCCATTGAAAATAAGACGGGAGCATTGTGAAGTTGCCAATATGACCAAATAGCCTATATGATGCAAGGCTGTCAGACTTGGCCTTTTAGTTCTTGTTTGAATGAAAAAATCGTTTAGGAACACAAGACCAAAATCCAATACAAACATTTTCAGTAACAAAAAGTCCTTCTATAATTACTAGTAAATTGTTCCTGGGCTCTATTATCATTATTGTTTTAAACAGCATTGGTATATCAAATGTGAATGTAAATATTATGTTGTAAATTAAGAGTGGGAGGAAAAAATTGCAGTATTGAAATGAAGCTGGCTGCTCACTTTGGAAGGGTATATGAACACTTCAGCTCCAGAGAGGTGCATTAATCTAATCAAGATGCTTGGAGTGAGAATTTTGACAGAGTTAAATAGCAGATTATTCTGCATGCTTGGAAGCCTCTGATGCTTGCTTAGGCAGCAAGACACGGGACGAGCTGAACCGTGAACCTAAACTAACATCATGACTCCAAATACTATTAATTTCATTTTTTTTTCTTCATCCTTGAAGTTTTGCCTTCTTTTTTGGACAAAATACAAGATGTTAAATGTAGCTTTTGAATTGGTTTCCATGTTTGTGTTTACAGGTATTCAGGTGTAGGTAGATAATTGTTCTTCCACAGATCGTTGTTATCTTGATGCTTATTCCAGTCTAAATGGTCAAAGTTGAAGGAAGACAGATCTGGTAGTCCTGTGCCCTGCTGTCAGGGAAGGATGCTTTCCTTCACCACCTTGCTGAGTGTTCACTTCAGCTTGGTTGTAAATCTGAAAATCATTAGGGTGCAACTAAGAAACTGCTCAAGGGTTTTGTTAATCTTCTTGACATAATGGTTTTTTTTTTCCCATCATATTCAGCTCAGCTTTTACTTTCTTTAAATTTATTGTGGTATTCCTGTCTACCTTCATACCTACCATATGCTATGTTCTGCATATGATCTTCATGATTGCAGTTTGTGCAATGCCTGAGCTGAAAGGTGAGGATCCTCTCAGGATGCCTCTGAGGTGGGAGGCATTAATGAAGGGGAGCTGAAGCCCAAGAAACTCACGTCATTGTGGGCAGGCTGAGGTGGAGCAACGTATTAAACGTAAGGCCTGCCTGTGAAATGAATGAAATGCTTTAAATACTCCATTTTTACACGGCAGGTTATTCTTGTGGTATGATATTGAGCGTGCTTTTGGTTGGCTTGGAAGTGACTACTAAATACAGCATCTCAGAGATGCTGTTGTCCCTGTTGAAGTCCCACTTACTGAGCATGGCAATGGGAGACAGTAAGCATCTTATTTTCCTCAAACTGTGAAAAGACTTCTAGTTCCTACAGAAAGAAAAGTCCTGAAGCACATACTGTATTAAAGCCAAGCTATTTTCTTCTGAAAACTGCAGCATTTGCTTGCACACAGCAAAAGTGTCCAAAGTAGTGCTTGGTGTCTGTTGCTGTGCTTAGGTGTTTGATCCATCACAGCAGAAGTGATGTGGCATGTCCTTAAATTGTCCTTTGCCTCCATGGCTATCAGTTCTGTTTCCTTCAGCAGAACTGAAGAGTCAGCACAATCTTAACAGCAAGTTTTCCTAAGCTGCCAGTTGCCTATAGATAAGGTATAGGAGTGTCTGTCTCAAAATCTCTGTTGTTGTCATATCTATATGATTCTTCTCAGATCGAGTCGTTTTCCAAAAATCTAGGAACAATACTTACAGATCCATTCTATGGATCTGTGAAAAAGAGTAAAAGATTTCTCTCATTTGTGGCTTACTAATAAGACTAAATTAACTCTGCATTGGTTCCTGTTTTATATTGGTCTAGAATAAAAGTTGGAATGTTTTGCTGTTAATACAGTGGTTTTTCTTTGATAAATTGGAGTATGAGATGTTGAAAATGTCGTATTTTAAAATCCATTCTAAGGCTGCAATTCTGTGGTCCGTCATGGAATCGGTATAAGAAGGAGAATGTTCTTAAAATCATATTAGGATTTATCCTTTTGAAAGGAATGATAAGAAAGCTGATGAGAAATGGTTAAAGTGTTGCTGCTGAGTTGCAGACTACCCCCCATCCTCCTCCACTAGCTGGCTAAGGGAAGGGGCGGCAGCCTTGGCAGTCCAAGGCCAAGCTGAGCAGTGCCCATCTCCTCCTATGTGCTTACCATGTGATGTCTTTCTGCAGCACAACTGTGCCTGAAAGAGGCTCTTAGTGCCTGATCTCTGGTATTTCTGTCTCTACAACACTGCACAGACAGGTATATCTATCAGTGCAACGTTGGTATTCCTATCTGTAAGAACCTCAAAAGTTAGGTGATTTATATTTTGCAGACCGCATTTTCTTTGAGTCTTACCTCTTTATTCCACAGTAAGTTTGGAAGTCTTGGTGGTAAGAATTAAAGCAATGCATACCTCTCCACTTACATGAAAATTTTCATTTTCTTTTAACAGATAAACAATCAGATATTATATGGAAGAAGTCATCAGAATGCTTCTGCCATCATTAAGACTGCCCCATCAAAGGTCAAGCTAGTTTTCATACGGTAAGAACAGTTCTCATCAAAACATTTGTTTGCACTTTAGCCTGTTACATTACATGTTCACATATTTAGCTTGTTTTGAAAATGCTGAACTTGCTTAGTTATTTTTGAAGTGAAATAAACCTTTTCCTTGACTATGCTTCTCAGGACAGTTGAAGAGTTCTCATTAATAATGTAAAAAAAAAAAACCAAACCAAAACCCTAATGTAATTGAATGCCTGTCTTAGGGGTGTCTGCTGTCCCTCTTGGGCTTGAGAGCACCCTGGTAAGAGCTGCTTCTCTCATAAGTTACTAAAGTGCTTTAGGTTGATTCTGCCAACACAAAGACAGGGTGGGCAGCTTGCTTCACCCAGACTGCCAGAAGGGGGTGAAAATGGTACAGAGGCTTGGGGCTGGAGAGGGAGCTGCTGTGAGAGGAGCAGGCAAGTGTGGATGGAGTATGTGGAGCATGGGCTGGGTGGGTGTGTGAAGGATAGCTTTGTATGGGCATCAAAAGAGGATTTAAAAAGTGAACTAGGGCTTATTTGTACAGAGAGGGAACCTGATTTTGACCAGGATTGCTAGGATAGCTTTTGGAGGAGGCAATATCATAAAACCACCTTTCATCTGCATAAGAATTACATCTGGGCATCTTTTCTTTTACTCCAGGCATAAAAGTTTTTCCTCTTTGTATGTGAATTAAGGACACCTCCATGCGTTCAGTCTGTAGTTCAGGAAGTGTTACTCTCATGACCCTGGGCAGGAGGTCTAGGAAGAAGCTGCCTCTTTCCCAGAACTCATATATGCTTTAATTTATTGGAATTTCATAAATGCATCTATTCCAGCTGTAACTTTCTTCGCGCACTTATCGCCATGCCATTTTATAATGTGGTCTTCCCACTAACATATGCATCATACTTGAAATTGTTTTATATTCTTCGCTGATACACAGCTTACCTGTGAGCAATGTAATAATCTGTGGATAAATGCGTATAAATGTGTACATTTACTCGCATGGCTCTGTCTGGTACAGCATACACAGAAATGATGGAAGAGCAGCATTAGCGCAGTGAAGAATGAGTTGCTATACTTGGCAGCACAGAGGATCTGGAGGAGATTAATGATGTTGCCTGCAGCTCCTGTGTTACTTTCCCCAGCTATTGAAAATTAAACATCATGTACAACAACTCACTCACCATTACTTAATTGCATGTGGAAAATGTGTCTGGTTGGAAGCTCCAGAGGCAGAACCACAACTTAGGAAACCAAAACCCAGGGCTGGGTTTAGTGCTGTCAGACAGCACAGACAGCATGGGCTTCTTGCAACCAGTCTTCCTGCACCGAGCACTGCAGCTGGGTGCAGAGCACTTCACTCTGCAGAGCTGCAATGAAGGGTGAGTGTTAGCTCCAGTCACCGATGGATTCGAAATCCTTGGTGCGTATTTTGTATCGTGTTTAAGACATAAACACCATCTAAGTTCTTAGCCATAATTCCCCTTTTCAGATTGTCTGTGTAGAAGTGGATTTCAAGGCAAACAGTTGTCTTAATGATCATAATCATTGGTAATAATCATATCCAAAGATACTGGAAATACTATTAGATAATTCTTGTTTCTGTCTCTAGAGTTTAATTAAAAAAAAAAAAGTTTCTATTTTTAAATGATGCTGCTGAGGTTGTAAACTTACATCTTCACACTTCCCAAGAGCACACATCTTGCCACTGCTCTCGGCCTTACGTTGCAGTATACTGACAACTGATGGGTCTGTTCGCTTGACCTGAGCAGCCATTCAAACAGCAATGAAGAGAAATTCTTCCACTGAGAGAATGTCATTAGTAACTACAGCAGTGGCTCTAACATGGGGAGAAAACTAATATTGCCTTTTTTTCTCATTTATGGTCAACTACTCATAGTAAGAGGGATGTTTCAAAATTTTACCAAAGCCAAATTAGACTGTCTCTCTTAAAGGTGAATTTTAAGGAGAAACGAGAATTATTTTCTTTTCTCATGCAAACTATATTCCATTAGCCCATTCTATCTTGGTGCTTCCCATTCCTACGCCTTAGACCACAAAACCAGTGGATGTGATTGACTGAAAACACGAACCAAAAGGCTGTGCTGGTCCTTGAAGTCTTGTCTGTGGTATAGTTTGGTAGGAAACCTTTTTTAATTGCTTTATCAACTTATCAACTGGTATTGAAATGCCAGTACTTAATGCACTGTGGTGCCAGCTGTAGTAAATACGAGCAGCAACAGGCATCTTGAATCTCCATCCATCTCTCGTACATGCATGTGCAATAGCTTTTCCAGCTGAGAACAAAGCGCTGAGTGTAGCAGACTCAGCTCTCCTGGTAGGTTTGCTGCTTGGCTGATTTCAGATGTGTTCCTCTGGGCTCTAATGATGTGGAAAGAGCAGGATACCGTTACATTTGTTATGCTCTGAAAATGAGGAGGAGCCAGTTGTGACAGAAATACTACTTTCCTCCTCCTGAGCGCTGTTACACATGCAACTTCTTTTAAAGGTAGAAGGCATGTAGCATAACATAGCCAAAACACATCCTGGAGCACACAGTAAGAAGAGGCCACAGCTCACCATAGCAAACTAACATGTACTGCAGGAGTTATGAGAGAAATGGATTTGGTCTTCATGTACATGAAGATATCAGTGTTTTAATTTCACCAGTGAAAGGCCTGAGTAGGTTATAGTTTTCCAGAAACATGCCATTCTGCAGCCTAAAAAGTTTCTGCATGCCTGACTGAACTGACCTAGGGTATAAAATCAAAACTGGTGGGACTCTTAGGCTATTACAAAAAAGTGCCCTCTTTGATATCCTGAGGCCTTCTTTTCCTCAGATGAAGGATGCTCAGCGATAAGCATGCTGCTTTTCACTTTGAAGCAGGAAACAGCATCAAGGTTTTCCTATTTCTGGTGTTTTGGTTCATGTGCAGGGCAGAGGGATGTTTCCACAAACTCTTTAATCAGTTACGAAAGAAGCCCAGAAATTCCTGTGCACAGAAAAGCCTTTCTCTGAGAACTGTAATAATGATCATTAAATAACTTGGATTTTGTTGCACCCAAATTTATTTTTTCTAGTCAAAAATAAAGAATAGAAAGTGTCCTCAGCCTTTTTGACTTTTTACTGAAATCCTAACTTGCTGTCTCCACTATAAAAATCTGTTCACACTTTTTTTTATACCCAGGTAGTGTTACAATTGCATTCCCACCCTTTCCTGAAATTTTTGCTGATGAGACATAGTGCAGTAAGTGTTGTGAGAATCATAGACGTCCCCTTATATTTGAAGGCTTCTTGCTCTGGTTTATGAGCATCTTTTCCTCAATTAAGTTGACGATGATTATTTAAAACAGTTGATTTTGGCCAGATTCCAAAATACAGGTCTTAACACTGCACTGTTTCCCAGTGGTCTCATTAATTACATGAGCTTGTAATAGCATCCAAGAGATTTGCAGTTATAGTGTCACTTTTCTTTTTTTTTTTTTTTTTTTTTTTTTTTAGATTCAGTGCATCTTGTGCTTTTTAGCCTTTTACAGTGACAAATTTGAAGGCATGTAACCTGCGCACCCAGTTTATCAAACAAACCAACCAATTGCCTAGGCATGGCAAGATTTTCCTGAGATGAAATGGCTCGGTCCAAGTGCTTCCTTTGATTAGTGTCCAGTCACATTTTATCTGACCTCAAAGTCTTACAGCTGCTGCATTAACTTCCAAGCTACTGTGGCAAATACGAGTTGTCTTTCTGATTTCTGAATATCAGAAATAAATAATGATTTGACTGCAGCTTTCCAAGGCGTATAAAGGAGTCTTGCTGTGGAAGCGCTAGTGGAAGTCAGTGGCAATAGGGCATGTAAAAGTCTTAGTTGCCTTTTGAAATTCTTCGTCTGAGTCTCCAACAACAGAAATTAGCCAGGTAGTAATGAGAGAAAGGGACTTGCTTCTTGTAGGAGTTGCTGTGCTCTCATTCCCAAAATAGAATGGGGTTTGTATCCATTGTGGGTTTTGTTCATGCATTATAAGTCCATCCTTTTAAGATGCATAATAAAACAGTACAATTAGATTTTACATCTGTAGTAGAAAATCCAGTTTGTATCAGAATGCTCTTTTACAGTGAGAATTTTATGATTCAGCAAATTCAATGTTTTTTCCATGCTCAATTAACTGCCTTTAATCTGTTTTGGTGCTTCAGTGTTGGTATAATAAGCAGATCAAATACTGTTTGAACGCTTGAATCAAAGTGAATGCCACTGATTTCAAACCATCATCCCATTGTCTTCACTTCTGCGATTCATTCTTTGGTATACCTTCATTCCTTAAAAGAAAATTGTCTTGTGCTGTCATGAAACATGAGAAATGCTTGAAGAGTAAAGTACTGTAGGATTTTGCGTATTTAAATACCATCTGTTAGCTGTCCAGAGTCGTCCTCCCACACTGCAGTCATTCGTTCTGTTATCATTGCTTTCTGGTGATGGGATTGTAGCTTTTCAGTGAAGCCCACAAATCTCTGTCACCTAACCCCTCCTTCTCTTTCTGGGTGTAATTGCAAAGACTGATCTCTTGTTATTTATGGTGACTCGCAAAGCAGAGAGATCCTTATACTCTGGGGCCTGGTAAAGCGAGGGCAGTGGCTGGGTTGGCCAGTTCTTGGAGAGTTTAGCACTCTCCATTGCTGTCCCTTTGTCACCGTGTCTTTGCTCTTCTTTTACAGCCTCTGTAAGAAACGTTGTATGTTATATGCCAGAGTCTCAAATACTGTCATGCTTTAGGAATTATTTTTGCTTTAAGTTTATTCTAACTTATATAATTGGTCATATTTTAATAGTATAAACTCTGGTTTTACTTGCTTTGATTGTTTCGTTTCTTTCGTGTGGGAAAACTTTAAAAATAAGCTCTTGCCAGATACTGTGTGTGCAAGTTTGAACTTTTCCTGTTTTCTTCAGAGCTGTTTCCTCCTTGCTGTCATACACGTGTGGGAACAAGTGCATGGTTGAGGAAGTTAAGTAATTTGGGTTCTTTCAAACCTTTGATGACCTAAGCTGCAGTTTATATGAACATTAGTTGTTCATTTAAAATATCTGTTTGCATTTGGCTCTCACATGGTTAGGAGTGGATGGAGGGGAAATGGAGAACAAGACTGTTCTTGCTGTTAGTAGAAGAGATTTTTCAAGAAGATGCCCAGTACAAAGGTCTTGCCTTGACCCAGCTGAAGGAAAAATCCAGCATGCCTTTTCACCGTGCAACTTTCCTGCAGCTCCCCTTTTCCAAAGGAACTTCTAGAGGGAAAACAAAGATGAGAAAATACAAGATCCTGAACTGGTCTGTCTTTCTTTCTTTCTTTCTTTCTTTCTTTCCTTCTTTCTTTCTTTCTGTCTGTCTGTCTGTCTGTCTGTCTGTCTGTCTAACAAGCATGATGTGGACAATGTAATTTTTCAGTAATCTGCAGGACTTCATGCCCTGGTGTCACAAGCAGTGGGACTCCTAAGGGTTACTGAGCAAATGTTGTTCATTTACTTGGTCTGCAGATCTGTTCCAACTAAGATGTCAAGTAATTGCATACAGGCTATTGGGTTTTTCTCCTGATTCTTGATGTACTCTGTATTCCCAAAAAGCATCCACAACCCCTTACAAAGCTGTTGTCAAATGATCTTTCAGGGTTGATGAACTGTGTAGTTGCAGATAGTTTGGCAGGAGGTTCATCTGCCTTAGTTTAGACATCTAGAAGTCATCTGGACTTCTGTGAATAGTGAACAGTTGTCAGGAACCTCCAGAGAACCATTCAGTTCATCCTGTCCTAAATTAGGTGATTTAGGTGCTGGGATGAATTGCTCTTCTAAGTGGATCTGGTTTGGGATTTGCCTTGATTTTGCACTGGTCATAGAAGAAATTTGGACACTATCTTAGACAAGATGCTCTGCTTTAGACAGGTAATGAATCTCATTCAGCATACTCAAGAAGGATTTTCTTAGCATTACACGACAGTGAGCTTATACCATTACAAACCTGAGAGATGGAAGAGTAAGTAAAATGGAAAACAGAAAACGTCCTCAAAGGAAGGCAGGGAACCTGAATTCAAGAATTACAAGTCTGAGGTTGATGAGCAAATGAAAAAAAAAAAACCAACCTGAATTTGGCTGAGGCTGTGACTTCTGGTTATCGCCTCTAGGAAGATAACTTTCTGAATGCTTCATAGGCCATTCCAGCTGTGTGTGACATTCCTCCGATGTGCCAGAGACAGCTTTCTGATAAGTGCAGCACAGCATTGCAGGGCAGCCTAGCCGAAGCATTACAGCACACAACTTTAACTTCCCTTCAGTCTTACTTTCTGCAGCATGGAATGAGTAATCCCTTTAGATTTATATTTGCATATTGCTCTCTTTAGGCTTCTTTTCTGCCAAGTGTTATGATAGTTAATTATTAGTTAATAATAACTGTATTTGTCTTTGCTTGAGCTGCGCATCTCCCTCTTCATCGGAGGTGCAGTTTTTAGATGGAGCAAAGCATCAGAAGTTCTTCTCTTTGGTCAGCGAGAAAGGACGGGGAATGTCCAGGGGTCCTATTTAGACTAGAAAGGAAGTCAAATGTAGTAAAGTGTGGCAATCTAATCAAATAAATCTGAAAGGGTGTGAGCTTTCCTAAAGTTTAAAGAGTCTTTGCCACTTACGTATTGCTTTGATCTTGCTTCCTGTGACATTTGCAGTAAGGAAAGATTCTTGTTTCTTCAGGATCGAGCTATTGTTAGTGATGTTGGTACAGGCAATAGGCACTCAACCACCAAGCGGATCTAATTCCCATTTTCACTCAGAAACTCATCCTGAGAGGTTAGAAGCAATAAAAGTATTTGTGGGAGGAGTGATAAATTCCTTCCCTGTTCAGTTTATATGTAACTGATGAAACATAAACAGCTCTCTGGTGCACAAGCTCAGCAAGGAGGTGGGCTGCTGTCCCAGCATCTTATACAAACCAGTGTAAGAGCTGGAACAAGAGCAGTGGATGTTTATCATCTTTGCAGATAATGGAGGGGGAGTGTCTGAGCCTCCCTGCTGTATAAATTGCATTGTATGTTGCTTTGACCCTGAGAGTATGAAGCTGTGTGTTGACTGTGAAGGGTTTAGGCGTCTTAACCTCAAGCAATATTGAGCACTGGTAACTGAGAACAGCTTTCTTGGAGGTGGTTATGTAGCAACTATTGGCAAATACATTGAATGCTCATTTGCAGTCACTGTAGTTTGAATATTTTGTTCAGACTTCTAAGCTGTCTGCTCCTGCATCAAAAGAAAATGATTGCTCCCTTTAGTTGTAAATAAATTCATGTTTTAGTTGTGGACACTTAGGGAAGTGGAGAGCAGAAAGAGCAATTTATTATTAGATCTGTCACTTTAAAATATGTTCCCACTTTGATTCTGCTTTGAAGCATTCTCCTTTGAAGCAGCATTAAAGTATTTAAATATGTACGAGTCCTAGCAGGGGGAGATTACAAGTTGTGACACTTCGTAACCTTGGGTTTTTTTATTTTTTGCATTTTTTTCCAGGGAATTGCTGTAAGTGGTTTTTTATTGCTTGAAATTAAAAAGGCCGTGCATTTAAAACTGCATAAAGATCTTTGCCCGGTGACTGGAAATAAAGCATTTTGTGTGTATATATGAAGTAGAAACTAGTTTGTATAATTAATTACACCCCGCTTTGTCATACAGATCGTGAAGCTTCTGTCTAGCAATTTTTAGAATATTTCTTACAAAGTTTTGTACATACCTTGTTATTTTCAAGTTTGCTCCTAATTGCAAGGTATGCAGCATGCATTGTAAGCTACAGAAGCATTGTTAGTTTTCATGCTGTTTGTGCTTCATATAAACTATTGTCAGAAAAACCTCTACAGTCAAGTAAAAATTGCTAGGTCTCTTAGACACCTTACATTTGCTGATTTATTCTTACAGGTTAGAAAAGCAACATAATTAGATCGATGTCTCATGAAGATAAGAGGAGGAAAACTGTCCTTGCCTAATATGCCTTACAGGGTAAAAAGCACTTGGACATTATGAAATGCTTATGAAATTCACGGGCTTGATTCTGTGCATTCCTCAGATTTCTGTCTTGGCCCTGTGCACGCATGTTTCTGCATCATGGGCCACTCTGCTTCTGATCTTAGCATGGTTTCTGACTCTTGCAAGGCTTTGAGCAGGGCCAAGACGAGAGGCTGGGAGCGAGTACAAAAATGAGCAGCACAGAACCAGTTCCTTTGAATTGTATGGCTGTTTGGTTGAAGATAAGAAAATGAATTCACCAACCTTTGCCTGCAGGATTTATCATTTCAAATGCCTGTGACTGAATTTCCCATACGCTGCTCTGCTGAGAGCTATTGATTTACAGTGCTGTCTTTCAGTGATCAGAACATGCTAGCTTCATGTGTTTAACTCTTGAGGGATAAAATGAGACTTTTTTCCTTCAGGCACTTCTGTAAAATGTTTTTAAACACATACTAGTATAATATTTTATTCCAGAAATTAAAGAGGAAAAAATTCTGCTTGTGTTACAGTAACCAGGAAAGTAGTAGATAGGACCAGAAATCAAACCCAGAACACCCACTGCATGAGAAGTCACATCCTTTCATCTCAAGATCTGTATCTGCAAAGCGGCAGTGTTACTGGTTCCTCCTCTGTCATGTTTTGGCGAGCAGAGGCTGTGTGATAGTACTGAATCTTTAGCAAAATAGAGTTTGCATCATGTTCCTGACTTCTGTGTTCTGTGAGAGTTGTTCACCCCAAAAATAAAGAGGTGCATTAGTCAGTTTTTGAAGCAAAATTTTGAGTCTTTATTTCATATGCCTCAGATTTGCCTTAAACGATATCACTGAAGTCATATTTTACTTGGTTAGATTTTACAGAGGCCAAAAAAATGCAGAGATAATTCCACAAGCCAAATAATTTTAAATGGCAGTTGAGGAAAAACATTAGCAAGGCAGAATGCTATTTAATAAAAAAAAAAAAAAAAAGGCTTTTGAAAGTTACAGAGTAATCAGGTGTCAACTTAGGAATGCATTTTAAAGAAGACAGAGGAAAAGATGCCATACATAATAAGCATCTTTGAAAAATAATGCACTTTATATGTAGGGGGAATCAATGTTCATCTGCTTTCTTCTGCCTGCATTTTATAAAAATTCTTCCAAGTTTTTACATTGAATCTTTTAGAAAAGACCACAGCAAATATGAACAAAAAAGAAAAAGCAATCTATTGTAGTAAAACAGGTATATTTCAGTAATGTGAATGCTAGACTATAAACAAGCAGTTTACAAATGTAGACACTACTATAAGAGGCTAACGAAGTATTAGCACATCTGTTGATGTGTAGGGACCATAAACTCCAACTGCATCCTCTGATAATCCACACAAAATTAGATTTCCAAAGAATGTGATGTCAGTATGTCCCAGATGAAGCTACTGTGATCCCAAGAAGGGATGTAGTCTGTTTGCTAGCAAAGGACAAAAGCAAAAATGAAGTGCTTTTCTAAGCTCTAACTTCTGGTAAGGAACAGTTACTTTTTAGGCTAGTAGGAGTATTTTCTTAATGGGCAAAACCAACTTAAAAGAAAAGTTTGGCCATTATGATTTGGTGTGTAATATGTTGTTGTTCGTTTGTTTTACAGAAGTGAAGATGCAGTCAATCAGATGGCTGTTACTCCTTTCCCATTACCTTCCAGCTCCCATTCTTCTATTGAGGTAAGGTTTATGGATTGGTTTTTTTTTTTTTTTTAATTAGGGATTGCTAAATTACATAGATTAATCATAATTAGCAGTTCATTATAAATTCGAGCACCTTGTCTAATTAAACTCTGAATCATAAAATGCATTGGGTAGGAACTTGACCTAATAGGCATATTTTCCACTGTCTCCTCTTTATTGATCTCATCATTACTGAAAGGGCTGGCATGGCATTAGCGACAGGTATTAAACAGGTTATTGCTGTACAGGAGGAAGAAAAGTCTCCAAATGAAAACCTTTCCATCTCCTGTCCTGGTCCTTTTTCAGCTGGTTAGAGTAGTCATGGTGAGGATCTTTGGCATGGCAGATGCGTATCCTCCTACAGAAGAGAAATGAGCGTTTTTCAGGGGGAAGTTCCTACCTTCTAAGTTCCTTTTCCCCCGGAATACCCTCCTATCAGCATCTCTAAAAATGAAGTAGGGATGACCAGCAACTAGCTATGGTAAAAGAGGTCACTGTGTACATGTTTGGCATTATAAGAGCCCCTTAAGACAATCCCAGCCTGAGTGCCCTGGTCCACCACTTTGTCCAGTGCGCCAGCATCAGACTCTCATTCCTGCTCATTTTCTTCTGGTAGGAGCAGACAAGGGCTGTTTAAGCAGCGAGGTCTAGTACAGAGCGTTGTAGCATACAGTCTTCCAATGCAAAAACTTACTTAGCGTGGTAATGTTATCAGTGTTTTTCTTCATTATAGTTGCTATCTCAGCCCCAGTGTAGACTGATTGCTGTCCTGTGCACCATGAATCCCTGCAGTGTCACCACATTGTTATTATTTTGACATCTCGATATGGTGTAACTAAATTTTCTAGATAAAGTACATGGTTAGCCTTGCTGTTGCTTTTTAATTCTATTTCTATTTGAGCTAATAAAGCAAAAGATGTTTTATAATTCAATTGGGGTTTAGTCTTGCCTTGAATTGATAAATTCATGTGCATTGAACTCCTGGTATTTTGATAAATATTACTGTGATCCCACAGCACTGGTCCACACTAGGTAACGCTGGATGAATCTCCTGTTCGCACACTTGCTATTGCTTTCCGGATTATATTACCAGCGGTGGCTACTTCCATACAGGCATAGTGCTGTACAGTGCAAGAGCTGCTTAGTTTTTGTTTGGATCTGAGTCATTTTTGGACAGTGCTTTGGCTTTTCGTTCTCTCCTCCATAAAAGCAGCGTGTCCCAGGTGTAGCTGGTGGATTGCAAATTACTCTATAATGTACAGAGCCCAAGTTCATTTTATTTTTGTTGACTCTTTAATACCTGCATTGGTTCCCAGCTTTATTAATAATATTTGTGTCTTCAGGATGAACCACGAAGCTTTGTTTGGGCACATTCTGTGCTGTGTTTAAATGACTGTAATTAGACTCTACCAGCATGTGGAAACCAAGGTGCTCAGCCTCATGTGCAGTGCTTGCCTTTAGAGGTAGATGCTTGTGGGTTGAGTTTCATGCATTAATGGCAAGCTTTTACTATTTACATTGTGTCTGGTTTGTAAGTAAATGCAAGTTTTTACTTCTAGCTAGTATCTATTTATTATATAAAATAAATGTAACCAAAAGATATTGTTGTATAGAAATTCATATTGCTTTCCTTTGTCATCTTTTCCTGTCCTTAAATAAAGCAAACCAAAACTAACTGTGCATTATATCTTGAAATTATATCTTCAAATACATTTGAAATACCAAATAAATATTTAACATTGTGTGTTACATACACTGTACGTGAAACTTGTCAGATCACATTAAATAGCCTGGCTACTATAACAGAGTATCAGGGTGCCATAGTTACCATGTACTGTTGGGTTAATTTTCTTCATCTTATCTCTTTATCTGCATTAAGGTATTTTAATATGGAAAGTGATGAACAGTAAATATGCCTTAAAACAGGGTCTTGTTTCATTGCAAGGAGCAACAGGACAGGATAAGACTATGTTGTGCTGTAATATTGTGGGCAAGCCACCAGAAGCAAAGTATATGAAATATTAATTACTGTAAAATATCTGTTTTTAAAAAGTTTCAGTCATGAGAAAGCCACAGAATGAAATATTTTGTTGCAATACTGAATACAGTGAGCCTTTTTATAAATGCAGAGGTACTCTACCTGCTTAAGTGGCGGTCGAGACATTTGCGTAATTCTCATTGTGCACTAATGAAAATTCAGAAATTAGTTTTCTTGTAGGACTGAAGATCTTGAAATTTGATTTGTTGCACATAGTCCATTTTGCTTTGCAAGAGAGAACTGCTCTAAATTTGGATCAAAGGCCTTAAGCATACTAAAACTACTTAATACACTTGGATGAGGCCCTGGGCAGCCTGATCTAGTGGGTGGCCCACTGTAGGGGTGTTGGACTAGATGATCTTTAAGGTCCCTTCCAACCCAAGCCATTCTGCGATTCTATGGTTCTATTTTAAAATAAATCAAAATAATACATCAAAAATCTTTTCAGATGCAGGACCTGGTTGGTTTAAAAAAGGGAGAACTAACACCTTAAATTTTACCTGTAACTGAATTAGTGATACTCTAACCATTAAATTCTAACTTAGCTTTTTCCCTGAAAAGATGCCATTTCCTATCTATCCTAACTTTAATTGTCGGCATGGGAAGGAAATAATTTTTCTTGCAAGCTTATGCTTTTTAAATATACGCTAGTTATTATCTAGAGAAAATACCACAAAATCCTGATCAGACAAGCTTTTCTACTTAGTATGGTGATATTTTATGTTTCAAGGCCCATTTTTGTTGGGAATCCTCTATAGAAAGAGAAAAATTCCATGCAGGCAAAAGTTCTGGAGCACATCTTGGTGAAAATACTTACGTCTTGTGGGCCAGTCCCTTCGTTTGCTGATTATCCAGAAGTTGTCATTGAATGTCACTTGCAGTGTTCTCACAGTAATATGCAGAAGTACCTGAACCCTGAGGCTACATTTGCACTTCAAGTTGAGGATTGTGCACCAGTGCTGGCTTAAGCCTGCTGAGCTTGGTGGCCATGTGCTCTAACCAGAAGAGCTTTGGCTTTACTGATTCCTCCAGGGTAGAGCACTCAGTTCTGCTGCTACCGACCTGTTCAGATTGTATGAAGGAAACTGGTCTTCCTTTAACGTGCTGACCATGCGTGAGACTCTCCCTCCCAACAGAAGTCTGGAGAAGGCCTCTTAATACAAACTCAGCAGTTTTCACAGTTGATAGGGATTAGTCTGGCCTTGAAAGTTGACCCAGATCTGCACCTAAGTGCTCATATTGGACTACCTCATGGTACTTCAGGCCGGCCAAGCAGAGACCAAGGTCTGTCTTTCAAAACTTGTATTGCCTATTTGTCTCTTGACATTAGGATGGTTTAATTGTGGATCTTTTTACTTTTTCATGCTGCTACTTGTTTAGAAAAACAAAACAAAAGGTAAAATTGTCTAATTTTTTTATTTAGCTATTATGGGGGATCATAGCTCTGTTTAAAAACCGTTATCAATCCTTTCTACCAGGATCATGGTGGCACTGAACCTGCAAGCAGCGAAGAAGACCCAAGTTTGGAAGTTGTCATGAAAAGCTTGACTGATGAGGAATCCAACAAAGCTGTAAGTGACTTAAGGCAATATTTAATTATGATTAGAGCTTAGGAAATGGAGGCTCACTGGCATGATTTGTTTTCTCTCCGCCTTTGTGTTGGAGTATTACAGCACACTTTTGTCAAATAATATCCAGTACATGAAAGAGCAGAATCAAACTCTTAGCTTTACATACATAGACTGTTTTCATGAACTAAGCAGTCAGTATTATTTGTGAAAATATTGAGATAAGAGGTTTTATGTAGCATTTTGGCCCTTTCTGGAGTTCTTTCTCAGTGAGGAGATGGAGTTTCCACTCTTGCCATCCATGTGTGACAAACTTCAGAAAAAAGCGTGGTCTGTAAATCATATTCTTATTTATATTCATAGCTTCATAAATTCTAAGGCCAAAATGTCTATTATCATAATCTAGTCTTGCCTCCTGAATAACATAGCTATAGAGTTACTCTCAGTAATTTCTACATCAAGCCCATAACTCCTGGTTTAATGTGGTACTGTCAGTGTGCACTGTAATAAATACTGAACTTCTCATTGATACAGATGGAGTTTTTTGTTGTTTAATATGTCAGGATTGTGCATTACCAGAAATCTGAAAGTCCTTCAGGGTGCAGCTCTAATCTCTTTTTTTTTTTTTTTTTTTTTTTGACTCTATGTTAAAAGCTTAAAATGGAAAACTACTAAACATGCTGAAAAGTGACTAACCTAGAGGTACATAAAATTTGCTGAGACAGTCCTTTTGTCCAACAGCCTTCTCCTTTTTCAAGGAGTGCATTGGCTGAGACTTGCTGTGCGTGCACAGTTTATGTGTGCTGTCCTCAGCTAAGGAAACATGATATTTCTGGATTTCTTTTTTCTTAGATGTCTTCTTCCTGCTCCATCATGTCTTTTGCAAAGAGTGTCCTGGGTTTTGCAAATACGAATTGAATATACATAATGTTGTATAGCTAGTAAGTAATTAACAAGTCTATGAACTCCAAGAGTTTGGAAGTGTTTTGTGCTATTCAAGCATCAGAATTAACCACCCATGTAAAATGGATTGGTTTGTGTCCCTAATGGATTGCAAAAAAAGTTGGATTATTTGTATTTGTATTTGGTAGCCTTGTGCAGAATCCTTCTTTGTTATGCTGGAATATAAATGAATCAGAGTTTTATTGTATGTATTTACAGGTGTAATTCACCTGGTTTTATTGTTGTTCTTGGCAAGAAACTTTTGAGGGATTACAAGGTAATACAAAAAATTGCTCAAAGACTGAAGTGGCTAAAAATATATAAAACATATTGTACAAAAAGGAACTCTTGGTGTAAGATACTGTGCTGTGCAGCTTCTTGAAAGGTATTAGAGGAAGTGTGAATTTAATGGAAAAGAAAATTAAATTTGCAGCAATCCAAGATAGGTGTGGAGGGAAGATGGCGCTGGAACAACAGGGAACCCGGAATATCTTGGCAGCTTCTTTTCAAACTTGAAGCAAGAAAGAAGGGAACTGTGGAGGCAAAGGGTAGAAGTTACAGTATTTTAGGCTGAAAGGAAAAAAAAAAATGAGAAAGGTAAAGTGTTGGTGGTAAGAGTTGTCAGAACAGGGCAATGGCAGAAAGGTAAGAGAAGACAAAAGCATGAGTTTGTTGAGAGCCTCTAGGTGAGGACAGCATCAGTACAGTACTTAGTTTTTCTTTCCCACTGTCCACATCAAGTTATCTTTCCACTTAAATTCTTCGTGTAACAGCAACTGGCTGCTACAATTTACTTTTTATCTTTGAAATTCAAAACGCATTATCCAGCAGGCCAGTGTTATTATCCCCGCTGCGGCACAGAGGGGAAGCAACCTGTCCCGGGTCACTGGCGAGACCTGGAGGCAGTGAGTGTGTCACTCTTCTGGCTGCTGCATAGCCCTGCCTTCATTTAATGGGTATTTGCTTAGAGGTGACTGACTGATTTTTCCATTAGATAAATAGATACTGAAAAGTTAAGGGCTAAGAGGTGGATTTAGAAAAGTATTCAAATGCCTATAGATCCAACTGCTCATTCCATAATGCCTTTAGTTGGGCCAGCCCTTGGTTTAGAGGCATAAATGGATGAAAAATAGTGGTGAAAGCCAGTTTCATAATTTCGGAGTTTTCTTTCAGTCAGGATTTTAAAACTACATAGCAAATATTTCTAAGTTTGTCTTATTTTTGGAAATGCTGGTGGTTGTGATTAGTCCCTTCTGACCAGAAGGAAATGGGTCTGTAGTCATATTGGCATTAAGAGTTCAACACTGCAGTGCAGCACAAGATAGCTCGTTATTTTGAGGAGAAGAGATTTCTCTTGCCGTCTTTGAGTGACTGTTGAGACAAAAGAAAACAGTGCGGTTTTTCATAGCATGGTTGTTGCTACTAGAGCCTAATGCTACTTCACCATTGTTACTGAATTTCTCAGTCATATGTCAGGAGAAATCAGGAATGTAAAAGTCAACAAGTTCACTGAGTAAATAAAAAGTATGTGCTTATCAGCAGAGATCTTCCACATGTACAGCTCAAAGCACGAGCAGGATGTCTCACCAAGTGACAGCTGTAATAAATTAAAAAAAAAAAAAATTCACATCATTCTCTATTCATTTGTTGCTGATAAATTTGTCAGTCTCTCCCAAGATACTTTTTGTTGTCACTTCATCACTTCAAAAAGTATAACGTTATATAATGGAGATCATTGTAGACTTGGATGATAAGAGGGGGGAAAGAAAACAACTATTTCTGAACTGGAGCCAGTGGAAGTGTTAGGCAAAGTCTGCATGCTTATTAGCTGAGGTTTGAGGTGGCCTTACAGAAGGTCATGGTTTTCTGATGACTGTAGCTATCTTGCTTTCCATAAGGTGTCGTCGGAAAAGAATTGATATATGGGGCTTTGAGATGTTCTCAAAACTTTTAACTTTACAAAGGTGAAAATGGCTCGAGCAGTCTTGTGCGTGCTCTGAAGCACCTTGCATCATTAGTGTCCTGGCAGAGCGTGTATGTAATTCAGTGTCCTGTAGGTGGGATAATTAAACTGATGTTTAGTATGTGAGAATGGATTCATTTTCCTTCAAAGATTTGAACTTGGAAAAATAATCTGTCTTTACTACAAACAGAAAACATGTCTTTGAAACACTGGCAAAGAGCAGGGGCTTCGTAAAAAAACTTTTGGATGCATTTGAGGGAATTGAATTAGATTGAACCAGTCAGGTCACAGGCTTATGACAAATCCTGAGTGTACAATTCAGTGCTTGAGGGGCTGGAAATCTTTTTATTTTGTTCAGGTACCTCTAGCATAGTCTTAGTTAAATGGAGAAGATTAGAGAGATTTAAAGGTGATGCTTGGTGCTTACTTGATGTGCAAGATGAAGTTTCAGATTTTAGTCATGTATCAGAATGAAAAGGGGAAGTATGAAATAATTTTTCATTGCTCGTTAAAACAATCCCTCATAAAATGACAAAGCAGTCTCCCCATTTCTCCCCTGACACCTCTGATAATACAGTGAGATCACCACTTTATCTTTTTTCTTGTTACCCATTTGGATAATGATTACAGTTGTATAGTTATAGCAAGCTTGGACAAAAATGCAGAAAAAAAAAATGCGGGGGGGGGGGGGGGGGGAAGCCGGTGGGGGTTGG
>JAVKLA010000090.1:3620772-3636278 GCA_034782735.1 Sagittarius serpentarius | reverse complement strand
GGCGCCTGGAGCACCTCCTCCCCCTCCTTCTGCACTGACCTGGGGGTCTGCAGGGCTGTTTCTCTCACATGTTCTCAGTCCTCTCTCCGGATGCAGTTTCTGTGCCCCAGCAACTTTTTTTCCCTTCTTAAATATGTTATCACAGAGGCGCTACCCCATCGCTGATGGGCTTGGCCTTGGCCAGCGGCAGGTCCGTCTTGGAGCCGGCTGGCATTGGCCTTGTCAGACATAGCGGGGAAGCTTCTCACAGAAGCCACCCCTGTAGCCCCAGCCCCTGCCCCCGCTACCAAAACCTTGCCGCGCAAACCCAATACAGTAAAATAAATACAGTACAATAAAAAAAAAACCCAAGCCCACATTATTTGGTATGGGAGGCACAACTGAGAAAGGCGAAGTCCTGTCCCTAATTCCTCTGTGAGCATTTCTGGAAGTACAGTTATCCAGTCATCCTGATATTCCATTTATTTACGAAGAGAATATTTTCAGTTCATCTGTGCTTGTTGCTTGTTTCCCTTCTATTGACTCAGTGGATTTAGTAAGGTACGATAATCAAAAACTAATGATAATGTCCACATAACATGCCTTTCTGTGATTGATAACTGATCTCTTCTGCTTCTGCTTTGCTTTTTAGGTCCTCAACCAGATCAAACAATCCAAATCTTCAACAAAAGTACCAGTCAGCTTGCAGGAGATACCCCTGGTGCCAGCACCTACTTACCTTTCTCCAGAGGCAGAAGTCACCAGCCGTAGTATGAACCAGTTATTTTTTCCACCAATATAGTATATATTTAGTACCCTAACCCAGGACGGGTTTTCTATTTTTTTTCCAGATAACTTTTGCTGAGATTTTTTTTCTTTGAACATCCAATGACCTATTTCAAGTTATTTTATAAAGTGTTTGTGTTTTTCTCTCTTTTTACAATTTTTAAGAGCTTGAAGGTATCTTTGCTTGCTTTTCTTGACTTTTACGTACAAAGGCATGGTTCCTCTTTTTAATTAAAATAAAAGGAAAGGCAATCTGGACATCCTGTCTATTCCATGCTGCTGGAACATGGCCTTACCTGTCTTGAATGGAATACACCTTGCCATCATGATCTGAATTGTATAGGTTATAACTGAATTAGATGTCCTCCCAGACATTTACTCTGAACATTTACTCCCAGAACTCTAGAGTTACTCTGATTTAGGGACTTCGGAAGTGAGTCCAAGTAGTCTTCTGGTTCGATTTAGATTAGTAAAGGTGAAGAGCAAAATACGAGAGCTTAAATTAATTGCTCTCATACAATCGCATTGGTTTTCATTTTCTCTTTGAATAGTGTGACTTATTTCTTCACCTTTTCATGTTCTTAGGCGTCTTTCCACCTCCATTTCCTGTGGATCCTGCAACATGTCCTATAGTTCCAGGGCAGGAGATGACTATAGAGATATCTAAGGGTCGATCAGGCCTAGGACTCAGCATCGTTGGGGGGAAGGACACTCCCCTGGTGAGTTTCTGTTAAACTAATATTTACTGTCTCTGTTAAAGAATAGGTGACAAAGACAAAGAAAACATAGAAACTAATGATGCCATTAATCTGTAATTGCTCTAATGAATTGTTCAGTACAGGGAGGAGAAACCAGCAACTACAATCTCCAATAACAAATTGATCATTTGTTTTCTGTTCCTGTTTAAATTGAAAGGTTTGTGTTTCAGTAGTGCTTTCTGCTATGGTCAGAGTTTACAAATATGTGGGGTTTTTAACCATTGTGAATTAAGAGTTTCAAGCAGGTAAGTTACCAGAATGGCTGGACTAGAAATTAATGTCACAGAGGTAGGGCTACTTCAGCAAGGTTAACGCCTCTGTCTTGAGAGCATAAACGCTTAGTAGCTGTTTAAACAAACTGTGATTTATCTCCCTGCCAGCAAAAGCCCTTGCTGAACAGAGGTAAACCAAAGGTATCTTTTATTGTTTTCTGTGTCTTTTTGCTTAATCCTGCTCTTGGCTGTGCTGTTTTTAAAAAAATTATCTTCAGCTAAATTAAAATGTATCAGTTCAAGTGTAAACTCAGCAAGATAGTTAGGCTAAACCCTTCTCTGCCTCTGCTGTTGCTGTTTCCACTCCACTTTCCATTTAAGAAATTGTATGTTACAGTATAACAATGTCAGACTGGTTTTTTTAAATGTCAAATTCAATTCTTTCAGTAAACAAGTCTGCTGCAGAGGAGTCTTCACTGGGTTCTCCTCAATCCCCTGCCGCAGAGACACTTAAGGCAATAGAGCTGCTCTGTTACATGCAGTTGTTCCCGAAAATATCATGGTGGTGCATCATTAAGCATTGAAGTGCTGAGTGTCAGCAGCTACAGTCAGTTGCAATGTAGTAATCCTTTTCCAGAACAAGAAAAAAGAAGGGGAAAAAAAAAAGAGGAAGTTGAAAGGAAAAAGAAAGTTTTGTTTTGCAAAATGTAGGCTGTATCTTTTATAGTATTAAAGCTGCAGTTGGCAAAGGTTCAGCTTTTGGTCCCATTTATCCAAGTCTCCAGTTATGTAGAGTCTGGATGAATTGCTCTGTTTCGCATGGAGATAGGTCTGAGTTATGTTGAAGGCTTAAATCAGCCTAGATGGTTTTCACTCTGTCCAGCCATGTGCTGTTTTGTACCCAGTCCCTTTTTTGTCAAGCTCCTCAGTGTTGAGTAAATTCAAATAAGAAGTTCAGTGTTCGTCATCTCTGCTTTTTCATTTAACTGGAATTTGGAAATAATACATGGCAGTCTGTCAGACGCAATCTGGTACATGTCTTTCAAGAGATTTTAATATAAATAAATGAAAATTATAAATATCTGCTTTACAGAGCAGATTAGAAAAATGCAAAGGATTTTATTCTTTAAATTGAGTAAATTGCTTTGGTTAAGTATTATACTTTCATTAGTTTATTTATTAAAGTGTCCTCCTAGGAATTTCTTTTAAAAATCTATGTGCTTGATTGCAGTAACTGAAATTCATGAGGGGAGGGAGGTCTGACTTCCCACATTTCTGATCCTCATGTTACAGGACCTACAAAAATGATGCCCTGTTTCTTTTCCTATTTCTGAATCTGCTCATTCAAAGGCAAACAATGTTGTTTCACAGGAAACAAGTTGCTTTTGTGAGACCACAGTCTAATCTGACAGTTTACTATGTGCAGAGAACCCTCTCTGGGATTCTTTGTAACTTGCTTACCCAAAACGGTGTGTGCAAGCCCTTCTCCTCAAAGCAGGTACTCATGGTTGTGTCTTTAGCTGGTGGGATCATCATTACTCTGCCTACTTTGTACTACTGATCCCCCCCAAATTATTTTGATGCCGTCCTTTTTTTGCCACGAGGTCAGAAAACCTTTTGTTAAGAGTTGAAGTTCACATAACAAAATGAGGAGTAAAAGAAAATACTACTCAGGACTATAGGAAAGTTTCTGTCTTTCTGAGTTCCATGGATTAGAGAGGAAATACAACAAAATAGGTACATGGAGCTGAGTGATGTATCTTGTCTTGCTCTCTGTCGTTCATTTGTTTTTAACTCAGTTATATAAATTGGCATCTTTTGTATTTTAAAAAAGGCAAAATAAATTGACTTACAGCTTCACTGCTTACGTATGTGTTATGCTTGTGTGCCATAGAAGTTCATCAGTTCTGAAGGTCTCGTGGCAGAAATTGTATGTTTTCTGCAGGGTGGAGAAATTAAAATGAAGCTATAATTGGCTTCAGCAGTTTGGGTTTGGTTTTTAGCTATTTTGGAAACGGGAATTGCCAGATCAAAGTCAGAAAGAATGGGAATAGCACCATTTGTATTCTATCTCTGCAGGCATGAAGTGTAGGGATGCTGTCTTTTATACTGTTGTAGTTCAGATGGCGCACAGAGACGATAGAGGTGAGATGCCCTGACAGAACCATGGAAATGTGCTCCATCGGGGATGGGAAAAAGCATGGCAGAATGGGGTGAATATGCGGGAGCAGAGTCTCTGTGTGCTGCACAGCTGCAGAGACTTTTTCTTTTACCTTTTTGTCCTCTGAGAAAACAAGGCATGAACACCTGTTTCTTCCTCCTTTTTCTACTAGGATGTCTTTATTTCATATGTGCACAGGTGTGTAAGTGCCTATGAAATGATGAAGGATATGAACCCCAGTTCCTAGGATCTCGGATGTAATGTGTCAGTACGGGGGATACAGGGAGGCTGCTCCTTGGTAGGACTTGTCAAATCTAAGGTGGCTATGGCAAGAGTATAAGGGCCTCATCTATGTGTTATTAAAATGCACTTGATCTAAAAATGCTTAACTGAGTGCTAGTAGTCAACACTGATGCACAACAGCAGCTCATATGTGATGGGAAAGCTCACTTCAGAATATTTTGGATCTTTCTTAAACACATGATGTACAATCCCAGCTTTTGGAATAATAAATCTGGCAGCCCGCTAAAGGGACGCACTGCTTCAAAATGAAATATAGAGTGCAACTTTTAAGTCATAACCTTAGGAATCTCGTCAGAAATCACGAAGTAGAGACTTGAAAAATACAGCCTGTGAGCAGGGAGGTTAATTTGTTCAGGAGGTTGGAAAGTGATGTCTTAACCCCTGTGAAATGTTTTTTTGTTGAGAAGATGACCACCCCATTAAACTTGCAAAACCTTTCACGTTGCATGTGTTATAAGCAAAGTCTGTGGCAGTGTGCTTAGGGGAGCAGGAGAGCATCAGCTGGGAAGACGTGCTTGTAGAAAAGGCACAGGGAAGGAACTATTGTCCTTGAGAGTTGTCTTCGTATTGTTGATCTTTAGACTGCTATAGCCCTTAAGCAGTCCTATTTCATTTTATTCTAAGGGTTGATTTTTATTTTTATTTTTTTCTTTAGTGTCTTTCTTTTCACCTTCCCGTGTACCCCTGAGAGAGCATAACACATGGCCTCTGCTTTAAAGCAATTAAACTGCAGAGTGGAGCTGGCTGAAGTACAGGGCTTTCAATTTGTGAGATTTTTTTTTTTTTTGGTGGTAGTCCAATCAAACTTGTAAAAGTAACCTCAGAGTGGGAATTTATAAAAAAAAAAAAAAAGCATTTTCAGAAACATCCCAAAACGAGGTTTGAGGCTATAACTCTGCTCCCCAGGACACCGTCCTACCCTCTTGTCCCCCTGGTTGCTGAATTGTATATAAATGCTTGTCAGCTCCACCACCACTAATAGCAGCCATAAACCTGACAGGGGTGTCATTGTCACTCGGCAGCTGTCGGTGCTCCCAGGGTGCCTGAACCGCTCCAGCCACAGGATGCCCGGGATTCATGAATGCGGCAAACCTGTTTGGGCAAGGCCTGCAGTGCAGCTCTGGGAGCTGCGGGCGCTGCAAACCCCAGCACGCTGGGCAGGACGCTCGTGCTTGGGCTGCCAGCTCCGAGCCTGGACAAGCTGTGACTCTTAGACGTGGAGTTCAGCTTTCAGACTTGGGCGTTCACGGCAGCAAGCCAGCGTTGGCATGACCAGCCGGCCCAAGGCTGCACAGGCTGGGACAACACGGGTCTGGGACAAATAACTGGCCCTGCAGGTTACAGGTCTGGCAGAGCCAGATAGTCCAAGTTGCCCAGCATGAATTTAGGAAATGTTCCTCAGTTATTCTGCTTTTGATTAATTGCATTCTGCATAAGTTGTTTCAAGGCAAATAATTGAGTTTCAAGTGATGGGCTTTTTTGCTCTTAAACTGTTTTGCCAGCAAGTCTCTATGAGGTTTTCTTCTTAAATCATCTGAGAGCAGGGCATCAAGGACTTGTTTAAAAAAAGGTGTCCTGGTACTCCTCCAGATGGCATGTGGGGTTAAATCATCTGAACCCCATTATCACCTCAGAGCGGGTGAATGCTGCGATGTCTTGTCCAGTTAGCAACTTGCGATGAGCCATTTTCTATAAAACAGCATTGTCAATTTACAGGGATTTTATTCTTGGCAGTACATGGGAAAAGCATTACTCTAAGATACATTTTCTTAGTAGGTGGGAGCACTGTTTTGCTTCCAGCTAAATAATTTAGTAATGGTTGAGTTGATTACTCGTAGGTATTGACTCTGTATTTGCTGCCTGGGTGATTAAGATGCTCAGACATGCCGGAGGGGATTCAGTGGTTTCAAGGCTGGTGGAGGCTGGTACAGGGACATTCTCCACAGGCAGAGTTAGAAAACCCGGGGCGGGGGTGGGGGGGAGGAGAGCCCAGAGGCTCAGCTGGGGCTTGAAATCACAGTTAAGTACTGAAGAGGCACCTACGATATAAAAAGAAAAAACAATTGCAGGAGCAGTAACCTAGGGGCTCTTTGGAGGTGGAGTAGCTAGGACGTGGTCATTATCTGAACCTTACATAGGAAAGAAGAAAAGAAACATACTTTATCTTGTGTCTTTGTTACTGAAAATGACAACAAACCTCTTATGCAGAATTTTTAGACTGGGTTGTCTACTTTGAATTTGGTAAAAAAATATTTTTTTTACTTTTGCTTTCAGCTGACTTTAATAAAAAGCATTTTTAAGGCAATTAACAAACTTTAAGGTATTCCATCTGTAAAATAAAGTGATTCACAAAGCCAGGAACATTTTAGCAATGCCCCAAAAAGTAACAGAATATGCCTGCGCTCAGCTAACACTAGTTGGTGTGAGAGCTGGTAACGCCAGAGTCAGAGAGGAAAAAGCTTTTCTAATCACCTCGGTTAGCCCAGAAGGCTTTCTGGCTTGCGGCGGAGCAGGGGGAGCTTCGTAATGGTGGCGATGCAGTTTGACAGAAGAATATTTAGATTCATTCTGTCAGTCCAGGTGAGTCATACCTTGCATAAACCCCATCTGTTAAGGAAGGGCAAGGGAATAATCAAGAAAACTGTGACTTTAAATTGCAGCTGTTCAAGACCCGATGTTTGCCCCTGGAGCTGTGAGGGCTAATTACCCTGCTAGGATCTCCACGCTGCCAAGAGCAGGCTGTTACTTATACCAAAGCCAAGTCCGATATCTCTGTTTTGTGCCATGCTGCAGTCAGCAGCGGGGACCTACCTAAACAGGAGGACTGATGCGACTTCTGTGTTACTAAACAAACGAGTTCTTGCTTGGTTGAGCTTTCTTCCCTCCCTGCCACCTCAGTTATATTTAGATTCAGGCAAAAATAACTCCATCAGATATAGACAGCCGAGGTCCGAGTGACTTTGTAGACAGTCATCCAGTGCAGCTAAGACTGAAACTGTTTTAGTGGAATGTGCTTACCTTGTAACTACAAATGAAAATCAAGATATTGGCCTCAGGAGGGTTTCAGCAATATATTGGCTATAGATAACTGTTGCTGTTAAGTCTTTCGCACAATGAATGGAACAATAGAATGAAAAATGGTAATAGAAGTCCTAAGTTTTTAATCGTAGCTTGGGTATTGTAGAGAAAAAGTTTGCGGTTGGGAGAGAAAAAAATGCAGTCACTTCTTAACCATCACCCACATTTATAAAACAGAAGGCAATTTAATGACAGAGCGGTAAATGCAGTTAGCTTGAAATTGTGAGGAATTGCTTTGACACTTGGTTGGATAATGTTAAAATGAAGTTGGTGGATTCATCATAATTCCAGAAGGACGTTAGCTTACAACAGCATGAAAAAACCAAACTGCTTTGTACATAAGTTATCACAAACGGGAATAAGAGTAGTAAGTTTTGCAAATCATGTATTTGATGGATCTTTGGCAAGGGTTTAGCTGACTGTACGGCTAGCTTGCGTAGCAGTGCCTTGCTTGAAGAAGTTGGTGTCTTCCAGGAGTGTAAATCAGCCATAAAATTTAAGCTAACAATATACAAAAGCAGTAGGACATGTCAGAATGGACTTCAGGAGTATCTTGCTTGCTGCAGGTTGAAACCACTGGCTTTTGGCTTCCTGTGTCATATGCATTCAGGATTTCATGCATTCTCTATAACCTGTGTTATGCACTGTACACTGTAAATTTTTTTTTTAATTTTTATTAAATAATGAGAGTGAGAGAGTTCACATTTTAATATGTAGTTCTGTGTTTTATTATTCCCTCTAAAATGAGCATGTATACTTTTTGAAAAACTTTGGTTTGCTTTGGCATGTGATTCATAGAAACATAGCTCTTTCTATCATTCTGACTTAAGTCATATATTTTTACACTAAACATCTTATTACCTTAGTTTTATTATTTCAGAATCAAAGGAGAGCTTGCAAATGTCTATGACTGCAGACCGAAGGAATGTTAATGAATAGTGCCATTGAATTTTCAGGTTTTAGCTTTTCTGATCTTAGAGAATATAACTGTAAGCAAAAATATTATGCAAGCTGAATAAAATTTAAATAAATAAGGACCAGATGTAACTATAGGGGCCCATAAAATGTAATACAAATATTATCCACTTCCTTAAAATAAATCTGTATTTTAGTATGAAAAATTATATTCATATTGATGTTGTGGATTAATCTTTTTTATGAAAGTTGGCAAGTGAACACCATCTCTTGCAAGGGCTTGTTCTTAAATGGGAAACAGACCTTTTGTTTTGACCTTGAGTGGAGAAGTTTTTCAGTGTCATGCAATGTAAAGCATTTTTACATTAACACGGTAATACAGTTTTACATTATATAGCCTGTTTTATTACAGTAGTGTTTGGCTTTGGATTTTGGGTGCCTGTTAATGGCTTGTGAATGCTAGCAATTGCAAAATATTTGAGTGTTAGAAGGAGGTATACACAGCAGGATGCATTAGATAAACCGTTTTAAGAAGTCAAGTGACTTGCTTGGAGTTGACCTTCAGCTTTTGTTGCTGAACGGTTATCTCTTAGATTCCATTTAGATCTGTGAATGAAAGATCGTAGATCATAACATAACTGTTGTAATTTCCTCTGCCTACAAGTAACCAGCAGCTGGATTTATTTTAACTACTGAGAGATTCTTATATGGGGCTAATTCTTCAGCAAAACACACTGTCCAACTAGTTGATTTCTACTTTATCTGTGAACCAGCCTGTAAAAATGAAATGACAATTTTACTACTCTGGACAAAGTATTATAAAAGTTGAAGAGGAAATAACTAATGATATTGTACTTGCCCTGGGAAAGAGATAAATCTGTAATCCTGCAGTCAGCAAAAACCCTTGTAGCTTTATTATCTTTAATAAATGCTAATTTAGTATAACATTTGTAGCTATGTAGGAAATTTGTTGGAAATGTGTAATATTAGCTTAGGAAAACACAACTTGTCAACTAAAGCAGAAAACATCTTTTCCTGAATGTTGTTTTATATGTAGCTTACTTTTTTGCTTCCTCAGGAAAGCACTCTAATCCATGCAGAAAGCTTCATTTCTTACACCAAAGACATAATTACGGTTAGTGGTAAGATTTGTTCACCTAACTACAGACCAAACTGAGATACAGGCACATAAAATTAATGTAATACCAACAGTTTGCCCTGCCTGCTTTCTAGCACTGCCCAACCATATATCTGCCCAACCAAAATTCTGGTGTCTCTGTTTCAACCTGGACTTTCAGCATTGTTGTATGTGTGTGCTCAGAAGTGTCTGTTCTGGGAGGCAGGCACCTTTTCCCCTTATAATGCTCCCCTGGTCCAGGACAAATGGCTGGTGATGCTCTGGTGGTAAAGATAGATAGCCTGGTAGCTAGAGGACAGAGCTATGGATTTGGTTTCTACTCTCAGGACTGTAAGGGGGATCTTTTTTGTCTAATGATTACCACCTTGAAATGCATATCTTGGAAAACATGTCTGGGATTTTCAAACAACTCACTTCTAACTGTGTATCTTACCTGGTGTCATTCTGTTCTGATGATTATTGCAGTCCTCAATGTACAGTGGTTCACCTTACTTCAGTGAAGTGCCTTTGATCCTATCAAAATAATGGCTGGATCTCATAGACTGAAATAGCCCAGCAAAGATAACTCAAAGCAAAGTTAATATTAGCTCAGTTAAAGAAATAGCTCGTTGCAAATGATCTGCAGTAGTTAAGGACTATGCAGCACTATGCAAGAAGCCTCTACCAAAATTCAGACCTTTTTCCTTGTCAAATCCAGCCAACACCAGGTATGTGGGGATTTCTCTACTCGAGTTCTTTTGAAATCTCCCCTCTTGCATACTGATCCACCTTTTATCACATGACAGAACTTCATCAAAACATCCATGGTACTTAATGTTTGAATCTCCTTCATGTCTTGTGTCCTTTTACTCCCTTGCCCTCTACTCCTAGCTTTGCAAATAGCAGTCTGGGGGCTGATTTTCAGTTGCAAGAGGGCACCTGCATTGAAACCTGCTGCTTGTCCTTCTGCAGAACAGCTGCATAGAAGAAAAGAAATACTAGGGAGACTGGCTCAGAAGCTATAAACTTGCAGAAAATGTGTAAGCAGTCCAAGCCTAAAGCCAGACAGCTTGTGAGACTTTCCCACCACTGTTTATGGTCCTGCAGGCTTTTAAGGTTCACTTGGTCAGTGATTTTCCTGAATAGGAAGCTGACTTTACCACATTTCTCCCAAAGGCTCAATCAACACGGTGCTATGTGGTGATTGCCTGGGGTCTCTGCCGTACCAGTTCTTGACATTTAAGATACAAAAATTAAGCTGTCACTCTTACTGAATTTAATTCTTAACGTTAGCATTTCTATTTGTGTTCCCTGCTGATGGGCGAGTGTGATATTCTTCCCCTACTGGGTCTCTGAAGTTCTTATAAATCAAGCAGAAAAAATACCCACAGCTTGGGGGGCAGTTGAGATCTGATTCCCCAAGAGTTCAGGGCTATTCCTCTCCCTCAGATAGAAGGCAATGCAATATAGATCACGCTGTGCACATTTTACAAGTTGTATTTTCCATAAGTGGGTTCTCAGATTGGGTGCTAATTTCCGTAAGGTTATCTTGCCTTCACTGTTCAGTAGTCATCTGCTGTGCACCAGCATTGTTCTTCAAGGTGTCAACCAAGAGACTCCATGAACTTTTCTTCTTGCCTGCCTTTTCTTCCACAACCAAAACCTTGTTTTGTCAGAGTCAGAGGGAGAGTTGTCACTCGTGTGCCTTTCCTTTGCTCAAGAAGACTGTACAATCACAGTGGTATTCTACTGGTAAAGCAAGAGTGAGGGGTGTGTCTGTCCCACAGCTCAAATCTGAACCTTACAAAATACCAAAATACCCGCATGGCAGTTTTGTTAAGGATTACCACTTGTTAACAGATTTGGTGCACATCGTACATGAATCAGGTATGCTCTTGCCATGTTTGGGAACTATTCTGGCTTGCAGGTGTTTTTAGCCATGCAGTACAGATAGTATCAGTGCATTCAGCTTCATTTCATTGAACTGCAGGCCTTTCAATAGCCTTCAGTATAAGCATTATTCAGCCCAGGATGGCAACCTCAGCAGTAGCAGACGAATTCCCTTCTACTTTGTCTTTCAGCGTTTTCATGGTCGGATAGTCTTCTAAGTTTACACCTGCGAGCGTGGACATTGTTTATCATAGAAAAATGCTGTTTATGTGCTGTATTCTGCATCCTTCCATCCCATACAAGAAACATTCAACTTTGCATTAATTCCTGATTTGTATAATGGTCCCAGACTATTCTTCGTCTAAATATACAAAGATTAAAGCTCCAGTTTGTTGAATGGATTTGTAAATCTTATGAAGTATGTGCTTTCAGCAGCTGGATATCTTTCTTTAAACAACCGTGTTCTTGATAAGAGTGTGTTTTTATTTCCCCCTTCTGCACGAACAGTTTTTGCGACTCTGCCAAGCTATATCACGGAGTGCCCTAATCTATATGAAACTGGTAGTGAATGGAGGTGGGGAGGGATGGGAGTGAAAATCTGTCCAGAGCCACCATGAATTCACAACCTCTAGATGAACGTTGATGGTGCTTTCCCTTCCTCCCTCCCTCTCTATTGATGGATTGATTTTGAACTGTTTAGGCCTTGACATCTAGAGATATCAAGCATGCAACTGAATTTGAAGCTGGTGAGCAGAATCTGCAGACATTCAGTATCCAAAACCCATCCTTTAAACAGAAGCTTTATATTGTTTTAGTTATGAAAGATCCTATTTTTTTTCTGAGGCACCAAGAGGGGTGTGACAGCTTAAATCTATAGCATGTCAATAGAGTCATTACCGATTAGGTCTTGCTTCGATGGTTGGAGTGTGACGTTACATCTCATTACTGCATAAACTTCTTTACATTATTGATATAATTAAAAATATTCAATAATATCAGTAATTTGTTTTTAGTGATTTGTCATGGATGATCAAAACTAGCATGGTTTTATCCAGATTCCACTAGATCCAATGGAAAAAGGTTACTTCTGGGTTAAAAGTACTTTGAGCTGATCCAGAAGTGTAAGAGGAAAGGTGTCTATTTATCATAGTTTACAATCTAAGGAAGGTAGGACTCTCATTTTTATGCTTATGGACTGTTTAAAAATCTTTACAGTACATCGTGGACATGTTGCTTCATTCTGTTTTTAATTGATTTGATAAGCCTGATTGGACTACACTATTTAAAAAGAAAACCTAGTTAAGAAAAACAGTGCTTCGGCAGATCAGTGAGATGTTTCCTTCGGGGTAGGCACAGACTGAACAGGAATGTACCTTTTCATGCCATATGTATTTTTAGTTCTAGATCTGGCTTCTAACGCATGCAGGAACCACAGTGTAATACTGAATTGTTGCCTTTTCAAATAGATGATGCAGGTTGTTCAAACTGGTAACATTTGGTGGTTCCTGAATCTGAGATTTAGGTATGTGCAGTTTTACATTTAATAATGCAGCACTGGGAAGAGCTGGTAACTCCAGTTTCTTGACCATTTTTAAAGCAACTGCAAATGTAAAACAAACTACATAAAAATACAGTCTGAAAGTGATTAACTTGACCGTCTTGTGTACGTGTCCAGTCTGCTGTTACATGGTCACATTGCCATTTTTCTACCGAACCTCATGTTGATCCACTGCCCTAGTGTGTCCTAGTTGAATGATGCTGTCTTAACAAGCTGGTCAATATTTTGTGTTATTTCATTGGCCACTTCTAAATGCTTTCCTTTGTAAAGTGTTTAAAAAACTAAAAGTGAAGTGTGCTATGGAAGTTCTAAACCACAGACTCAGCTTTCTCTCAAAGTTACCCATGATCAGCCTCAGGTAAAAACATATACATCACTGTCACCCTCCTGGCTTTCACCCAGGCAAAAGTCTCTTGTGTTGACTTAGAGTTACATGATCATTTTTAAAACAAACAAAAAAAAAAAACCAAAACCCCACAACAACCAAAACCCCACAACTGAGAGATGGTCTAAGACACATAGTAGAGGATTTAGGCAGCGCTGCTGAGATGGACGTGCACGTGTTACTCGGTTCCCACTGGTAAGAGCTGTTTCAGTTATTTCAAGAAAACCCTGCGGTTGCCAGTGGTGTGTGTGTATATATATGGGGGGGGGGAGGGTTTAAATCAAACCATTCTTTTGATTTTTCTTAATTACCTGGGTACACAGCTCATAGTATTTTGCCTTCATTTATGTAGATTGAAATCTTTTTTCCCCCATCTGGGATGCTTGTATCAGCTGTAATCCATTTGTGATTAAAATCCTTCAGGCTTTTTTCAGTGACTGGTGCATATGTATGAAAGAGGAAGCTTGTGACAGTGGTGCTATGCTCTAGCAGCAGCGGAGGGGCTGTAGATACAAGTCCACATCATTAAATAAGGTGTAGTGGGAATGAAAGAGAATAATGCTCTCAGTGTTGTCTTGATCAGAGCGTTAGCTTAAGGGCATGTGAGTTTTCTTTCTGTTCAACATGCGCCATGTGTGCTGGGAAGGGATCGTAAGGCAACACGGGGGGGAGTTAACTTGGTGATGAGAGATGTAGTATCTAACTGTTTTCAAAACACGAAGGTACTTTGTTCTACCCCAGCAGCTATTTCCTGCTCCTGCTGCAGGAAGGCGGTGCACAGCAGGGCTCGCACGCTGCTAACCTTGCCGCCTTTTGTTGCAAACACTGCGGAAATTCTCCTCTTTGACTTGTACATCAAACTGGTGAAGGAACTTCACAACCGTAGCATTTTTGGAGGGTGTATTTGTCTGAGAATGGGTTATCTAATACCTACGTGTCTAATTGATATTTATCCAGAGCCATTTTAGAGTTCGTAGTGAAGCCAGTTCTGCTCCGAGGCTGGGTGTTTGCTGGTGACATTGGAGAGAGGAGCACATTTAGCACAGTGAAACGTCCCATCCTGCTAGCTGTCAGGACCGCAGCTGAAGCGCTGCAGCAGGATGTTCACCTATTTGTTTCAGGAAAAAGAAAAAGAAACAGACCAGAACAATGCAAAGGGAAAGCACCAGCAAGAGAACAGTATGTTCTTTGTAATGCTTTTTCTTTGGGGACATCTATTGCTGGCAATAAGATTAAATCACTGAAACCTTCCCTGAAGCTACATCTGCCACTGCCTACATTTTCCAACCTCAGTAATAAACTAACATTTGCCATTGTTCGTTTCTTCTGGATTTCATTTCTTACAGATTTAACCAGCACTATTTACCACAAGGCATTCAGTTCTTGCTTAAAGCTGAGATCTATGCCAAGTCCCTAAAAATATTCATAGCTCCAAAGAATCTGGTTTTAAATAATATAATAAAAAGTAGACGATATTAATACAGTGGTTCACACTGAGTTCACGTACTGCTGATGCCAATGTATAAAAGTGATGGAAGCCTAAAAAGCTCTAGATAAGACTACCCTGAAGTGGTGAACAAAATCCTTTTTACCTTTTTACTAGCTATCTGTATTTTGATTATGGCTGTAATTTTCTTATCCCAAAATATTAAAAAAATATATAAATCTGTGTTACAGTCTTGCTTATCCTGACATGGAGCACTGTGCCTTTTTACTGCGGAGCGGTGGGCTGTGTGGGGTGGGTCGTGGCTGCCAGTTTGCAGGGTGTTTGGGAGGGAGGATTCATGCCACCTCCTTGTTCCCGCAGGATGCCATAGTGATCCATGAAGTTTATGAAGAAGGGGCAGCAGCCCGAGATGGCAGGCTTTGGGCTGGCGATCAAATTCTGGAGGTAAATGAGTCTCTCCATGTATGTACTTGCTTGTATCTTTGTCGTGTATACTTGTATTTGGTGCAGCGTAGGTTTCTTGTAGGGGAAAGCGAGATCTTTGAGTAGGATCTGTACTTGAAGCTTCTTTTCTGTCACTAAGAACGTCCTGACAAATTCGTATTTCCTTATATATTCACATAAACTGAAGGTACGAATTGAGAATATATTAAATTTAATCGAGCAAGGCAGTTCTCGAATTACATAGTTCAGCTGTCATGTCCAATAGCTCAGTATTACTCATCTGTTTAATCTTTCATTTGGAGGCCTGCACTACCACTGCTGCTCCAGTATCTCTGTGCTGCCTGCAAACGAAGTGCTGAGCTGGGCGAACGTGGGGCAAGAAGGCGAGGGTGGCCACAGCATCGCTGCGAGCATCCGTGTTCCTACTGAAAAACTCACAGTGCCCACGTGCAGCATTGCTGGGGGAGCTACCG
>JAVKLA010000090.1:3588758-3620672 GCA_034782735.1 Sagittarius serpentarius | reverse complement strand
GAGCTACCGGCTGCATCAGGCCATGGTTCATAAAACTGATGAACACACAGAATTCTCTCTGTGAATAAATATAGTGTTTTTCCCGTAGACAAGCATGGAAATCGAGGAGGGAAAGGGTTAAGAAAGAAGTGTTGGTCTGCAAATGAAACTTGCGTCAGGCAGGGGTTCAGTGCAGCTGCTTGCGGCGTCTCGCTGTCAGATCAGGACAAATTCCCAGCATGGCCATTAAGGCTTTGGTGTGTAGGGTTAGAAAAATAGCGAGGGGTACTTGGGGAGTTGTCTTTACAGCTCTTGCACTGAAAATATTTTTTTTAGTGTTAAGGCTGAATGTTGTTTTCGTTTTATAAATAACTGTGTATTAACAGAGCACAATAATTAGGGGATCAAAATGCGGAAGGTTAATTAATTCTCTGGCCAAACAGGAAAGTGCTAATGTTTGTGTGCCATGATATTGTTATTATTTCAGCTTTTAAAAGCCGTACTAATGAATCAAAAAGATAACTCTGAATTAGTTTCAGATTAGTATGATAAAGCACACGTAGATGCCTGTGTTGAGAAAAGAATACCAATGTAGTATACAAATAAACGTGTGTAGAGTTAGTACAAAATAATGTAATTACTACAGATTAGGCTTAATTATCTTAATGTAAAGTATGATTATAACTTTGCATATCTAGAAATACAGACAAATATTTTCATTGCCTTAAAACTTACTATGTTACGTAAGGGGATTAACACTGTATTGTTACTCAGTCACAGTTCATGCTACTTCCTAAAGAGACTTCAAAATTATTTAAGCATTGATATTTTTTGGTATTAAGAAATAAAAGATAATTTCGTCAACAGAATATGGGCAAACACCTTAAAGAGGGTATCTGTGGATCAGGCTTGGCAAAATTAGGAGATTAATTTTCAAGATGCAGTAGGGTTTTTTTAATATTTGGGCATTCAGTCAGAACTTCTTGTTCTATCTGATATTACTAAAATGCTAAAATATTTTCAGGTTGTTGTAAGAAATGTAATTGAGTGCTCCAGGAGCGGTCTTGTGTGCCATCTATTGGAACAAAGCAAAATAACCATTTAATATGTCCTGCCTGGGCTTCGCCATTGCCATTTGCTTATGTTTCTGATCCCTTCTGTCTTCGGCTTGGCAGTGTTGCAAAACCAGGGGAGAAGGACTCTGAGCAGTAAGAGATATAGGAACCTCAAAGGAGCATGTCCCACTTTGTCTAGTTGTAAGAAAGAAGCACTGTTTGAGGTTCCAGCATTTAAAAAGAAGGGAAGAACACCCACAAAACTTACAAGCCAAAATGTTTTGATTATGGTGATTTACTGCAGGCAGTGGCATAAAGCACCGAACTCGCACTCAGTAGGAGATCCAGGAGCTCGGCCCTCTGGAAATGGGAGCACTAAATTAGAGTGCCAAGGGGTGTCAATTTGACAAATTTGTCCTGTCACACAAGTGTAGGGTGTGATGAAAAGATCATTTATACATGTCATTTGGAAAGAAAACACTGATTATTTCAGGTGAATGGGATCGATCTGCGGAATGCCAGCCATGAAGAAGCTATCACTGCGCTGAGACAGACACCCCAGAAGGTGCAGTTGGTTGTTTATAGAGATGAAGCGCATTACAAAGATGAAGAAAACTTGGAGATTTTCTTTGTAGATATACAAAAGAAAACGGGGCGAGGACTAGGGCTCAGCATAGCTGGAAAACGGTAAGAGTGTCTCTCTGATCGGACTGCACTTGAAATGAGAAATATTTTGCTTTTTGCCATATGAAAAGCTACAGCCATTAAATGGAATATGAAATAAAGGAAAAACTCTGTAAGGAACCGAATTTTTTATCTAAGTATCTTCAAGCGTGCCATGGGGCTGTGGTCCTGGCTCATCTGTCAGAACAGCAACACGCCTGTGTAGTAAAGGCTGCTGCTGCCCAGGAGAGCTCCCGGTGTGCAGCGCAGCGTGGGTGTCCCACTTGGAGTGAGTGTGGCCACGTGGGCACATGCAGAACTGGGAGCTCACTGTTTTGGTGGCTTCAGCATGGCTGTGTCTCAGGGCTTGGAGGCCCTAACTATGGCTTTTCTGATTTCAAAATGGGGGGAGAAACCTTCCTATTTCCAAATACCAGGATATACCTTTGAAAATGGATTTGTGAGTTAAATCTGGCTCCTAATCGTGTTGAAAGGGACCAGTGTCAGTGGAAAGTAACAGTCTGAGTTAAACACAAATCCTGAATGATATGAAAGTGACTGCACAACACTACAGACAGCAGTTCTGTGAGTACAGAGCAGAATCTGAGATACAGTGGTAAGTAACAGCTGCTTAATAAAATGTGACTTTTTACTGATGTATTTCTAAACCATTGCTATTAGATCATTCGAACCAGGGCACTGATAGATTTGATTAATCTTTCATTGCTTGAAGAGATTTATGGCATGACACTGGCGAGCGCTTGTTCAGTGTTGGTGCATGAGTCGTATGGTTGCTCTTCTGTATTGCCAAAAAAAATTTATTTTCTCAATTACAAATCATCATGTCATTATCCTGACTGCGTATGGTCAGTAAAGTTTCCACAGCAGTTTTTAACAAGAGAGGCGATGTTTAACCCAGGTGTTGTGAGCAGATTGTGGGTTGGGTAATTAATTTAGCTTATGTAAATTACCCTACAGATGGTAATCGCAGTCTCCAGCCCCACCGCGTTTGCTTCTGTGCAAAACTTTCTGTACTAAGTGCTTCACTTGTGGGGATTTCCACCTTAGAAGTAGCCCAGTTTCTGAAGTCGATTAAATGATACCCAGGTATAATTCAGGTTGTGAAGTCTTGTGTCCTTCAGGGTGAAGGATACCAAACACCGAATCTTGGCATTGCAGCTGGCACCAGCTCTCACCACAGCGAGCCCTGGGAGCTGGGGCCAGCACAGAGGGGTCCTGCAGCCTGTGGGAGGCAATTCCCCTGCGAGGAGGCTGGAGCTGATAAATAAATACATTCCCCTCATCTGCGTGGCCTGCTGCTCTCGCAAGCCTCACTGCCTGCTGCAGGCAGACAGCCACAAAACTGGATTTTCTTCTGCATAACTCTTGTGCAAACTATAAAAGTCTTTTCTGCAGACTTCTCCCTGTTCTTCTGTTGGGGGCCTCCAGGCTTCTAGAAAAGAAACTGAGCTGAACCTTTAGGGGGAATACAAAAAAAAAAATCTGAGGCTGCATATTTCATATCAGGCACATCAGGCGATAGTTTAACTCCATCTTAGACCGATCCTTGGCTTTTTATTCATACAAGTGATATTTTTCATGAATCTTTATGGATCATACAGTCAGAACTAATGGTTCAAGGGGAAAGACAGCATTAAATATAGCAAAACATGCCTTGGTTTTAAAACTCAGATCTTTTTACGCTCAAACGGTTGAATGGGGTGTAAAACTACTTCTTCCTCTGCTCACAGGTTTCTTTTAATGTCTCTTAAATGCAAGTAATCTAAATTGGTCTCCCAAAGAATATTGGATTGTGTAATTAGCCATATGCTTCTTGCATTGTTAGAAATGGAAGTGGAGTGTTTATCTCTGACATTGTTAAAGGAGGAGCTGCAGACCTAGATGGAAGATTAATTCAAGGAGATCAGATTTTGTCTGTAAATGGAGAGGATATGAGAAATGCCTCACAAGAGACTGTTGCCACTATACTTAAGGTGAGTACATAATACATATTAAATATTGAATTGCAGTTGCTGACACTGTGCAAGGTAATTATCCTGAAGTGCTATTTACACATACACAGGACAGCTCAAACTGATTACTGAGACAGGAATTTCATCTGAAATAACTTTGGGAGATTCATTTAAAATCAATTCTCCATGTATATTTAGAAGTGGGATGATATGAAGTGGGAAAACAAAGACACGTAGTATTAAGGCATTTATTTGAAAGTGCAACTGTGTATTTCATACTTTAGAAAAATATTTGGAAACCTGAGAGGCGTACAAATCGGAACTGAAATCAAATGCCTTTGGCTTTGCTGCACTAACCTGCAGCTATAAAATGGCAGCTTAAATCTGTTTCTGCACAGCTTTCCATCTTACAGGAATGATTTTGTACTCTGAAGTTATATAGTCTGGGATTTGTTGCCTTTTTCCGTTACGAAGCACATGGCTGCTTGAGTCGGAGTAGAGGGCAGGGGATGGCCTGGCTGCGAGTGCCTGATGTTAGCTCCTCTGTATGGCTCCTGGGCCCGACAGCCTGTACCAACGATGAAAGGATGGGTGGGAGCGATGCTGCAGACCCCTTTTCTGTTCAAAACTGCATCTGGGAGACAAGGGCTTTTTCCCTGCTATCGCCACTAGTGTTTCTGCGTATGATTTCTTTTGTTCTTGAAGGGAAAGGCTAATTATTTCCTTGTTTTTTCCATTCGGAGTTGGTACACGGCCGAAAGTTTTACGTGGCCAAAAGTTTTACGTATTTAAGAACTGGAAATTGGTGATATGAGCGTAGATTATTAAGTTGAATGCATATGTGTTAAATTCACCCTTTTCTGCAGCATTTTTCTTTTGAAGTGTTTTTCATGAGTATTGTTTGCAGCAAATGTCTGTTAAAGAGTTGGGGGCTTTTTGTTTATTTTTATTGAGTAATTGGCCATCTACAGTTTGCCAGTGGAAAGATTCATACTGACTTCAGCAACCAGGATAGACCTTCAGGATAAACCTAAATCCAGGGACAGGCACTTTTTGTATTGTCTAAATACAAATGTTAATGTTTTGAGCATTCCTTGTGGTTTTCTTCATGGAGTTGTGGTGCTGAATATAAACAGAATTCTTTCTGGGAAAGCATGAAATATTATATGTCTACTTAAATGCTGTACATTGAATTTTTTTTTTTTTTTCCCAAGTGTGCCCAAGGCCTAGTGCATCTTGAGCTTGGGAGATTGCGAGCTGGATCATGGCTATCATCACGGAAAACATCCCAGAATAGTCAGGTTAGTGACAAATTCATATGTATAAAATAGAGCTGTGAAGCGCAAGGCACGGGGACAGTGGACAGGCGTGCACATGAAGTTCAGGCCTTCCATAGGCGCTTACTGCTGAGGATGTGGAACAAAATATTTTATTGCAATAATTTTCTGTGCTGAACTCCAAAGTAAGTGTCATGCTGAAGTGCTGATTAAGTAGAAGAGCTAGTTAATGTATTTTTTTGTTTAAGGAGTGCCTTCCTGAGACACACCACAAATATGTAATATCTTTCTCAAATGATGATGCCCAGAAATTTTTTTAGATCTACAAAAAAATGCTGAATGTATTTTCTGCAGCTGTTTTGTCAATCAAAATGAGTTAATGAAAGTGAACTGTATCTTTGCCTATCTTAACGGCAGAACCACACGAGAGCTGCTTTGCTCTCAAAGAAAACACAGAGCAATTTCCTGCTTCACTTGCTTATTACCTGAAGCGAGGACAACAATTCATTTTTCAATCAGTGCAGGGCTTTTCCCCTCTCCCCGCACCCCTCAGTCGGCTCAGACACTGATACAGTTAGTATTAAAGTCCGAGTACTGCAAGGGAGAAAAACTAGGCAAGATGACTTAGAAAACTTTTTATAATGGATTTTCCTTCTGAAGACTTGACTGCTTTGCCACGATACTTAAATTGCCAACGTCCCCGAGAAAGACAAGCCGTGGTTCACAGCAGTGCTATTGCTACGGAATATTTTGCCCACTCTCTGCCCAGGGGCAGCTGGCAGGGACCTGGGGAACATAGCCCACACACCTCCCTCTCACACCGATGTGTGAGCAGGCAGGAGAGGCTGCACGCTGGGGGGATCCAGCCCAGCCGCCACAAATGCTAAAAGAAGGGCTTGGTTTTGGAAGCGGAGAGGAGGAGCTGTAGGAGGCTTAGGGGTGATGCAAGTTACAGCAGGAATGCTTTTAAGGAGGTCAGTAAGAGGGGAGGTTTGTCCTTGATGTTGTGCATGAACAACCCAAAAAAGGCACCAAAATCATAGTCATGTGGCATGATTTCTTAACTTTCTAAAGGCCACCAGGGATCCAGCCTGCTGTCTGGGTGGGTGAGGTACCAGGAAGGGCTAAAGCCATGCAGGAACAGCTGGACTAAGCTCAGCTTTAAAAATAATGAGTAAGTATCACTGGAGAAACCATCTGCACTGCATGCAGCAGGCAAGGAGAAATGAAGTAACAGAGGAAAATTACGCTGATTGCATTAAGGAAAGATAGCAGTCTTGAGTATTAGTTTTTTTTGGTCATTGTGTCAACAGCTAGCCTAAGCAAGAGCAACGTAATCAAAAAGTGACAGTTAAAAATTATCCACCCAGTTTTATTGTGTAAAACCCATAGCTGAAAGGGAAGCAAAACACCATAGTATCTAACATGATTCTAGGTATAAAATCAGATCAAACATCATCCCCCTTTCTTTGTAGCATAAGAGGCTTTTACAGGAACCTAGTAATTTCTGTATTTCTTCTAATACAAAAAAATCTTAATTGCTGTTCTTAATGCAGGGTCATTTGAGAGCCTTCATCTCACTGTTCCGAAGTGACTTGGTGATTTTGAAAACTGAATAAATGTTTCTCAGCAAAACCGTTCCAAGAGTTATAAAAATATTGGCAGATAATACAGCAAATCAGCTTGAATGATTTGCACAACTGGGAGCGATGTTTTAGAAGCTGCTGGCCAAGAGCATCCAGAACTTTTGTCCTCACTTGGCTTTTTTCTTGGTTCATTGCATACCTTTAATAGTAGAAATATAAGCCTTGTGGTGCAGGACAGTGATTTCTTTCACGCACATTGCAAATTATGTTAACTGACCCATGAATTGGCAACTAGAGGTGGAAATTGTGCTCTGCCTGTTGTTCATCACTGACAGCTGCATACTGGTCAGTTAGGATAAATGCTGCCAGAGCTTTTGATTCACCACCTAATGCATTTAGAGGGAGAAAGCTCTGCTGTGGATGGAGAAGTATAGACCAGATCTTTGTTTTGTATAAGGCAGCTTAGTTGAGAAGGTCTGGCCCTTGATGAAACCTGTTGTTCAGACACGCTTCCTAAATTGTTAATGATGTTTGCTTGAGGGGTAGAGTCTGAAGATAAAACCAGATATGGAGATAGGGAAAAGGAGGGCTGGAAATGGACAGCCAAGAATTGATAACATGCACGAGCAGCTATCTTCGGAGGCTCTACCTTTTGTCACCTGGCATGTTATTCTGGAAATAAGGGTAGGTTCTTGGTCAAATGAAAGAAGCAGGTCAATTACAGGACCTTGTAATCAGACAATATATTCAGCTAAAATAACAAAGCCTGTAGATTACTGCCAGGTAACAGGATGGGTGCAAGTGTTATCCCCACCTTGTGGGAGAGGAGCTGTTATGTGTCCTGCTGGGTGCCTCATGCACGCTCATCATAGGGTGAGGTGCCTGCAGGGTGCATCGTGGGGACGATGCCCACAAGCTTTAGCAGCAACCATCATCTCCCCTTCTCCTCGGGTTCAGAGACACACTGGGAATGAGTGAAGGAGGGGGTTAATCCTATTTCCTTATGTCCTCTAGAGCAGACATGAACAACGTAGGCATTAGGTGTGCACGTTACGGAGTGAAATGCAGTTGTGCAGTGAGCAGTGCTATGGGTGTGCCTACAACTCAGGGATGGATTTTGGTAGGTTCCCCCTTTGGAAATGAAGTTGGAGGGGTTTGCACTTGCGTGGCCAATGTGGTATTTCCAGTCTGGTTGGCACAGAGCACAGCTGCGCCCGTATGTTGCAGGAACTGGTTTAAAGTTAACGTTTGGGTTTGACTCACAGGTTTTGATTTATTTTTAACTTCAGGCGAGCCAACAGAGTGTTCATAGCCACTTCCACCCTGCGCTTGCTCCGGTCCTCTCTACCTTACAGAATTTTGTCAGCACAAAAAGATCTTCAGCAGATGTGTCTCAGAGAAACTCAGGTATAAACTGGGCGGCTGTCACAATAGCTGCATGTTATTTGCTTAATGTTTGTGCTGGTTTAAAAGCAAAACTGAATGCTTGGATCTGGTTTTCCTACTCAGCCTCCCAGAAGACGTACCGCTGATGTTTTAAGACCGGAACACTTTCCAGCAGATGACATTATTTTTATGTCTACCAGCAAAGTAATGGCTCCTCTATTTTAAGTGCAGAATTCCTGCGCCCTGCTATTCCCCGACGCCCTTGTCAGAGGCTTAGCACAGGCAAGGTTCTCGCATTAGAAACAGTTTTCTCAGAGAATAAAGCTGCCACCACTTCATTTATATCTTTGTTGCACTTGAGTGTATAAAGGGGTGTTTTGTAATGAGAAAGTCACAATGCCCAGTTTGCAATTTGCAGATTTAGCAAGCGCTAAATGTACAACCTGCAGTAGCTTGTGGAGAGCCTGTGACCTGCATCAGAAGTTGGTAACCTTTGCTCGTGTCTGACCGTGGGCAGAAGTATAAGATGTTTCTTCTGCCAGTTTGTATGCGCTGGAGGAGGCGTGTGGCTTTTTGGGCAGCATTCCTTGTGCCATTTTGAAGGGCCCTGCAGCACTGAGAGTGCATGTCTGCACACCCTGATTCAGTGTCCCTGGGGCTGGGCTTCCCACTGCCGCAGACCTTGCAGCACCTCAGCAATCCTGCCTCGGGTACTCATAGCAGATATCTGCACAAGCACACATGCATGGCGGTGAGAAGTACCGATATGTGTTATAAAGAATCATTAACTTTTGAAAGAGACTAATTCTGCCTGCCTTCCTAAAGGTGCTTAAACTAGTTTAATTAAAGCTGATAGAATTAGGGGTTAGTATAGCAGAGCCCAGGACCTGACTACACCATCAGCTTGTTAGGCTGTTTAGTCCCAGTTCGAATGATTCCTTTGAAGTGACCTTTTTTTTTTTTCTCCTTTATTTTTTTTTTATATTTTGAGTACTTTTAAATGTCCTATGGCTAGATATGTGCCAGCCAGACTTCCTGGCTGTCTATTATTTACTAATAAAGCACAAATTAGAAGAGGAAATCAATGGAACCTCAACAGTCTCAGACTAGCCATGTGCCCTACCCTTTGTGGTAGGAGCACTGTGATTTATGAATAATAAGCCAATCTTTAATTGAGTGAAATGCACAGTAGGGCTTTTCTTCAGGCCGGCAGAGTGCTGCTATTCAATAGATTGTGGTGAGCAGCCACTGTGCTACAGTGGGTGTCACGGTGGCATCTGTCAGCTGGAGTGATTACATCCGTATTCATCTCTGGGTGAAACAGAAATCCCATCCTCCTCACGTGAGCAGCACTGCCTGGTTTGGCACAGGAAGGCTGCGCTTCTGCTTGGTGATAACTCTTGACTAGGCAGCAAGGGACCATTGTCACCTGACAGTGTTATCTCTTAATTATATTATCTCTTAATTACAGAAGCTAATTGTTTGTTTCTTTATTAGTAGGAGCAGATATGGGCCCAAGGACTGTGGAGATAACAAGGGTCAGTGAGTTATTTTCTATCAATTCAAAAAGCTGACACCTTTAACTCAAGTTGTTAATTTTTGTAGCATTTCTCAGAAGTAAAATTGCATTATGTTTGCAGTAGGTTGTTGGATGTATGCCTGTGTAATGGGACCTGCCTGTGTGAGGATGCGTGTGTCTGTCAAACCTATCTATTTTCTCCCTGTTTCATAAATCAAATGAGTCAGTTATTGCTATACCCTGAACATTGACCTCTACGAGTTGCTGCAATTGCAGATGTTGTTTCGTTTTGCTTTGTTTTAGGGACCAAATGATGCACTTGGTATCAGTATAGCAGGAGGGAAGGGAAGTCCGTTAGGAGATATTCCCATCTTCATTGCTATGATTCAAGCCAGTGGCATGGCTGCACGTACCCAAAGACTCAGAGTGAGTAGAGGGGTCCTCTCAATATTTCCTGTTTCATCTGCCATGTGTCCCACAGAGAAGGAGCCTCAAGCATTTCTTTATATGCCATCGTTTTGATAATGTCTCATAGATTACTCTGCCTCTTTTTATATAAAAACAAACCCCAAAAAACCCACCCCCCACACCAAACCTGCCCTTCTCTTCCCTTTTTAATTATATTGCATCTTGGGATAATGGCAGTTGTTGCCCACATTGGAAAAGTGACATTAAGAGAAAGAACATAAATGCATTTACAGTGGTCTTTGAATGTATATGTTCATCCAGACCCAGGGAGGACAGCAAGAGGCTCTCTGGAAACCACAGGCGTTTTGGGACTGCAGACTGGGCATCATTTAGAGCTCAAACCAGGTAGAAACCAGATCGGAAGTCAGTTGTTTGATCTTAAGGCCCCTATAAAGAAATGCCAAAATAAGGCACTTACATCAGACCCACGGGATATGTGGGTTTCCAGGAATGACCGGGGTGAACACTTTCAGTTTTGGAGAAAGTTTCAAGGAATGGTTAGTATTGAAAAGAACTTATTATGCAGGTACATAGGATTGCTTTGGCCCATGAGATTCATTAGTACATGCTGCCACGTTCATGCCGTGTCTCTAACAGAATTACACAGTAGCACTAAGTGCCAGGGTCAAGATAATTTTTACGTATTAGAAGAAGAAATCATCTAGGTTTATTAGATTAGTATCAGAAGTGCCTGCTTTCCTATACTGCATGCAGCATGTGCATACATAGTCTGTAAGAATATGAACTTGTCTGCACATATGGACACAAATGAATCCTTTCTGGATGGGAGGACAGCAGTGAAAATCTCTCTCTCTCTGCTTGCAAATGGAAATAGTAAAATACAACCCATCTTTGTTTCTCTGATCGCATTGTTATTTTTAAAAAATCCGTATTGTACTTGCTCTGAAGAATGATAAATGATCACTAGCAATGCAGAATTCTCACAAAAGGGATCCTGCAAAAGAGAAGCATGACTTTGCAGTGCCAAGTTCACGAGAATTTTAAGCATTCTTAATTTTAATTTTCCCTAATGCTAGTAATTTTCCATTACTGTTGTACTTTTAGGTTGGAGATCGGATTGTCAGTATTAATGGGCAACCTCTGGATGGGCTGTCTCATGCAGATGCGGTTAATCTACTAAAGAATGCTTATGGGAGCATTATCCTGCAGGTATGGTGATAAATTGAACATGCAGCTGCATGAGGGTAGATAAATGGCATTCGGGGAGAAAAAAAAAAAACCCTAAGCATCACTGGCACAAGGCATCACAGAATTGCAGGATGCTTCCTGATGGGAATTACACAGAATGAAAGCAAGAAATAATTTTCATTCAAAAATTCTTTATTGCCATTCATACAGGCTGTGAGCATGATTATATAAAAGCGTTACAAAGAGAACAAAATAACTTGTTGCTACACATGATAAATCAACAAGCTTGCAAGTTTTTTTTTTTTAATTTGAAGTTAACTAGGAACAAGATACTACGTGTGTCTATATGTGCGCATGCATGTAACTAGACTGTGACCAAACTGCCCATAGTGTTAATGTCCTTGTTCTTGAAAGGGGAGAAGAAAGAAATGCTAGCAGCATTTAGTAAAAATGATCGCATCATCATTAAGACAGCACTGCCTACAATTGATTGTTCTACAGGTAACGAATAATAACACTCGAGAGAGAAAACAGTGTTGTCTCTGCTGCGTTTATACACTAGCTAAAAGGAAGACATGTTCTGCCACTTTGGTTCTAATTGCTGCTTGCCACTGTATTCGTCTTTAGGTTTTTTTTATGTTTACACAAAGAAATGGGAAAAATACTTGCCAGAGAGAATTCAAAATACTACTCATTTGCAGAATTATTGTAACAATTGGAAAACAAGCTTAAGACGTACCACTAAAATCTACTCTAATTTTCTTTATCATCACAGCATATTGGATTGGAACACATCTTGAGAGATTTTCTGCAAGCTTCTTGCTTGCATTACAACACAAATGTGACTATAAAAAATGGGCAAAAAAATAAAAAAGAAAAAAAAAAGGAAATGAAATGATAATAAACTTAGTTTTAGACTTGCCTATTCTTTGTTTTGTCTGTCCATGAACTGCTGACCTGGTAAGTGATGAGCCAGTTCCAGAGCAGATGGTGTGCTTGTGTAGTTCCATTGAAGTCAAAGGAAATACACGGATATACACCAGCTGAGGATTTTCTGTTAAATTATAGTTATCATTTTGTTACTAACATTGAGTAATTTCACTTTTCATGTCAACAGTATTCCCTGAATAGAAAATGAAAGCTTGCTGCAGAACCCAAAATTGCTAATCTTGAAAGCTGTAATACAGCGTATTCCACCTCATCATATTCCTGATGAAGCACGCTGTCAGTTGGTCGCTGGCATAAACAAAGAGGTTCTTCTAGAAATGACTTTGGGTTTGTCAGTTGACGGTTTTTCTTCAACATTTTTGCTGTCTAGCTTAAAATGGGCTTAATACTCTTTTCAGATGATACAGGTTTATTCTGATAGAATAGAATCTATTTACCTCTATTAAAAATCTGTTACGTGAAGGCGGCATGTTATATTTTAATACCAGCAGGGCCTAGTGTCGAAGCCCTGCCATAAGCGTGGTGATACGGTTACCTTACATGCTAACCGCAGGTACTTCTCAATCACCAGATTGCTTTTTTTTTTTTTTTTTTATTTTTATTAAAGCAATCTAAATGGAATAATCCTATCGCTGTGATAATCATGACTGATGTGTCATTAAGTAATTCTATTTATTATCAGGTTAGACCACTTCATGGCAAACTGCTTTGAAAGGTCAGATAATTGCATTCAGTGGGGTGGAAAGGCTTATTATCAGTACGTCCTGGGAAGGATGGTAAAGGAGTTTGCAAATGCTGTTTGCAAATGGGAGATTAGGGTCTCAGGGGAACAATCATCCCTTTCGGCTGTTTTGATGCTTTGGTTTAATTTAATTTCTTTTCTGCAGGTGTAGTAATGAGATAAGGGGAAGCTTTTTTATAAGGTTGTTGAACTCTGATACGTTCTTACTGCCAACTGAAGATTTTTGAATATAGATTTATTTTGCCCTCGTTTTATTTAACAACAAAATATGACAAATACTGGCTGGCACTCTTTCCCCTACTGCAACGGGAAGGAAAACTTAACGGTGTCTTTGCTGGCTGAGCCAGGTGCAGCTATCTTGTCTGCCGGACCCCTTCATTTAGGGCATCCAAGAACGTGAGTCCTGGGATGCAAAATTTGCATGAGAACTAATCTTCCTTCCTAGAAAATGCTACCACCCTCTTGGCTCCAAGTGATTAGAAAGAGGGAAATATTGTTGTGGAAGAATTGTGAGCATTCATTTAAAACAGGGGATTTATATAATGGATTTTTTATTTCGAAAGGTATGTTTCCTTAAGCCATTTTGACAGCAAGGAATGGAAAGAGTACCTGTTAATTTTGATAAAATAAGGCCATAGATAGCTAGAGGAAATACTGAAAATATACTTACTGGGTATTTCTCACTGTCTCTGAGCCAAACTCCTGTGCTGTACAGTAAATGTCAAGCAGAGAAGAACATCTCATCACAAGGAGATGGAGTTAGGGGATAACCACGGCATGTAGTTGTTAGAAAATTGATGTCCTTTCAGCTGTAAATACTTAAAATCCAAAACACTTCATAGTGGTTTTTTTCCAGAAAAAGCAAAGAATAGAAAATTAGCATGCAATGAAAGGTTAAAAAAAAAAGCTAGAGTGGGCATTGACACTTTGTGTTTAATAAATCCCATGGGGCCTGCAAGCTCCAGGCTTTTATCCTTTTGAGGCTAAACGCCTGTGAATGGCAAACCCCAGACCTCAGCGTGCACGTAACTGTTTTCTCAGTACACCTATAGTCATATTTGTAACTAACCTATACAACATCGATACGGTTGCTTTAAAAAGCCTGAGCAAGTTTGCTGCCCCACAGTCTGTCAAAATGTCATTAACTCTATTAATTACTGTGTGGTGGTAATTCATGATGCTTTCAGAATAATGCGGGAGCCAGAACTGGGAAGTTTAAGCATCCAGTTTGTTGGATTCATGCTGGATATTGCAGAAAAGTTGAAACTGAGGATTAATTTCCTCCCTGCTCAGCAAACAAACCAATCTGAGGTATTTCAGAGCCTTTGCCCAATAGACCCTTGGATCTCTGTATTTTGTTAAAGGCTAAGGTGCTCTCTGTGGGAGACCTTTCCTTTCAGGCCCAGTCCTGGACACCTTTTGTTGACTCTGAGACATACCTGTTTCCTGGACAAAGGAACCTGTTTCTCTGGATTATCCAGAAAGACTGTTCCCCTCTGCTCAGCATCTGAGTGACAGTCATGTAAAGGCAAGAGGAAGCTTCAGCAATTGATTTTCCTAATGTATCAGCTGTTTTCTATATAATTAGCCAAGACGTCTGGTATTAAGTGAACACATAGTATTCCATTGCATCCTTCTGTTTAGGTTGTGGCTGATACCAACATCAGTGCCATTGCTACCCAGTTGGAGAGCATGTCTGCAGGATGCAACCTTAGCTCTTCTTCGGAGCATCCTTCTGAAGATCCCGAGTAAGTTCAGACTTAGTCTGCATAACTGAGGTGTATTTCTGTGCGCCATGCAAGAGAAAAGCCTAGGGTGGTGAAGGAGGTCTCTCCTGTTGCTTTTCTCTCTCATTTTCCATCACCTTTAAAATGAAAACTGTGACCTTCTCCAAGCTGATTATGAACTCGTGTCCATCTTCACATGATGACAGAAATTGCTTGAGTAGATAAGCATAAAATATGTTTCCAAACACTAGTTCTGGACATTCTCAAAAAAATCTATTTCCTTTCTTTTCTAATGTGTTACGCTGACATGATAGTTCTGCCCTTGTCTGTTGGCTTCCTTGTCTGAAAGGAGTTACGATTGTAGCAATTTGAAATAATTTGTCATTGGCAGACTAAGGCAAGAGGTGTTAAAAAGCCTGGTATCAGAGACAAATGTTTCAAAACCTGTCCCAGAACTTTCTTTGTCTTTTGAATCTTTTTAGCTTTACAATGTGAAAATGTCTGATTAAAAAAATTTTCTATTTACAGCGCTTCTGTATGGTGATGGAAGTTAGAGATCTAGCCCTCCCATGGCCATGCATCACTCTCCATCGTGTGCTTTTTAGGGTAGCTTATAGCATTCCAGTTATCATTTTGAAATTCATGTGATCCTCATTTTGGTTCATTAGCTTCATTATGTTCTTCATTTTTGTTCTTTGATTCATTATATTTATTTTAAGAAGCTGAGATGCAAGTTGCTGCCTTACCTCAGGGGGTTTTGAGTGAAAAAGTTAAGCTATTTGTGCTGCAATCTCTAGTCTTACAATGTGAGATACTGTTTTTATTGCTGCTCTCAAAGGAGAATTGCTTACCTCACAAAAGGATTTGTATTCCCTTTTCATATCAAAACAGTAAGAAAATTTGAATGTGAAAATCTGAAGCAGAATTAGGTAGGCGTGTGCATTTGTTCTGTCCTAAAGAAATGGCTAGATACCAGCCATGGTAGGCTACACCTTTATATAGGTGGAAGATACCAGACAGCTTTTGTCCTCAATAATTCTTTCTAAAGACGTAGAAATTACTTTTTCAAATTTGAGATGGATATATACATGAGTGACGTAAATTCCATCAAAAAGCTTCCTTTGCTCAATGTAGACAGTAAAAGCCCCTAAAGAGAGGTAAGGCTCAAGGCGATGCGCTCAGTGGGGGGCTCTCTGAAATCAGCCTCTGGGGTTACGAGGCACAGGGATGTAGGTCAAATACAGGTTGTTAGACAACAGCCCAAAAAGCCTGCAGTAGAGCTGAGACTAAACACAAGTGTTCTTGGCTGCACCCTGTCTATTAGACTCATTCCTCTGAAGTTATAAAATTATGCTGTAAGGAAATTGTTGCAGTTGCCACTTATGCAGACTAAAGATGACAGCTTGGCTAGTAAAAAAGCAAACTCTCCTTTATGTACGTGCAGCGACTGCAGATGAGGAGAGGCTCACTTCTGCATCAGAGATAAGTGCTCTTGTTGAGCTCTTATTAAAAATAAGTATTTTCAAAGTGAGGGGCTGAAGTACACGGAACAGCGTTTGAAGTCTGGGCTGTGCAGGAGTGTGTTTCAGTGCAAGGGCAAAAGTCATGGTTTGTGACTGTATGAAAAACTTCTTGACAGATAAATATCTCTGTAAGTGTTCTTTCTGCATAAAGTCCCCAGAGACAGACATTGCTATTCTAAGTCATATTTATTGTGTTTTCAGAGCACCTCAGCCTAAGATTATTACTTTGGAGAAAGGCTCTGATGGACTGGGATTTAGTATTGTAGGGGGGTATGGAAGTCCCCATGGAGACCTGCCCATTTATGTCAAGACTATATTTGCCAAGGTATCTTTTTTTTTTTCCCCTCCCTTTTTCTGTATTATCTTTAAAAATAAACCTAACACTTGGTTTGAATAATATATTATGTACTAGAAAGCAAAATGTACTAAGTGCATTGATGTGAGTAAGTGGACCCAGAACTCACAACCGGCTTCTCAGTTTATATTTCACATTACTGATGGCTGAAACAAGATACTTTATCTCAGCAAAATTGCTCTGTGTACTTGGGAAACTTGGTTTTATACATTAAAATATTTATAAGGCAGTTTTATATCTGCAAATCTCAAAGAGCCTTCCAAGAGGTATGGAGGCATCGCTTTTCCGACTGTACAGAAGAGGAGGCAGTTGCAGAGATGCTGTATCTTTGTGGCTGAGCTTTAGCTGGAAAACCAGCAATAAGCTCCTATGCTCAGTCAGATGGTCACCTCAATGAGAAAAAACACCGAAAGATGAAAATGCCATACTTTGTGGCTTGATGATGAATTGGCTTACACGTCGGTCCTGGCTTTAGTTACTCTCCCTTGCTTCCAGCTTCTCTCTCACGTCTGTCCGTGAGTAGTCCACTCCCATGTGCTGGAGCTGCTCATGGCACGGCTGTCTCAGCCCATCTCTGACCCCAACCCTGAGTGTCAGGGGAGGACTTGGGGGTCCAAGCCCGCTACAGCGGTGGCTGTGGCCACCAAGGCTGAGGAAGAAACATAGCACAGCACAGCCCGGCCTCGAGGCAGACAGCCCCAGAATGGCCACTGGTGTGGAGGGAGAAGTGTCCCTTTTCCCACCCACGCCCTTGCTAGAAATGAGCTCGGCGTTAGCCAGCAAGATACATCAGGCATGGCCATGTGAAGGGAGTTCTGGAAATTGGGGGGAGGAAAGGAAAACAGTGGGAATTAGGGATACTTTCCATAAAGTAACTTTGAAGTCAGTCACACACAGTTGCTTGTCCCGTGCCTACTTGCAGTCACTTGTGTCAGCACTTCTGGCAGAGTAGATGACATAATTAAGAAAACTTCGTCTGAAGGTGGAGTAGAAGTCACGTACCCTCTGCTTCCGCGATTCTGGGGCTCAAACCACAAGTGTCTGGTCTTTTTACAATTTTCAGCTATTAACATGGGAAGATATTGTGTCTTTAAACTGGTGCTTAGATTTACAAGTTTCTAGATGTGAGCACAGCTGAGAAACCTTAAATCGAAGCTAGACTACACTGCAGTCACTGGTGGGGTCATGGAGCAGAAACAGACACCATGAGCTGACCTCTGGGCAGGGCAGGGCTCAGGATTTAGATAAAAGAGCTGTACTGAGGCCTCTGGAGGACAACAGCCATTTCTAAAGCTCTGTGGGAACTTCTCAGGACCTTCAGTGGAGCCCAGCTCCATCCGGGGCTTGGGGCAGTGCCCAGGCTGTTCTGCTGCATGAGCTCTGCATCCCTCTCCCTCCCCACATTTTAACCCATTTCTCAGCACTGGCTGCAGATTACACTTAAATGGTGCTTTAACAAGCCTCTCCATAATCATAAAAGCCAGAACCAGTCTTCACACTGCAGTTTTTTCAGAGATGAGCCGATTCTCCTCTTCGCAGGGGTGTATCACTTGCCCGCGCTGCCCCAGACCTTACAGGGTTGGGTCAGCGATGAGCAACGGTTGAAGCACTCAGGGAAACTTCAGCACTGTCATTTCCCATGGCCCCCACCCAGTTACGGTGGGATTTCCAGTGCTGCATCCCTCCTCATTTCATCCATCAGCATTATGAGAGACGTGAGGGCTCCATGCTACCAGCCGCTAACGAATCACTTTGCTGTTTGCAGGGAGCAGCTGCGGATGATGGCAGACTGAAGCGTGGCGATCAGATTTTAGCAGTTAACGGGGAAGCTTTGGAAGGTGTTACTCATGAGCAAGCTGTAGCTATTCTGAAGCGCCAGAAAGGAGCTGTAACATTAACGGTGTTATCATGAATGTCATTGCGCTTGCGGAGATAAATACAATCATTTTAGAACATCAGTAGAGCTATAATAATACTGTTCAGCCCTGAGCAGGATGTAAAGCACACCCTGGCAAAAGTGAATCAGTATTCACCCCATTGCCAGAAAGGGTAGTGTGCATCTCGAGCTTCATTTAGCCTTCCACATTTATCAGCCTTTCTCCCACCCTCCCCTACTTCTGGTGGCTTTTGAGGTTTCTCTGGACAAGTTTAATTAAGAAACTTCAAAGAACAATATCCATTTTACTTTATTTATACATCGGTTTATCCCCACTAGTCTGAACCTCAGCTACAACTGCTGAACCTGGAATCAGTTCGCACACAAAAGAGAATTTAGATCATCAACTGATCTCATCTGATGAGCAGAAATAAATGCCGAGTGACTTGTCATCTCACTCATGATTTACTTATGCTAATTGTCCTTTCAAGTATGCCAGAAAACATTAGCAATGTAATTAAATTACCACTGTTCCAAATGATGAAATATCAAATTCTCCTCTGGGAAATTATTTGTGCTCGGCACAGTAAGTCTGATAGTCAAATGTGAACTTCTCATGTTTATCTCTTTGGGTAGGTCTCTGGAAGTTAGTCAGAGGTAATTACTGTGATGTGTCAATTTGCAGCCTTTAGCATGAAAAATAGACTAGGGGAGAGGGAGATTTATTTTTTTAGACTTTTAAAATGTTTGAGCCTTTTCAGATATTTAGGCAGCATGAACAACAACCACCTATCTTGTTCTATTCTAATTATATTTTTAAAGAAGAAGAAATGTGCTGATATATGCCAGGCATGTTGCATACAAAGGCAGTTGTTGTTGTGCCAAGTTGCAGCATAATTGTTCATCCTGAAACTTTAATGAAGACAAAAAGTTTGCTTCGGCAATGTGATCCTGTAATTCTAGTAATGATGGTGAGCGGTCCCTCTGCACGTTGTCTTTAAGGCTAGATGAAGTTAATCCAAACTAGCAAACCGTTTTACATTTCCAAGAGTATCCCAGGATCAGATAGTGCAGGCAGAGGCTTTCACGGATCACAGAGGATGCTTCTCTCTTGGGGCTGCTGGAGCTCAGTTTTGGATAATGCCAAATAATACCAGGCAGCGGTGAGATGATCGCCGCAGAAGACTGCTGCAGCAGTTTCAGATGATATCCTCCCGGGGCTGGCTGCGGTGCCAGTCCTCCCCAGGGCAGAGCATGCAGAAGGGGGTTCCTCAGCCCTCTCCGGTGAGTCAGACGGCTCAGTTGAAGCCCCTGACTACTTTTTTGGTTTAAGCTAAGCCAGGCGAGAGCATGCTGAAGCCCCCAAGGAGCCTTCCCAAGGCCTGTCCCGCTCTGCGTGGTGGAGGTGGGATGCAGGAACGTTCAGCCAAAAGTTAGCAACTTCCTTACATGTCGCAGCCGTTCCTGCAGTGATTATATGACCGTGGCCTTAGCGATTTAGCAAATGAATTTGGCAGGCAGATTAATGACAGTGCAAGTCATTGTGGTTTAATCTTCCTATCCAGAGAAGCAGTAGGGTTTTAGAGGAAGCAGCCCAGTCTGATTTGGACTATTTGGTATAATTTCTAACGGTGATGTAGCCAGGAGAATTGAAAGGGGGGGGGGTTTTCAAAACTGGCTGCTCATTTTATGTGAAAAATCCCTGGAATTAGATGGAAAGAAGATTCAAAATCTGCAGTATAATAACTGAGTAGTGCAGGGTTTGTGTTAAAGGTACTGTTGTTTGGTATGTTTTAGCTAGAGTGTGTATTTCCCCATTTTATGTAAAAGAACAGGTACTGAAGTGAGATGAACTAACCGAAGCAAGCTGTGCTTAGCTCTCACTGAAACGGTTTTCCTTATTTCGTTGAAAAGTTTTCTTTAGGTAATCACAAAGTGCATTTAGCCTGCTGGAGCAATTAGTGGGTATTCCATTAATAGTGCCTGGAAGAGACTTCCCGTTTTCAGTGGATTCCCACTGTACTATTCGATTTGCCAAGTGAAGTGTTAGTGTAACCTTGATTGTAGACGCATAGAAATATGTCCAGATGTAGCAAATAGGAGAATTTTTAACAAACTGCCTTTGGTTGCGAAAGTATCCATGGTATGCAGAAGTTAAAGGCGGGCAGGTGAAATGTGAAGAGGCACCCTCAGAAATATTGTGTGGAATTTATGAACAATATGTAGTGATTCCTCTGTCTGATTATGTTTTTATAACTGTTGCATTCCTACTTTAAGATGTTGCCACATTTAATCTATGAAGTTTTACACAGCTATTTATTAGCCTATTATGCACATACTGTTCATATACATAAAGAATAAAATTTATGGGCTGAGGTATTTTGCACTTCTCATCACTCAGAACGAGAGAGAATATTTTCTGCTTCTTGTAATTTGCACTTTGTGTGTTGAATATATTACTGCCAAAAATTATATTGCAACTAATTGATAAACCAGTGACCATGCGGAGAAGCGTGTGCTGTATCTACAGGACCACGTTAGATAATTAAATTTGCATTACGCTTGTCTGGGTTGAGGTGTTCTGGTTTGTTTAAAACTTTATTTCTGTGCAAGGGAAAAAGCAATTAAACCTCCTGATTGTATGTTTACGTATATCAGTAAAATGAGACATTTTATGACTTCAAAGATTCTAAATAAAGCTCGGTTACATAATTAGTTGTGCTTTTTTTATTTTATTTTATTTTTTAAGTCACTGTTAAAATCTATTGCGTGAGATGTCTTTGATTGCTATTTCAAGTAGGGCTCGTGGTTGCCCTTCTCGGGGAGCAGGAGTGGCAGTCACTGTAGGAGTGATGGAGGCTGTGGTGACAGCCGGCCAAGGCTCTGCGTCCAGGTAGCAGGATTGCTCCCGAGTGAGACGGTCACGGTCCCGTGCACGTATCTGCCCTCCATCAGAAAGCTGTAGCCGTCCATCTGGGTGGCTGTAGCCTGGTAAGTAGTTTTTAAACAGGGGAACGCCAACAAAAACGGCTCGGTTGAGAGACCGGGGATCTGGTGCACAGGCAACAAAGCCAGGGGCTGAAGACGAAGGTGCCAAGTGATCGTTATTGTGCCAGGAGGAATCAAAACCAACACGAAGGATGCTTGCAGGAGGAGCGTCTATACCGTAGGTGTCTCGCAGCCCTTCAGAGGTGCCACTCACGACCATTCCAACTCATATGTACCGGTGGGAAGGGTCCTCCTGCCTTGGTTTGAGGACTCTGCTGTCAGAGCTTTTTCTTTTAGATGGGTCACATGCTGTTCACAGCCCCTCCATCAGCTTCCTCACCTGGAGAGACAGGGGAAAACCTGCAGTTTGCAGTGATGCCATCAAGAACATCCTTGACATCACCAGGAGCCGTCTTTGCATGCTGTTTGCATTTTTTGGCTAACTCTGCAAAGAGAAGGGCAAGTTATGCCTATGTTTAGACTTCTTCCAAAGGCTGGGGTTGAGATGCTGGAAGTTTTTGTGTCCTCCCCACCATGTGAGCTTGCCGGGGAGCAAAGCCTGTCCCGGCGTGATCCCCACGGCCACTCACTGAGCTTCAGAAGCGCCCGCTGGGTGCAGCCTGAGACGGTGCTCGGGCAGCCCCGTGAACCATGGTTGGCGGAGGGTGTGCCGGTGGAGACAGCGGGTCAGCCCGGAGGGATGAGGGGACTCTCTCACATTATACTGCTGCATAAGGAATCACTGTAATGCCTCTAAATTCCCTCTAATTAATCCAATGGCGATTACCACCCTGGAAGTATGACATGTATAGAGCCTGTTGAGGTAATATGATTATGCCAAGATGGAGCAGTTAATGTACCTTCGCCTGAAAGACCTGGAATGAATTAATTTAACCTTACACATGTATAAAACATTAGTTTTTACAGTTGTGCTGAGCATTGATATATAATTCCATTATCATCTTTCTCCACGGTTTCACACTTCTACGTCCATAATTTAGCTGTATTTACATTCTGGTTAAACGCTGTCATGGTCATTGTTTTTCCTCTTAGCAGCAATGGACATTTTGTTCTCTAACACGCACAGTCCTGTGATAGTTGGACCTTTTAGGATGGCAACAAATCAGAGATCCATGTTCTGCAGCATCCCAAATGGAAAAGGAACAAGAATCACCTTGACTTTGCCTTCAGCCTTGTCCAAGTGGTCTCCGAGGTCTCTGCTGCTTTCGCAAGTCTGGTGGGGTTGAAGCAGAGTTTATTCCTGATTCCTGCACAAAAAGGAAAACACGCAGTGGCAGCATAAAAACCTCTTTACTCCTGATAGCGCAGCCCCTGCTGTAGGTGCTGTGCCTCTGTAACTGCTCAGTTAAAATTAAAAATCACATCCTAATCAAAGTAACTGTACCAATTAAAACTGCATTGACACAAGGTTATTCCACTGTGCTTCCCATCTGGGATGCCCTGGGCAGGATGCAGACCTGCTGAGCTCGGCTTTTCCTTTCCATCACCTCCTAGGAAACAGATTTTCTCGCCAGAAATGACACGACACTGCAGGCTCTTTTACAAACTCGCCAGCGAGCTGCCACGAGGAGCTAAACCGAGAAAGAAGAGGCCCTTGAAGGTCTCCTTTTTCCTGAAGGAAAAGGTCTCCTTTTTCCTCCTCCTTTTGGGGAGGGTTGCTTGTTTGCACCTTGAACAGGAATGGTCTCTTCTGGCTCCTAAAGCCCTTGGTTGGCTTTTTTTTTTTCCTCTTTACTACTTCTTAACACTTTGATGTGCAGGTATGACGGGCCATCTGCTGAAAGGAAACATAAGGGTAGGAGATGGGTTTCTCCTGGCACTCTGGGAGCTTGTTTGCTGCAGGTTCTGGTTTATTTGTATACAGCAGAAAAGGAGCTGCAAATAAATTCCCCTAAATAGCAATACGCTATCCTTCCCTCCTTGCCCCTCTCTGCCAGGTGGGCTTTTTTTATAGACTTGTTTCCATTCAAGGAAAAAGGACACTCTGGATGCTTGTGTGCAACGGTGCTCCTAAAATGCAAGCTCGGCACAAATCTCCCTGCGGACGGGAGACGGCGAGAGCGTAACGCCGCACCTGGGAACTCCCAGGAGACAAATGCGAGGACCGTCAGCCTGATGCGATTGCTGAAAGCTCTGTGCAGACCCCCCGGGGCCGAGCTGGGCCCCAGCGGTACCCCCCTGCCCTCCCATCGCAGCTCACCAGGCTAAATCCTGCGCAAGACCCCAATGCCTCCTCGCGCGGCCCATCGCAGAGTTTGGGGGGCTCATGTACCACGCCGCAGCAGTGCTCTTCAGCGAATACCTTCATCAGTGCTCACCCTGTGAGATGGGGTGGGTTTGTGCGCTGGAGATGGTGTTTTGCAGCACGGTCACGCCAAAAACCAGGTTACAGGTGACCCCCTCGCTGGCGTTGACAGCAGTCCCTGTCCCGATTGCTCTGCAGGATTTCTTCTTGAGGATATACTGGCATGGTGTCTGCTGTGGCTCGCTGGAGAGCAACTCTGGGCAGTGAGAAGCGCGTGTGGGATTGTGCCCGTCAGAGACAGGTTTGTTTCTGAGCTGGGTGCTTTACTGCTCCTGGCAGAGGCGCCGGAATCAGCGTGCAGCTTCTGATGCTCACAAAAACCTGTTAACTTGCTGCATTGTGGGGGGAGAGCAGATAAAACCGGACAAATTACTATGTGGGCAAACATTTTATAATATTGCTGGTTTTGAAGTCGGGGAGTGGGGCAGCAAATGGGGGTGGTTGCTGTCTATGTTGGTGTTACCCTGTGCAGGGTGAAGTGTGAGCTGTTGTTGGCCGCGTGTTGTTTAACCCCCCACCCCAGGCCAGACATCCCCCTTGCAGGTCGCACGTGCTGGGGGAAACGGGGGTTTCAGTGACGTGCCAGCAGCTGGTCCTCATCTCCTCGATGGCTTGAGCCCACCCTGCCAGAGTTCTCAAATCTGCTCTTACCTTGCAGACCCAGGGCCGAGAGCCTGTGCTCCATTTATTGTATTCCTCTCATCTTTCTCAAAATGGGATTATAAACCCTTATGTGCAAACATCTGCCCTTGAAAACGTGGTATTCCCTATGAGCATTTTCAACTATTAAGAAATCACTTAGTACTTTTGTTACCCTTCTTTCCATCCCACCTAGCAGCGTACAGGGGAGGCAGCGTCTTCCCAAGGCCCTTGTGCACGGCTGCCATCAGCTGATGTCACCAGCGCTGGACCGGAGGATGTCACCAGCGCTGGACCAGGGCGGGGACCTGGCACATCCTCACCAAACTGCTACAGACACCAACCAGGGAAAGCTGCGCAGGCCCCAGCCGCAGCGGCTGCACCGGCTCCGGGCGTTGTGCTCCTGCCACTTTTTCTCCTGAAATGGCACTAGATGGAGCAATTGACAAAATATTGTATTTCTGCTGTTTCCAGCCTGGGGCCTGGAGGGGCTGCCCCAAGGGCTGCTCCCAGGATGCTCTGTCCGCTCAGCCCAGACCGGGAAAGACAAACTCCCAAACCTCTGAGCTGGCTTTTTGCCCTGCAAATAGGTGGGTGCTGCAAAAAGGAGGAGACACCTGGGTACCACAACAAGAGATTTCTAGGAAATGAAATCATGACCCATCTCACCCCTGCTGATAACTGCCCTCCGTCCCTGGCAAAAGCAGGGCCAAGCGGCCCCTCCACGCCGAGCCGCGGGGATGGGACATGGCGCCGGGGGGGGCAGCTTGGCCCCGCAGACCCCAAAGCGGAGGTGCCGCCGATGTGCCCGACACGCCGCCCCTGTGGCGGCTCGTTCTCCTGCAGCAAATAAATCTGCCTTTGCCACCGAGACCTTAATCTCTTCTAATAATATTAAATTCTGCTGATAGTCACTGAACTGACACCGTCTAAGCCGCTGATGGGGCAGTTTCTGGGTGATAAACGGAGAGGTGCTGCTTTTCTCTGCCACCCACATGGGCAACACTGGAGGAGGAAAGAGAAAGCGGAATTTATTGCGTTTCGTACCCTGTGCTTCAGCTCGGACCTGAGAAAGCTGCCGGTCATCAGCTTTGCCTCTCCCCCGGCATTAAGCCTCAAGAGGCTCGTCCCAGCACCCAGTGGTTACCCGACGTGAGCAGGCAGTGGGCAGGAGCTGCCCGCAGGTGTCAGAGGAGCTGAGCCGAGGCACGTCCCCACCGCCTGGGAACGGCCCGCTAATTTAATTAACCGCAAAGGTGGTGTCCACCAGTTGCGTGGGGCTCTGTGTGCACGTCGGCCTGCTCTCTCCTTGTGCTTTGAACGTGGCCGTGGCCCCGTTTCAGAGGCCGATGGAGATTTCCTGCCCTGCTCTCCCTGTGCCTGCGTCCCCCCGCGGGGCTCCCGGCCCCGCTCCTGCCCTGCCAGAGGGAGCAGGGTCCTCCCCTACGCCGCGGGCTGAGGATATCTGATATTTACAGCGCAAAAAATGAGTTAACCTTCGACAAAAGCTAACTGCAATATTTAAAGCAGCCTGGACAACGTTAACAAGTTACTGCAATTATTTCATCCCCTTTTCTGCACTATGTGGTCTTAAGCTGATGCCGAGGAACCATCTGCCTCCCTGCAGCAGGGATGGAGCCCGCTTTGCCGTTTCTTTTCCCAGCCGGAGGCCCGCGGCCCCTCACGTGAGACCCGTGATGTTTTTACCACCCCGTAGATGCAGGCGCTGAGCACAAGGCAGCCTTTTGTCTGGGCCTGCCGGATCGTCGCAGGGACCGCGCGTTTAGCCACAGACCGGGCGTTTTCATTCCTCGCATATCGTGCAGCTGATGTCAGGATGGTGCGGGGGTGGCCGCGGGGGCTGCACTGCTGGGGGGGGGGGCACAGCGTGGCCACGTCTCCCTGTGTTCCCCCCCCAAGTTTCTGGCTCTTGCCTTCCAACCCTGGTGCCCCCAAGGGAGGCGTCGCTCCCGCGCCTTGGCAGCTCGCAAGCGGTGGGAGGAACAATTTGGGATCATCTGGTTTTCGGCAAGGAGGGGGGAAGCCGCCAGCTGTTTCTTTTGTGCGTTGTGTCCCGCGTGGGTATCGACACCAAACCACGCACAGAGGGCAGCTGGCTGCGGTGAGAGGGTCTCGCGTGGCTCTGGCCGGGTCCAGTACCGGTGAGGTCGGCCAGGGCACGGAGGAGAGCTGGGGGCAAAGTGGCGGAGGCAGCAGCCCCAGGGGGGGCTGGGGGCTCTGCTCCCCCGGGGGTCCATGCCCCAGCGCGGCCCCTGCATGGTCACGCGCCGTGTAGTTGTACCTTCGCTTCTAAACCAGTTTTTGCTGTGGAGCTGGAGCCTGCCAGCCGTGGATGAGGTCTCCAGGCATGGGGCATAGAATCATAGAATGGTTTGGGTCGGAAGGGACCTTTAAAGCTCACCTAGTCCAACCTCCCTGCAACGAGCAGGGACATCTTCGACTCCATCAGGATGCCCAGAGCCCCGTCCAACCTGGCCTTGGATGTTTCCAGGCATCCAGGGTTCCCCTCTCCCCTTCCTCCCCAGGACGGACCTTGGGTAGAGTTGGCTGTTGTTCCTCTGGCATCTCCCCTTTGGCTCCGCCATCCCCCCTTCCCGTCCCCGTTCTGTCACCAAAGGACTCGGTGTCCAGCGTCACGCTCAGGCAATCCTGGCATCCCCGGGGACACCCGATGGGCTCACGTGCATGTGGGTCGGGGGACGACACCCGGGAGGCAGAGGACTTTCTCTGAAGGCTATCAGGAAATTAGAGGGGGAAAAAACAGAGAATCACTGGGACTTATCCCGTTTTCAGTCCCAGTATGGATGCTGAGGGCCATGCGGAGCGACGTGGTGCCCCATCACCCTGGAGGTGCTTCGGATGAAACGGTCGGAGTCCCTGCTTCCTTCCTTGCAGCAAAAGAAAGGGATACGCTAGAAACAGCCATAAGGAGAGTGGAAAAATCACGTTCAGAGGAGTTTCTCGTCATTCTTTCCCTTCATAGCTAATCAGCTCCTAGATGGTGAGCCTGTAAAGATCATTAGATTAATTTCTTTCCTTGCTGTGACTTAATTGTCTCCATTTGTATTGTACAAAGCTCGCACTGGGGATGTATATTTGCTTGCCTATATTTAGTTTGATCTCTACCACGATATCAAAATACATAAATTAAGGCTGGCTCTTGGGTGCTTCATAGCACTGAGATCCTGCAGATGATTTTCTGTTGGGTTTGTGCCATCCGGTACTTCGACAGCGTGACGCTGGGCACGGGGAGATGCTGAGGGCAGCGTCGAACCGTCCGCAGTCCCTCGAGGTCCACGCGAGTGGAGGAGCTGCTCCGGGTGGGGGGGGGGGGGTGTCACCCCGTGTGAGCTGCTCCTCCCTGGGGAGACAGTTCGAGGGGAAAAGCGGGAATATGAGAGAAAGGAATGAAAATAAACGTTCTGGGGTCGTATGTGTAAACCAGCCTGGGCTGCAGGGACGGGAACGCGAGGGAAAGGGGGATTTGGAGGGAGGCGGGGGGAAGGCAGCAAAGTCTGTGCTTCCTCGCTGCAGAGCTGCAGCACCCCCCCCCCCAGTTAACATGCCCTGCCCCCCAAAATTGCACTATGGTGAGCTGGATATCCCAAGGGATCCCACAGCCAGGAGAAGGCAGGCACTTCCCAAAGCCGCCCTGATCCTTAGCAGAAAATCTCCCACGTTTATGATGTTGAAGCCAGAAAGTTCACCTCCCTCTGGGAAGCCGTGAGAGTCAGCGTGACGTTCCTCTCCGCCAGCACGGTTCCGGGGCTGCTGGGGAAAAAACACGCAGTGAAAACTGTCAGAAAATGCTATTATGGCTCTTTTTGTTTGCAGCTGGGGCCTGGCGGTGATGCAATGGGTGCTCGCGCTGGCGCTGGGTCCTCGGTGCTCAGCACCCAGGAATGCAAATCGGGGCGATTCCTGGGAAAAAACCCCTACCCTGCGAAGTCTGTGCGGTGAGCTGGGGTCCGGGACCTCCCCGGGGCGGGTCACTGATCTGAAGAAACACCTCAAAATGGCTGATTTAATGATGTTCTCGTGTGTGCAGTCACCAGGGGCTGAGGGCTGTTCTCCACCCCTTTGCTTTTAGGGGTCTGTCTGTCCGTCAGAGCGTCCCTGCTGCCTTGCGCCAGGAGAGCACCGCGGCGAAGGGGACAGGCACAGGAGCAAACGCAGGTAAAGGTTTAACTCGGGTTTATTTATACATAGAGGAGGTAACTGCATTTTGAGTTAAAAAAAAGGCAAAGAGAGACATTTGAGGCGATGAATGCTTCCGACAGAAAAGATGAAGAAAGGAAAGAAAACGGAGCAGACTGCAGATTTCAGTGGGAAACGGAGGGCAGGGGCTGTCCTCCCCTCCCTGCAAACAGTAAGTGTTACTGGCGTGAGGACAGGGGCTCTCAGCAATGGCTTTGCAATACGAGGGAAAGGGAGAAGGCAGCTCAAGAGAGACTTCATCACGATGTGAAGTGACTTAACAAGCAACCGAAGTAGTCCAGGATTAACTTCTGCTTAGTTACAAAAAAAGGAAAAGTAATTAGCTAGCTAGGGAGACCTGCTTTGAGCGGTGGCGAGTAGATGCGTTACCACGGCGGTGTGCTACGCGCCAGCTCGGCTGGCGATGGCATCCAGGTCCACCAAAGCCTACGGAGAGCATCCACCGGGTCCTGATGCAGCACAGCCTCGTGGATCGGCACTTCCCAGTACACAGCAACCTAATGACAGCATAAAGATGCTTGGAAAAGTGGGGCCCGAGACCGCCCTCCCTCTCTGTCAGCGGCAGAGGGATTTAAGATAAAACCCCTGCCCTATGTATGATTTGAGGTGATGCTGGACGGACCCTGTGGGTGCCCCGTGGCGGGGGAGGCCCTGGTGCCGGCCGACCCCAGCAGCTAAATCCCAGCATGGCTTTACACGGGAGTAGTTTGGGCTTCTGAAAGTTGAGCACGAGGGAAAGCGGAGAGCAGCTGCTTGCCCAAAAGGCATCTGTCGGCAAAGTCGCTCCATGAAAACTCTTGGACGGCATTAATGCACCCTGGGCTGGGAATCTGTTGTGATCCTGTGCGATGCTTGGGATAACCTGATCCGCCCTGCTGTGCCTCAGCATCGCATGTGCGGACGCACGGTGCATGTCAATGGGCTACACTTCCTCGTTAGCTCAAACTTAATTAGAAAAAATAAGAGCCATATGGTAATTCCAAATACAGGCAAAACAATGTCTGTGTGTTTGGGTCTGGTATACTCAAATATTTTCCTAGAGCATTAATTTTTAATTCTTACATCAGACCCACATAAGCAAACATAAACAGGATTTTATACTTTACATAATCCGTCCAGCTTGTGTTTGTTGTTACATATACTGAATAATCACTGCCTACATACAGAAGAGCTAATAATAAATATTAGGACACAAACTTACAAGTTAAATGAGATACAGTTAAGTAGTCGATTAAAAGGGCAACTGTAATCTAAGATTACAAAAGACTAAGTATTGCTTTTCTAATGTGCGTTTCTCCTTTGTTTGGGTCGCTCCCCTGCCAAATCTATACCGGGAGGAGCGTATAGGAGAGCTTGGAGTCATTTGTGGCAATGTGCATAGATTTAGGGGGTGTAAGCGGGCTTAATGAGGAGAATTAGACACAGGGAATGTATGCAGATAACTGACAGGGTCCATCCCCCTGTACGTATGGAAACCTGCGATATTGGCCCTGGCCACCGAGGCGAGCGGCGGGACTGTTACAAGAAGGAGCTGTTTGTTCCCCACTCCTCGTCCTGGTTTCTTCTCCCCACTCGGTCACGCGGAGAGGGACGGGCTCTGCTCGGCGTGGGCTTGCAGGAGTGCGGCGATGTCCCCGCGGGCAGCACGCTGGGCCAGCGACAGGGCCGAGTCACCGCCCTGCGGGGAGGGAGGAGGCGAAGACGTTACTGCCCGAATCCCTGCATCTCACCCCGGCCACCCCCGTAATCTGCCCAGCTCCATCCTCAGTCACCTCCACTTCTTGGCCCCACCACCACGAAGGGAGGCTGTTTGAACCTGCTCGCTGGCCATGAGTTTTCCTCCCCTCGCCAGCGAGCGGATGGCCAGGGCCGCTTCGCACCCACCTATTTACCCCCAAAACCTCCTTCCTTGCAGTTCTTCCCTCGTTTAAAATGAGCCGCCGTCCTGCAAACCTCCCCGTGGTGTTTTGGGACCACATAAAACGCATCCCGGCCAAGCCTTCCCTTGCTCCCAGTGCTGTCCCACACATCTTAGATGAAGTTGTAGTTTAATTACAAAATAGTTGCATAACTATAAACACAGCCACACGGCCCGTCGCCGCGAGCCCACACAGGAGGAGATTTCCACCGGCCAGCCCAGCCCCATCCCATACATCCCCCCAGAGAGGCGTCTGTTCTCAGGGGAGAGTTAATTGCTGCTAATTTCTTGGAGCCAAAGCTCTGCTGATTCCACACGTCCAGGATTTCTCTTTTTTTTTAGATTTACACCAGGTTGGGCTCTTTCCCTCAGTGCTCCTGCCCGGGCTACGGCTGGGATGCAGGATGCTGCCGCAGCCACCCCATCGGCTGCACCCAATGTCTACCACAAGCTAGCACTGAAATCGGGGGTGCTGTCCTAAAAGTGGTCCCCTGATTAGAAAGCAGACTGAAACCGAACTTCTTCACTTAAAAACCACCACTCAAGGATTGCTGCCTGTAAAGCGTGACTCCCCCGCCCCGACGTGAGCTTTCCCTACCTGCTGCAGGGGAGGTTGTGTATGGGACTGAGCGCAGCACCGGAGCCTCACCTTGTCCGTCAGCGCGACCTGGCAGCCGGGCTGGGCCAAGAGGAGCCTGACAATGTCGGCGTTGCCCTGCCGGCAGGCCACCATCAAGGCCGTCGTCCCCTCCTCGTCCTGCAGGTTGACGTCGGCCTGACAGGAGAGGAGGGCTCGCACCATGTCATCCCGCTCGTGGCTGACGCCCAGCATCAGGGCGGTCTGGCCTCCCTGCAACCGCACAGGGAAAGGCTGAGCACCCCTTACCCACGGCCTCCTATAGTCCTCCTCATTCAGACTGTTATATGTAATAATAAGAATGAATGTTATTATTGCATATATATCATAAGATTGCATATTATTGCATAGTACACATGTAATAATAATAATTCGTATTACTCTTGCACGTTGCATCCTGTTGCGTATTATTATTAAATAACACTGGGGCTCTTCAGCAGGTATTGCAGGAGGTATCTGCTCACTTGTACCACAGCCCTGCCGAGGGTCTTTGCAGTAGCATGGCCAAACTGCCCGGCTCCCAGCTGCCCCCCAGATGTTGGTCCCTGTAACACCCCTGGCCAGTTTAACTTAGGTCTAGACTAACTTTTACAGCTGTTTGAAGAAGAGCTGGATGAGGGCGCTGTCATCTCTGAGACCAAAACGCGTTACTCTCTGATGAAACGACTGCTCGCCAGCAAACCTGGGGGTCCACCCCACACTGCTACTCCCCGGTATCACTTCTAATTTTTTAGCTCAGAAAAATTGTTTTGCAAAATATTGAGCCTTCCTTTAGTCTCTTTATTTTATCCAGCTCTCGCGTCCCTTCGCAGGAAGCTGGTGGGTGGCCACACTGCAATTTAGCTGAGGTTGCTTTTGTAACTTTGGGAAAACAGCAACTCCAACCCAATGTCTACCACTGAGTCTCAGCCTAGCACTGCACATGCAGTGTAAGAGACCAA
>JAVKLA010000090.1:3567230-3586347 GCA_034782735.1 Sagittarius serpentarius | reverse complement strand
TAAATTCAATAACTAAGCACACAAATCCTTCATCATTTTTTTTTTTTTTTTTTTCCCCTTTTCTTTTCTTTTTGGCTATTCTAAAACTGACTCAGAGGTCATCTCATCCCCCTCCCCTCACAAAGCCGTCCATGGCATGGTAGGGCACAGCCTGCAACACGCCATCAGGATAATCTTATCCATCAAATGTAACAGAGAGCGGGAACCATGTCTGAAATGGGATTGAAAAATATCTGTACCAGACGCTTGTCACTTGTGGTCCTGATTTCTGAGAGGTGCTTGCTGAGTAGCTGGCAGTCGGCAAGGAAATCTTCAGAGGGTTTGCATCTAAAGGGAAAATACTTTTGTAAATCCATCATGGGACAGAATTTGCAGAATTGAAGCAGGAAGGAGAACGTGCGGTTCCGGTCAGAATACGTTCAACACATTCAAGTGCTTAACTTTATGGACGCAAGTTGTCCCATTGACTTGATAAGAGTTTAGGTACGAAGTTAAGCACTTAAATAAGTGTTTAAGACCAGAGTCCTAGATCTGTATGGTCAACTTCAACTGTTACAAGAATCCTTAAAGTGTGTGAGGGGAGGAAGATCTTATTCCTGAATTTGCAAAGAACTTGCCTGAGAAACTTTACATGAGAGGGGAGAAATGAGCTAATTCTCACCAAATATGACTCACTCCGTCTTTTCCACAGTCAGGCGTAAGGCCTGAATCAATCCCCATTAGATTCTGTAGTAACTCATAAAATATTTAGCTCTTTAAAGCCTTTCCCCACATCTACAGAGGTCAGCGGCTGCCTTTCCACCGAGCAGACGAAGCCCCGACCCCAGCCCCGTAGGAGCGACTGAATGCAGCGCGGTGCATCCTGTTGGCTGCAGAAACGTGACGGAGAGCACGATCGCTGTCTGGTTTGCCGGTTACCTGTCAGCCTTGTGCTGAGCGCAAGGCGCTGCTTCTGCCGATGGCTCCTGCAGGTCATCGTCCTCGCACCTCTCCTGCGAGGAGGTCCCCAACGAAGCCTCCTTGCTTTCACCTCCAGCTTTCGCCTGCGTGGGCTCCAACTCATCGGCTCTTCTCTCCATCTCGCTCTCCACGTCCCCGTCCGATGGGCTGTCTTCGCAACTTGTGTCTTCGCTTGAAGTCGTTTCGTAGCTATTTGAGGACAGTACATGTTACTCACTCCTTCCCCATCCGCAGCCACAGGGCCTCACCAAGGCTCATTGAAGACACCCACTGACTCCAATGCGCCTTGGATGAAGCCCGGAGCGATACGCAAGTTGAAAGGTTAGAGCCAAACTTGGGGTTAGTCTTTTTGGGGCTTCTTAAGCCAGCAGGAGTGTGATAGAAGCAGTTAATTAGCACCAGGCAAGGTTACTTCAGGGACTACTCGGCTGGTTTGCAGGGATGTCCACTGCACAAGCCCCAGCGTGGCCAGGCAAGGGCTGTGTGCTGCCTCCCTGCTGGGAGCTGCCGGCACGCTGATGGGGAGCCGCGAGAAACACGGACCCTGAGGCAAGGTGGGACAGGCGGTATGTCGGCAACCTTGAGGACCGCTAGACAAAACCTGTGTTTGCAGCTCCAGCACGGACCTGAGTCCACCATTCGAGGAGCCCCACGAGAGAGACCTCTCTTCTGGTTGTCCAAAAGTATTAGTAACAATAACATCTTCCACGAGACAGAATATTTCACTCTGAGGGACACCAAAACTTTTCTCAAACTAGTCGAGATCCCTCTGCTTGCTACAAGCTGTACCCATTTCGGCGACTGTTGGTAGAAGAAGCTCTACACAAGAAGATCGACTAACACCTGATGAACCCAACAGCAGTAGCCATCGAGCTGGGAAGCTGCAGAAGCGTACGTCAGCAGAAACCAGCATCCACACTTGCACACATCGCTGTTTGCACAGTGAAGGGACAGTGCAATGCGTCCTGCCCTCTTCATGCCAGCACGCGTACTCCTCGGTAGAAGATGTGCCAGTGCTGCTCTTAGAGATGCATCTGCAGCCCACGTTGGTGTATCTAGTTAGCTCAATGGCTAAAGAGGGTTAGATATTGGATACACAGGGAACTGGGTGTTGGAGCACAACCTAAAATACGTGCCTCCTTCACCCCGAGGTAATTCCTTATTTACTGAAATAGTCTATTCTCAGTCCCTGAACCAACTTTTGTTGGCCATCGCTGGAGCGTGGAGGCAGTTAGCGGCAGCGTGCCCACCCAGGCAATGCTGACCTCCTCCAAAACCCACCAAAGTTAGCGGGAATCTTCCCACGGACCCAGCTGGGGTTTGGATGAAGCCCCAGAAGATGGGAGTGCAGACAGTGTCAGTCCCTAGGGCGTCCCGCGCTGCTCTGAAACACCAACGTCTTTTGTACAGGGTTACATACAGGTTATCAGTGCTGGATTAAAGAAGGGAGAAAAGAGGGTCCATTTCAAATGGCCTTTTAATCAAGAGGTTTGGAGAGGAAAAGAGTGGAAAAAAAAGAATGACTTCTTCAGCGATACAGAGGACATCACATGTTAAAAGGCAGTTTTATCTTCTGAATAGATGCTTACCCACCATTTACCCCAACAAACTGAAGATTCTTTTTGGTCCCATTGCCTCCTGCATGGAAACCGTAACCTTTCTTTTTCATGATAGATTTAAGACTTGTGGTTGGAGAGATTTCTAGCAAAATACAAAATAACAGATTAATTAAGCAGATGTGCCATAATTATCAGTGATTATTCCCAACCTCGAGCAACAAACTACAAATCATAACCGTAAGTATCTTACTTCCTCTTAGGAGATCCTTTTTATGCCATGCAAAACTATGGCTGCGCCTGGCCACAGCCTGAACCTGTGCCCTGCCACCTTTAAAATACGGGTCTCAAACATCTCCAAGTGACTGGGAATACAAAGGAAGTGACTCGGAATTATATATGTGTCCTATGAATGTAAGCAGGCTTTACTCTTGTAATAATGTTTTCTTTTTTATTTTTTTCACTACTAATTTATTGGAAATCTCCTATATAAATCTCCTATAATATTATATGGGTGCGTCTTTCCCTTGGAGTTTGAACAGTCTCATTATGTATTGCTTGTAAGTAATAGGTCACTTACCTATCTGCAAGGCCCCTCCAACAGTGAATGGGCAGCCTTCGGGTTTGGATTCTTATTTTCATATAAGCTAAAATTATTTTAGGTGAACGGCTGTGAGTGGGGACAGGTCTTTTCCCAGCCTAGTTGCTCAGTTAGCTTGAATTGGTTTTGGTTCCGGTGAACTTCATGCTGATTTACCCCAGATGAGCATGAGCCCCCTATTCTTGCAAATTGAGGTGCCCAATCCACTTAGGAAAAATGGTTATTTGCTGGAATAGGCACAAATACTGTCACTTTTGGAAGCTGAACCTGTCTATAACTGCTTTATCAGCTCCTACATGGTTTTGTTTGCTTTTTTTTTTTTTTTTTCAGATCACATAGGCAAATCTCTGCACATCATAAGCTTTCTCATACATGTTTAGGAGGGGCTATTTCTGATCTGACTGATACTAATTACACCACCGAGCTCTCCTGCATCACCCCTGCTCAACACTTGAATAAATGGGAAGAGATTTGGCCCGGACACGTCGAAACCTACGCCAGTATTATTTACCTAACTGTTGATAGTGTGTGTTCGAATTCTCCTTATCCGCAGGCCCTTGCGTAGAGTAGGCAGACAGCAACGAGTTTAAGGAATTAACTAACTGGTTCTGAATGGAGCTGAGCTTGGAGGCCGGCTGTTTAATAGCGCTTGCTAACTCGGGGTAGCCATGCTCCAAACACAGCCACTGCTCCTGCAAAAGCTCCTGGATTTTTTTTACGTATTGGCCGATGGGGTCAACAGCAGGGAGATCCTCGTGGTCAGGGGGACCTTCCTCTTCCAGCCCATCCTGAGGTTTATCTTCTCCAAAGCCTGCCTTGTTTTCACCCGCGTTTGCGCCAATTCTTCTTCCTCGACAGCTTTCTGCAGTCACCGCATGAGCAGCGAGATGCTGGGTATCATAGTTATGCCTGTGATTTTGATTGTCGTCGCTGAGGTGCTCATCAATCTTCAGCTGGGTGAAGCACGATGCGCGAAGGCCAGCCCCACTGTCAGCTTCACCAAAATGTCCGGGTCCGGTGCAAGTGTCTGCCAGTCCCTGACCTCTCCGAGCACCCACCTCCATCACCTGTGCATTCATGTTGTCTGCTCTCCGGATGCTGCATCCTATGGATTTGGTGGAGACGGGGATATTTACATTGACGCCTTTATCATGGGCTTGCTTGGCCCCAGTTACCTGTGAGATGTCGGTGTTCACCGCAGCATCGTAGCACTGCAGAGCCCTGCTGCTCCGGCTGGACAGCAGCTTGGCCTCTTTGGTGTTTTCCCGGCACAGCTTCTCTTCCAGCTGAGCTTTGGAGCTGGCCAGTAACTGGATGCTTTTCTCCTTCTCCTTGATCTCATGATCCTGCTGCTCCAGCACCACCCTGATCTGCTCGAGCTCTTCCTTCTTCTTGCCCAGCTGCTCCTCCAGAGCAGCAATCTGCTGCTTCAACGCAGCAACCCCGTCGGGCTCTCCAGCATCACGAGGCTGAGGACCACAGCTCTCCTTGTTCTCTCCAGCCCGGCCGCTCCCCTCCTCGGCTTTCTTCAACGCGTTCAGAGCGATTTCACTCGCACTTAACTCCCTTTCCCCAGGGTTCGTGTTCTCCTCTGCGAGCTCGAGGGCAGCCGGTGAGGCTGGTTCACCCCCGGCCAAGGCGGAGCGACCGCTGGCATCGGCAGCATCGCCCTCCTCGCCTCCGCTCTCCATCACCACCTGCAGCTGCGGTGCCGTGGGATGCTGGCTCTGCCACGGGGGCTGCATCTGCGCCAGCCCCGGGCTGCCTCCAGCGGGCTGCTCCTTCTGCCCCAAGGAGACATCTTGCTCCAAGCTCATCCCCTGGGGGAGATGTAACGCAACGCTGTCGGAGCCAGGCGAACGCGGCGTGGGGCGAAACGTGCTGTCGGAGCCACGCGAACGCGCCGTGGGGCCTAACGTGCTTTCGGAGCCACTCTGGTCATGGCAGTGCTGGGGAGGTGGCCGGAGGGGCGAGGGCACCCTCCCGTCCCCCGGCGGGGGCTGGCCGGGCGGCAGCGCGGCGGGCATGCTGGAAGCTCGCAGCAACTGCGGTCGGCCCCGGAGCTCGCCCTCCCGCCACCCCAGCTCCGCCTGCCGCCACGTCTCCGCCAAAAGGGCTTTTCTCCGGTAACTCGGCTCATCGGCCACGGGAAGGGGTGCCTCGCTGGGCAGGAGGGGACGGGGGGTCTCCTCTGCCCCCAGCGATGCCTTTCGCTGGGGGAAGGAGCCGGTCGCCGTCCAGCTCTTGCTGGGAGCAGACGTGCATCCACGGGAGCCGTTCTCAGGCAGGCTGAAGTTTCGGGGCAGGGTGCTGAATTTAGGCTGCTTGGCTTTCCGGTGGATGTGAACCCTTCTGATGGTGTTCCCTTTCTCAATGTCGTCCACGTACTTCAGGAAGTCCAGGTCCAAGTGAAAGCCGTACGGCGTCTCCACGGAGTAGGGGAGGCTGCGGGGCTCCTCCCTCTCCCCGTCGGGTTTGGGTGGCTGGCCATCTGCTGAAACAACACCCCCCCCAAAAAAAAAAAAAAAAAGAGGGTTGAATTCTGAAGACAACAAAATAATTAACAAAAAGTATGTTTTAAGCAGGGGGAAAATGCTACTGCTTTTTTCCTCTCAGTTTCAGGCAGGCGGGGGCTGCAGTTCATCACTGTGGGGGCTCGTGGGGAAGCTGTGCAGAGACGCAGCAACACATGCAAAGGTCCCATCCAGTTTTCCAGAGGTGAATCAGGTAATCGTTGCACCAAGGAAGCCGAAAATTTGCTGAAATCATGGCTCTAATTGGCAATTAAGCAAACAGCAGGTTTTGCAGGCAGCGCTACGTGTCTGCGTAAGTATAAAAAGTTGCCCAGTGTATAATAAATCCAGCTCAAAAACAGAAGGTGGAACCAGTCTGAGACAATTACATTTTTCAAGGCTTTTGGTTTGCTTTTAACTTTTCAGTGGCGTAAGTAGTGCCGTGCACACCAAGCAGAAAAATCATTGCATCGCCTCATCTGCAAGCACCAGCTCACAAATTATTCCTTGAAAATGATGAATACAGCCCCGGGCGGAGGCCGGACACAGACAGCGCCAGCCGGGGCTGCTTTCCACAGCCGCATCCATGCGAAACACGTGCCTCCCAAGGTGACCGGCTGCACAGCACCAAGCACAGCTTTTAATTGAGGAAAATCACCTCGAAACGTGTGACGCTATGTTTGCCCACCCAGCCGTCACAGGCAAACGGCACGGCTCCAGCAGCGCAGCCCGAGGCTCCTGGTTCAATACAACTTAATACAGTCAGATCCAGCCTGCAAAAATGCACAGCCCCCGAATTTTGGCCTCGAGGGTCTAAACAGTTAAACTCCTCCATCTTTGCTCGGTTTTTCTGATGCAGCAGGTCGGTTTGGGCTGCTTTGCACCTCCGAGCAAACAAGCTGTGCTCTGTGAGGACAAGGAGGAGCAGCTTGACCAGGAGAAACCAGGTTTCCTGGCTGCTCCCTTTGTCTCCATCCCGGCGCAGCAGCTGCGCGGGGACCGGGAGAATTTGGCACGGCTTTCGGTGCCGCTCATCTCAGAGCATCACCGAGATGCAGGCGCCTTTCTGATGGGAAGCAGCACGCGAGAGAGGAACGACAGAGGGAAAACGTCATGTATACGGCACAGGGGCGAAGCCCAGACGGTGGGAGCAGAGGAGATCTGTCCTGCCTAGGCACCACAGAGGATGGGAGGACAAACACGTGCTGAACTGAGAGCTGTGACCATGTTTTTGTTGCGGTTTAGGAAGTCTGCATAATACATGAACGATGCATTTATCTCCTGGCCCTACTGCGTACCTATAGAAAACAGGTTATTTACAGTATTTCTGGTAAGGAAATTACTTCAGGGCTTGGCTGGGGTTTTTTTTTTTCAAGAAACAAATGAGCAAACGAACATCCCGTAGCCTCCATACCATCTGTCTTCTCCATAGTGCGGTCTAATCGAGCTGTCACTTAAACATCTTCTGACGAGCTAGGGCAGACGAGTTGCTTCACCCTTGAAAAAAAGAAACAGATACTTTTAATTCAAAAAAAAGGCTCAAGCGTTTGAACTTAATCTCTCCTTAAAGCCTTACACATCTTCACAGGCCACCCCCCTCTTATTTCCCATCTTCTGCAGCCTGACTGTGTCTGCTAAGCACTTTCAAGCTGCTTAAATCAATAGCTCCTTTTCCAGTGGCAACAACTCATGCTTCATAGACACATCCCAGGTAGCTGGTTCTTACAAAACATCCCCTGCATTACGGACGGTTTTGACTGCAAATGAGGAAAGACAAACATTTGGGATAATTTCTGTTGGCCTTGAGATAGATGGCACAAGGACTCTTCATTGACTCCTGGAAGCTGGATAGATCCAACATGATATAACATCTCTGAAAACAGCAAGGGATATAAACTATACACAGAAATGACTGGTTTGTCGCCTTTTTTTTTTTTAATGCGTAATAACCAAAGATTCAAAATTTACGTTAAATCTTATTCAAACAAACCCCATTACTTCAGAGCACATCCATACTGTTATAAAGAACCTTCACCAAATTGCACTAAAATACAGACAAATTGCTTTCATATCAGGGAAGACCTTCATGTGGAGATCTACCACAGCCTACATCGTGAACTTCACATCCAGCCTGGGCTGCATTGCCCCCCGGCCCTTTCCCATCACGTGGACACGGGTGAGACCCTCCTGGAGCGTGAGAGGAGATTAAGGCTGGGAACAACCAAGAAAGGTCCTGGGTGAAGCTTCTCTCCTCCACGCCCTTTAGAAAAACACAGGGAACAGGCAGGCAAGGGCACAGGAGGTTGAGGCAGTCGGACATCGCTGTAGGAGGCTGGCCGACTGGCATAAGAAGGGCAACGTTGCTCAGAGTGAGAAGGTCTGTTTTTTAATTCCCGCTACGGGGGAAAAAAGTGGGGGGTTCTTGGAGGGAAGGTTGCTTGTTTAGGATTTTCCTTCAAGTATCTGATTTGGTTCCTGGCTAGAGATGGTCCCACAGCAGCTTGGAAGTCCATCCCTGCTTCTCCAGTGCATCCCAGAGCTATGCAAGATTCTCAGGGGTAGGACGAAGCAGCCCAAAGCCTGTGCCGAGCCAGCCCCACCTCACATTCATCTCATTGATCAAACCGTCAAGAGTCCGAACTCATTTTCTGCTTGTGGTATTTGTAGCCCTAAGTGAGGGCTTTAGCACTTGACCACACTTCCAGAGCTCCCTATGAAGGGGCTCCAGCCAACCTTTACCCCTCGCTGCGCCTGGCACCGTACTTATCCAGCACCAGTCTGATTCACCTTTCTATTTTCTCTTCTGCAGCATCCACCAGCAGAACCATCTCTCGAGACCTCCGGCTCATTCACCGTCTCAGGAGCAGCTCGTGTCTTGTTGGTCTTCTCCACTCTGCAGCTTCTAAATTCTCCTTTTATCACATAATTATTTTTGCATCGTGTAACTCATCTTTCTTCTCGTGGCAATGGTAAGATAACTGGATATGCGCTACAGATAAGGATATACGGAGTATAGCAGTGCTGCTGTTACTGTCTTCTAGAAGCAGTGAAATGACGTGGTTTAATTACAACAGAGACCAGCGGGGAAACAAAGTCAAATCCTGCTCCATTGTTATCATAGGACAGATACTTTGAAAGATCAAAACCTTTTAAAGAAACAATTAGTCCTGTCAATCAGGTAGACACACTTCTTGTCAATGTATAGCCCTGATGGAAAGTTGGGAGGGTCCCAACCCAAGGAGAACATCAAAACTCTCAAAAGTGCCTCCAGGGTTGGTACCTCCTTGATGCTCGTGCGGCTGGATGGCAATGTTGATGCCCGCCCAACGCCATGCCAGCTTCCGAAACACCTTGACCAGCGGCCTCCTGATGTCCTCTCCAATTAACTGCACTTCTTCTATAAAGGGCAATTTCTTCTGTCTCCTCCTGCCAATAAACAGCACGTGCCAAAATGAACGCTAACCTCTTTCTCAAATGTTTTTTTTTTAATTTTCCAATTACAGTCAATTACAGGGCACTTACGGATCCCAGCTACAGTCCGACCAGCTACACTTCACTCTTCTAGGTCATTTATTTAGAAGGTGGGTGAAAGCCAGTGAAGAGAATGCTTTTTAATATCTAGGTAATTAGATCTGATCGGTTCATTTATGAGCTGGCTGGATCCCAACTCTGCAGCCCAAATTGACACTAAGACTTTCCTCTTTTGACCCATCCACTTCAAAATCGCCTCGTAAAAGGATGCTGAATGTACCCTACCAGCTTGCTGATGTTCTCCCGTCCCGCCCCCCGGGGCGGCTCAGGTGCAGGGCGGATGGCTTTGAGCCAAAAAAAGTGGCTCCTTGGACCCCACAGCTGCTCTCCGATGCCTGTCCCTAATAAAAATGAGATAAAAAAGTGAAGTAATCCACCAGAAGAAATGTACCCATACACTCAGGGTCTGGCCCATAATTCGGGACAGAGCGGTACTTTCAGGTGGGTCTCCATCCCTAATACCTCTTACGCTGACCTCCTGTCAGGTTCTATATTTGCTGAGTCTTCCTCTATTGAATAAAACTGAAGAACACTTATTTTCCTCTCCAGGCAGGTGACATCGCCACGTGCACGGCATCGCTGATTTTTTGCCTTTACTACACAGAAAGGCTGTGGGGAGGATTAATCCAGATTTGAATTACGTTGCTTTTCTCAAGGCAGGAATAAATATACACAGAAATGGAAATCAAGAAGCCAAATATGTGAGAAGGCAACGGCACAGCGTGAAGTGGTTTTATTCCCTGGGGCAGCCCATTTGCAGGGACAATGTACTGTCTTTTTAACTAGCCCTGTCTCAAACACTGGCTCTTTACAGTCACATTTAACCCCTCTTTCACTCTGTCCCACTTGCCAGGCAATGTAAGCACCCGCCTGCTCCCCCATCCACCCCAGCCAGCAGAAAGGAGAGCACCATTACACCCCAGTAGATTTAAAGAACAAATTAACTCAGCCACATAGACAAATATATATGAATTTCATTCTCCCAGAGCATCTTGCTAGTAATTTTAAATTGGAAACATTTAACCCTGTGCCTATAAATAAGAAGATAATTCATCCCTGCTGAGCAGCACGTTAGCACAGTCTCATTAGCTACAACACAACCTTTTTTTGAGCTCTGCCTGTCGTGTTCTCCTGCACTGCAGCAACGGCTTTAGCACTTCACGGTGAAAGGAAAAACTATCGGTAGAAAAGCATCTTGTCGTGTTACCTTCTCATGCTCCCACCTACAAGCCCATCGGGGAGCAGAAACGCTTGCCTCCCTCAAAAGCATCTTTTCCCATGCCGAGAGCCGGCAGTGAAGGGTTCGGAGCAGCAAACATGCCTTTTCCAGTTGTTAAAAAGTTGGTCAGCTGAGCAGTGACCTTGCTCGGAAAGCAAATACAAGTTTAAAACAAGGAGTACAAAAGAGGGATTAATTTTCTAATACAGCAGCCCACCGCTCTCGTATGACCTTTCCGAGGACAGTTCAAGCCCGCTGTATAAAATGAGTTACTTTTCACAGCATCGCTGTCTTTTCCATAAAACACAAAATGCTAGGCGCTGCTTGGGCTGTCACCGGGCTGCCTTTCTTATCAGGAGAGATTATTGAAAAAACAGTCAATTATTAATGATACGGTTCTTATTATACCTGATGCTGCAGGCTGCAGCCGGAGCTCGCCCTCCGCATGCTGCACCTCCCCAGGCTGAACGCATTAGTTATTCTGCTGAGCGCCTCTCCCAAGGAAACGCAAGCGGCTGCCGCGATCGAAAGGCGGCATCTTTAGCAGGAGCCGCAGAAGGTCTCAACGTCCGTAATTAATCCTGCCAAAGCCCCGTTCCCACGCGCGGCGCAGAAACAGCCCCTCGGCCCTTTACCCTTCTCCCCGCCGCGCTGGCCCCTCACGTTGCGCCCATCCATCCACCGTCCCCAGGAGATGCTGAACAGGACGCGGCGACGGCGGGAACGCGGCCGTGCGTAACGGCGGCACAGGCGGAGGATGCCTGACCCGCTGTGCCGTGCCCCGGCCGCTGCGAGAAGGGACGGGCAGCCCCTGGGCTCCTGTGGGTGCCAGCGGGACTCGCCGTATAAAATGCCCCAGCCCTTTGCAGCCAGGTGATCGAGGCAAGCTTCAAACTGCAGGCGGGCGAGGCAGGGGACGGCTCGCAGAGCAGACACGGTGTGATTTTGGGTAGGGTATCGGCGGCATGCGGCTCAGTGACGGGCAGAGCGCCCGTCCCAAGCCCCCGCGCTGGTGTTCCTGTTGGGCATCCTGGATTGCTGCACCCCCGGGCTGGCAACAGGGAAAAAAAAAAACAACCCTCAGTCTCTGCACTGAACCTTGCAACAACTTCACGCCTGCAGAGGCAGAGGGGTTCAGGCACTGCCCGGCTCCCCACAGCCCCGCAGCCGGGCTGTGAACTTCTTCCAGGGCCGGGAAAGAAAATCCTGAAAAGCGGAGGCATCCCACCGGGACGCGGGGGCTCTGTCGGGGGCTTTCACCAGCGACTCGCGTCACGGAGCGGTGCCAGCGCCTTTCCCATCACTTAACATGCGGCGCAACCCGAACGCTCACGTTAGCAGGGCAAAACCACATTTTGTCACTCGGTCTGCAGAACGGAGCTGCTGGCACTCCTCCAGGCTCGCTGTGCTCGTGCAACTACTAAAAGTAACTTTAACAGCTTAAGTTTGAAGAAAAGCAGAAAAGTTTTGCCTTTGCAGGAAGCAAAAGAGCCTGGACGTGTAGAGAAACAGCAGCAGTCTGTCCTTGCTAGCGCTCCCCAAGGCACGGATGGGTTAACTTCTCACCCGAGGAATGAAAAATAACCCCCTCATTTCAGCGGCCGGTTAAATGCCGCCTTTCCCATTAAATGCTGCTTTTCCCATTAAATGCCGCCTTTCCCACGCAGCTCCAGCGTCCCACACCAGGCAGGGCCGTGACTCCATGCTGACAGCTTTCCGCTTTCACAAGCAATCACTGTGCTCGGGGTTCAAAATGAACTTAAGAGCACGTTGGTTTGTTTAATGTTTACTCCACATATACTCTGTCACATTCTTCTGGTTCGGTTACGCTTGCGCATCTTTTCGGAGCGTGTTCGCAGGGGTCTGCTGCTTGTGTTTTCTGTACAAAGCAGCGCGGTGGAAAAATACACATATTTCTATATGGTGCTGATTTTAAAGTAAGGCTAAAAGAATGGTTTAGTTTTCCCACTGGAAAGACCCAGCAGGAAGCTTTTATTTGGAGCATTTCCTTATTGCAGTTACGCACATCAGACCTACAGTTTTTCCCAGATGTAATCCCTGTGGGCCTGAAGAAGGTCTTCAAGTCTGTGTCCCCCTAAATAAGGTTTTAATTAGGAACTACGAATGGATCAAAGTCAAAGCATGCAAATTAATTCATTATGGGCTGGTGCCTGACGGAGCTACGACCGGCTTCTGATAGCTTTGCCCAACAGGGCCAGTGCAGGTTGGGAAATGGGGAATATTTTCACCTGGGCACGGCCCAAGATCGTCCCACAAGCCTGAGGACTGAGGTCACGGCCTAAAATTGCTGCTGCTTTACATTATACACCAGCTGTCAGGGGGGATTTTGCTTTGCAGGCTGCTCCCATGGATGATAGGAAACAGACGGCCACAAACCGGCTCAAAAGCCATCCCTGCCTGTCCTGGCCACGGCCACCGCTGCCTCCTTGGCTGCTCACAGGGCCGATGGGCAAAGCAGCTGCCTGCCTTCCTCTCCCCAAGCAGAATCACTGCAGGATGGCAGGTCTGGGCTTTACCCACTGCCCCCCTGCTCCCTTCTGCCGCACGGACCCGCACGGGCCCGTGGCCGGAGCTTGCCCTCGGTACCCAAAGGGTTACGCCCAAACCTGCTCCATCCAGGCGGTCTGCTCGATTGCACAACAACCAGCCGAGCTATTATTGCAAGTGGACATACCAGGAATAAATACAGCCTCTCGGGGAATATTTGTTGTACGGATTTTTCAATTCTGTTTGCACTGCAAAGGAAGAAAAATAACCCATTTCCAGTCTGCTGGGGACATCCACACGGGTGGGATCTCCGTTGTGTGGCGGTGGGCTCTGATCGGCTGCCGGCTGGCACAGGCATGGGAAGGAGTTTCCTTCCAGGAGGAAAAAAACAAGAAGTTTGAAAACTTTGTGGGATTAAATAAATAAATAAATAAATAAATAAAAGCAGTTTAGAGTCCTGGTTTGCATCGCAAGAAGTCGTCATGAGGTTTTCCAAAGTGAGAGCAAACAGGCTTGCTACTGTAAGAGATCTGCATCCCGGGAGCCCATCAGCTGCCTTCCTGGGTGCATCCAGCACCGTGCAACCGTCACTGCCAGCGGCCTCGCGCCCCACGGCATCCCTCCAAAAAGGCAGCTGGGACCGGAGCAGGTCTGGGCTCACGCTGGGCTGGTCCGTGCTGCCTGCCGGGGGGCAGAAGAGAGCTGAGCAGACCCAAAATTAAAGTGGGGAGACCAGATGATGCCTGAGCCCCAGGAAGCTCGCTGCTATAAACCCGTCAGCATCCAGAAAGGCGAGCTGGTAAGCTGGATCTGGCCCGGCCCGGCACGCACCCTGCAGCCACGCACGGCTCGGTGCTGCGCTTGCTGGGCAGGCTTCCCTCCGCGCTGGCGTCGCCCGACTGCACGTGCTGAAGTGGAGCAGGACTAGATTTGGGGATGCAAAACCAGTCGCTGTGTGGGAAGAGCGGAGGTGGCAGAGGCGGCAGGTAAAAAGGTATGGCGAGGAAAGGTACGACATAAATCTTTAAACCCCTCTGAAAGCAAAACGCCGCATAGTCCGGCTGCCCACTTAAAATTCGGCCTCCGTCCCGGGGCCAGCGCACGGCTCGGGCACGTGGCTTATGGCAATGGGTACCCTGCAGTGCCGGCCCCAGCATTTTACGGCAACCCAGGCTGAAGCTCCCTTGGCTGCTGCCTGCCCGGGGCTTCTCGAGAGGAGAGCTGGGAGCTAGAAGTAGTTTGTGAGCGCTCGAGAGGGATGAGCTCCCTCTGCAACCCATCAGCTTGCGGCTGCACTGACGGAGAGGTTCCGGCTGGCCTCCCACCCTCTGCCAGCCATCACCCTCTCTGCAAAATTACGTACACGAAGCAGCGGAGGGGGATGGATGGGGCTGGAGCCGGGGGCTGCTTGCATGGAAAACATCCTGGAGGTGTCCGGAGCCTCACTGGTGTTTGAGAGAGCGGGGAGCTCATAAGAAATCTGAATAATTAACCCAGCGCCACTTAATAAAGAAGACAATCGCTTTTAGGGTAAGCATGCAACCCTCAGCAGCCGGCGGTACTTAAACAGCCATTTCAGGCATCTTTTCAAATGGCAGTAATAAAGTTGTGCGGATACTGATTTTATTAAAGCTGCTTATTGCTGTTTAATAAATGTCGTAAGCTTCCTGCCAGCATTTCCATTAGAGACGGGTCAGAAAGAGACCTGGAGGTATCAGATATCCAAACTCTCGCCCTCTTTTATGATGGCTCACCGGGAGGGGAAAATGGTCACATTCATCCCCTCCTCTGATAACCTCTTTTCCAACTGACCTTCAGCTCATTCCAGCCACGGTCTTACAAAAGCTGTGGTTGATTCTCATGATTTTATCCCGTGCATTAAAAGCCGTGGCATTTTCCCGAAAGTCTCCTTTCCTAGAGCCAGGCGATCAGAAAAACCACCTGAAGTCATGAATCGAAAGCACTCCACAGTCAGAAGGCAGACAAAAATGTAAAGAAGTGCCTCATTTCTAATGTTTACTCTTTTTGCCTCAATCCCACAAGTTTGGGGGGGTGGGGGGGTGTGGACATAATGAAGCCCTCCTTTGGCTTCTGGTCTCTTCCAAGCTGCTCTTTTCCATCTCCTTGACCTTGGGACAGGCCAAGCTTTGCTGCCATGATACTGAATAACTTCCAGGTGGTAAAAGAAGCTGGAAGCAACTTTATGGCAATGGGGTTGTCCTTGGCTTGGCCAGGGCTTGGTGCATCCTTGGAGCTCCTGCACTCATCCCGCTCAAAAGCCAGAGTTTTGGCCCAAGCTGGGCTGGAAACATCTTCCATTTCCTAAGGAAAAAGAGGATCCTTTGGGCATTTTTGGAAGCTGAGTGTGGAGGAGAACCATCAAACCAAGGTGCTCCTGCTTCTTGGGAAAGGCTCTTCCACTTTGCTCTCATTCGGCCGCTTGCCAAAACATGAGAGGGACAGGGCAGCGCAGGGAAGGAAGGCTGTTGTGCCATGTCCGATCCCCTTGGTGCTTACTAAGAGATGAAACACCAGAGTCTGTGGAACTGGAAAAAACCACCCTGACACACAAACAGGGCTTCCTAAACCCACCAGCCTGAAAAATCTCCAAAAAGTGCATTTGTGGTTGTGAAAGCTGACTGGCGACCAGGTGTCTGTCCTGTCTGACCGGTAAAGGTCCCATCATCAACACAGGTCCTCTCCCACTGAAAGCGGGACTTCCAGGTGTTTTTAGGAAAGCCCCATTCTCTGTATGCCTATTTTTCTCCTCTTCCTTGGGCTACTATTGCAGCCCCCCGTGGAGACACAGGGCCATTTTATATCGATTTCTGGCCTGAGCCAACAAGACTCGGATTGATCACACTCGTGACAGATTTAAAAACCTCTTCCAACAGGAATATTTGTTTTTCAGGCCACCTGAAACCACTCTCTACGTTGACTGGGACTGTGCAGGGGATGGATGTGCCGCCTTCCTCCTCTGCTAGTGATTTCCACGTGGATGCCGGGAGCCAGGAGCCCTGCAACCGTGTTTCCCACCTGCTCCCCCAGGTTATGGGGAAGGTTTAGGAAACGGGGGCTTTCCTCCAGTTTTTTGACCACGCTCAGGCCACCGCACATTGCTGGTGTATTTTCAGGTTTCTCACTTGCACCAAGACTCATGCTCAAGCCTGATGGACAGAGGAACTGGCTGCAATGATGAATTTAAGATAATCATCACATTTGGAAGACCCGAGTGTCTGCATGGGGCTGGATTTTTCACCATATTTCACATTTCTGACTCCACCAAATTGTCCGTTTTGGCAGTGTATTACCATAAAAATGACAATTAACTTCTTTTTCATGTGCTGTTTAAACCCTAGGATGTGCAGGACCCGAGGCTTCCTGAGGCACAGCGCCGGAAACGTGAATTCCACCAAGGTCTAAAATAAACAGGGCTGAAGAAGGAGCTCTCTGCAGCCAGTTCCTCCCCACCGCTCTCTCCTAGTGCCAGCAGCGTGCAAACGTGCATGGCTGGGAATGTCTGCCCTGAGCCACGGGCTCCTTCATGGCCCCGAGCCGGGGTCAGGGCTTTATTGACCAATGTCTGCGTCTCACTGCTCTTGAGCAAGGCAGAGTCACGTAACCCCTGCCATACGGGGCACCGAATGGAAAATACAGTAACTTTCCGTATTTACAAGGGCACAATAGGACAAGGGGTGACGGCTTTAAACTGAAAGAGGGCAGACTTAGATGAGACGTCAGGAAGAAGTCCTTCACCGTGAGGGCGGTGAGGCCCTGGCTCAGGCTGCCCAGAGCGGCTGCGGACGCCCCATCCCTGGCAGTGTTCAAGGCCGGGTTGGACGCGGCTTTGAGCAGCCTGGTCTGGTGGAAGGTGTCGCTGCCCGCGGCAGGGGGCTTGGAGCTGGGTGGTCTTTAAGGTCCCTTCCAGCCCAAACCATTCCATGATTCCGTGATTAATTTTTTTCTTCAACAAACGGAGCCACGTTCATCCCTGGTGCTGCTCCCAAAGCCTCCTTGAAAAGACCCCAGATTTGACGCATAACACTCGGTGATAAAAATGCAACTTTCAAAATATTTGGCGGCTGTAAAACCGCAGGGGGAGGGACCTGAATCGGCAACAAGCTTGTGGATGAGCTTGTATTCATCTAATGCTGGCCATCTTGCAGAATCTCAAAACTGCTCCTGATGAGAAGGATGTTTTGAGACTAAACCTCTCCCTCCCGAAACGCACCCATGCCGAGGGATGCAGAGGCTGTTTGATGGGAAGCAACGCCGCACTCCTGCCCGGTAGGAAATAAATGGGGGGCGGGGTGGGGTGGGGTGGTATTTCGGTTAGCTGAAATTGGATGGCTCCTGCGGGAACGGGACAGCCCCAGCACTCGATTTCTGCCCTTGGGAGACAAAACCTTCTCCATAACCGGACTTTCTGGAAAAGGGCCGACTGTGGCCCTGGTTTTCCTATTCACAAGTGGTTTGGAAACTGCACCGGGAGACTGACGGAGCCCACAGCAGCAACAGGCTCCTCACCATCTCACCTTCCAGTTCCAGGGTTATTTTAACAAATCCATTAACTTATCCCTCCTCAACAACAGATTCCTCGGCCAGGTCACTGTTCATCAGGCTGGCTGTCATTTCAGCAGATACATTTATTTTTTAAATAGTACGGTCAAAGCGACAAATAGTCAGTCATAAACCCGAGGTTATGGGCTTCCTTCTCGCATTTACCATTTCAGGAATTAGTTAAGAGATCAGCTTTTTCTATTTAGTCCATCCCAAATCAAACAAAAAACACCAGGACAGACTGCGAAATGGGTGTGAAGGCAAATGCTGGTATTTTTTACAGCACTCCCCTTCCCTCTGCCCATCGCTGCGGTCGCTATCCTCACCCTGCACGTGCAATGTTTTCGGGCGCTCACCGCCCTCGTTTGGGCCACGCAGCTAAAATCTTTAATTTCTGGTTTGGCCTCTGGACAAAGGAAACCCTTCCTGGCGGTGTCGCATCCCATAGCTGTGAGGAAAACGAGACAACCCTGCACAGTACAGTCCCGCTCCCATCTCTGGATGGTGAACATCATGCCCAGAGCATCCAGACCACGACATCCTCTGTCCTGAACTTACTTGGACTTGGCAGTCGAGACTATCCAACCCACTTTCTGCTGTCGCCCGTCTTCTCACGGACCACCCGGCCTCTTCTACACAGATCTCAGGCGATGGTCTACCCCGCGGCGGCAGCACCCTGCCCGCACTCCCTCCGATTTCTCCCGCCGCAGAGTCAGAGCCCGGCACGTCTTCGCTTCAGGCCTGCGAGAACTCACAAGCCGAACGCCGGGAGCGGAGCTGACGAAAGTGCTTACACGGGGCACGCCTGGTCCCGGCAGAGTTGGGCGGCTCAGAAATGCCCTGGCAGTGGCCGCTGCCGAGGAAAGGCGATGCTGCCCGTCCCTCCACTCGCTGCCAAACGCGCTGCCGGAGCGGCCCCTCTCTCGGCCCCGCCGAGGGTGCAGGAACCCAGAGCTCGGCCTGGCCCCGCTCTGCAGCCAGACCAGAGCCCTGAGGGACACACGGCCCAGGGAACGGGAGCACAAACCTCGCTACAGACAGAAATGAGTTACGGCACCGAGAGTTTCTGCGGCCGGACGGCTGGAAAGCCGGCAAGGGAACGGCGAGAGGCTGGAGGCAAGCGCTGGTGACCACGCTCAGCCACGGAGGCTGGCCTGGGGCTTGTCTGAACCACATCTTCACAGCTGGGGAGGGTTTTTACGGTTGGGCTTTGAGGCTAAACGCAACTCCGGCTGCTGCTCTGGCAGCCTGGTGACTTCCGCCGTGTCGCCCAGGGCCCGCGGGCCCTTCCCAGCCCTCGCAGGGTGCCATCCGGGGGTCCCACCAGGGCTCGGGGCCTTCCCGCCCCCGCCCCGCTGCCCAGCCCCGCTCCGTGCCTCCGTCCCGCGCCCAGGGGTGCGCTGGACGCGCGCCCGTCCCGGGTGATTGAGGGCTGCTGCTGCCCCCAGGCACCCCTGAGCACCCCCAGGAGGAGCACCCCCAGGCGCACCCCCCAGAGTGCTCCCAGGCACCCCCCGCGCTCGCTCTGGAGCACCCCTGAGCACTTGCAGAGCGTCCCCCTGAGCATCCCGCACAGCACCCCTGGGGCACCCTTTGGGGCACCCCCAGAGCACCCTCCAAGTGCAACCCTGCAGCAACCCCCCACCATCCGCGGGCGCCCACCCCCGGC
>JAVKLA010000090.1:3553176-3566975 GCA_034782735.1 Sagittarius serpentarius | reverse complement strand
CGGGGCGGGGCCGGGGCGGGGCCGGGGCGGGGCTCCCCGCCCTCCCCGGGCAGCGGGGATGGGCTGCGGGAGGGTCAGCGGGAGCCGAAAGGAGCGGCTGCCCTTGGAGGCCAGAAATCCGCTTTTATTGGGTGGTTTGGGTTTGCTTTGGGGTTTGTGTTTTTTGGTTTGTTTTTTTTTTTTCTTTTCTTATGACTGCGGTAATGTGCTGGCTCCTTTTTTAATGCTTTATTTATACTTTTCTAGCTCATCCTGTTTGCACAGATGCAGATCAAGAGCGGCGGGAAGGGGAAATCTGCGGGGACGGGCCGTGGCTGCAGAACTTGTACTGTATTTGCACCAGCTGCTCTCCGGCTCGGCCGTTCAGCACGGTCCGGTTTACATCGGTCTCTCGTGCCTTAATGTGACCGCGTGGAAAACGTAAAGAAAATGCAATCTGAGTTTTAGGTTTTGAGCCTCCTCGTCTGCCTAACCCCGTGTGATTTACACGCTCATCACCTACCCAGGTGCAGCGAGTCGCTGTAATGACAGTTCCTCTCTAGGCTCTGGGGACCGGCAGAAATCAGTAGTTCAGTGAGCTGCAATAATACCTTCGGCTTTAGGTGAAGCTTTTGATTTTGCTTGTCTTGAGACAAGAGCGGCAAACCCCAGCCCTGCTGCCGGCTGTTCTGGAGCGTGGGAGAGCAGCGGCTCCAGCAATGCTGGGGGCAGCTGCGTGGCCTCCATTTGGGCTGTGAACTCAGCATCCCCCCCCGGGGAGGAATGAGGCCCGCCGTGATTCTCCCTTCCTTCGGGAAGAGCCCAAATACCTTTCAAATCTGGGTGGGAAACGCTGTAAATCAGAACAGAACCTTCAGGTTCCCGTGGCCCCACCGACGCTGTAATTTGCACCTCTTGGGTTTTCAGCTCCGGGCTGAAAAACGTGGGGGGCTGCGAGCGGAGCAGCGCGGTTGCCAGAGCCCGGCTTGGATGGGTCTGTGGGTGGCCGGGGCGAGGGGACTCTGGCCGTGGGAGTGCGTGGGTCTGGAGCGGGCACCCCAAGGCACAGCTCGGTGCGGGGTCACGCCTGGGCTCAGCCCCGGGGGATCCCACATCATCGGAGGGTATCTCAGGGTCGGGCTCCGGCCGCTGCCCAACCGCCAGGTGAGACCGGAGCCCTCCTTGCAGTGCCCAGGCTCCTGGTAAAACAGGGAGGGATAAAATCTCCCGTTACGCAGCTCAGGAGTGGCTGGGGCTCTGCACAGAGAAGCTCGGTCTGCCCTCACTCCCGCGTGAGGATCTCGGGTGCTGGACGCAAGGAAGACGTTTCCTGACGATTTCAACAGCACGTCAGAGAGTCGAGGGAGCAGCACGCCTCAGGGGAGCCTTCGGGCTTCACGCGATGAGGACGACCCCTGCGCGCGCCGCTCAGGTTATTTTGGCAGGGCCCAAAAGAGAGGGACCATGGTATCAGAAAGATGTTTTTTCTGGCATCGCTGGCTGGTGGAGGCGGAGGTGACTCCTACGTTACTTTCTTTTTCTGTTCCTGAACAGCAAGCCTACTTTGACGTGCAGGTCGTGGCCTTCGAGGCACAGCACCTCTCCCGCTGCTCCTGGGATAGTGCAGCTAAACCACTACCCATCCCTTAGGCTCATCCCCAAAGCCATGACGATCCCTGAGCCTTAATGACAATGATGAGGCTTTTGCAACAGAAACTTCGGGCACCTACAGGAAGTTCTTGTGGTCGCAGACATTCAGCTGAACTTGTCTTTTGTTCTGTTTTCCCTGGGGTTAGATTAAAGTGCTAAGAAGTGTGCGGGGGGGTAAGAAGTAAAGCGGTGGCAGTTCACAGCGCACAATTCTGCAAGCGTGCCCCAGAAAAGCAAGCAACGACTACCAAAAAACCAACTTCTGAGCAAACAGAATCAAAATCAGTTCCCCTTCTCAGTCACGGAGGTTTTACTTGCTCGATAGCTTGAAGACAAAAAAATCTGTCTTCTGTGAAATATTAAGTGCTCAGAACTGTAACATGCATACACATAAAACTCCTGTGAGCCCCTCTTTAACCCAAGAGGATAACAGCACTTTCAAACAACCAGGATAAGCAAGGGCTACTTTCTTGTGTGTATAAATGAAGCATGATAAATTGTTTAAAGACGGATTAGGTGAATTTGTGGAGGAGAGCACCGAGGTGGCTATTGCACACAATGGCTGAAGAAGCCTCCAAGACGCAGCTTGCCAGGAGCTGGGAGGGGACGGCAGGAATGCAGCCACGGTGCTGCCACAGCCTCTCCCTCCCCTTCTCCCACCGCGTCCTTCGGCTCCACACTCGGGCAGTGTCAGAGGCCGTATTCTCCGCTATGTATTTCGGTCTTGCAAAGTTCAGCTATTCTTAGGCGAGGTTGTGAGTCATTAAGTGCTTTCAGAATGTTTGTCAAGCCACAGGCACTTCAATTCACTTCTGAAGCCAGACAACCCGCTTGGAAGATTTCTTTCTGCCACAGAAATTACTAGGTGAAATTCCGCGGCAGGAGGTCAGCCCTGCTGCCCGAAACTCTGCGAGCCGGACCCTGCCCAAGGGCTGCCACCAGTTCGGGTTTAAAGCAGTCTCATTTTCAAAGGTCAATGTAAGAGGGGAAAAGAACAACAAGAAGAATGTGGTTTCCTACAGTCTTTCACCACCCGATTCAGCTTTTCTTACGTGTGCTTCTTAAGACAGGGACCGGACCTTCCTAGCTGGGTGTAATCCCTCTGAGGGTGGATGGTGGGTTGGATGCCAAAGGTACTCCCTGGGGAAGCAGGTTTCTCTCCGGCGGTGGGATGAATTCCTCCCGGAGACGCTGCGCTCACCTGCTCTGCAGCGGGGTTTCTCCCTGCAGCTCCCCAGTGCAGACAGACAGGAGCGGGGTGAGGCTCCGGCCCCGTGCTGGGAGGAAGACAATGTTGATGTCGTGTTCAGAGCCTATAGTGACCGGGCCAGGGGCTGATGTGAGCGAGTCCTTTTGGAAACGCAGTACAGTATCGCTGTTGTTCTATACGATGTTATGCTTGTGCCAACATCCATTTTTGTAGACTCTCTGCAAACTGCTCCCCCTTTGCTGTGCTCACAGGAGCTGCCTTGTATGGTCTACGAATGCTAAAATCCTGCCTCATCGACCGCACGTGGCTGGCGTGGCCATGGCCTTCCACGGCCACTTTTTGGTCGGTAGCCTGAAAGGGGCAAAATGCTTCTGCTAGTACTGGGGTGCTACAGGAATACGAACAGCAACCTAAGGAGGTAGCTCAATTTGGGATGATTTTACGGACCATCTCATGATTATCATAATACTTAAAAACACCTGACACGTTTCCCTAACTGCGCACCCTCTTTCACACGCCAAACCAAGCGCTTGCGCTTCCCTATGCAACACCCCCCTCCACCCCCCTGCCGCCAGCTGGATGCAGGCAGGAAAAAACGCGGAGGGTAGATGTGACCTCTGTGTCCGGGAGGAGAAGGTACAGCCCCCAGGAACCAACCTCGAGCTCATGCAGAAGCTGCCAGCCCCGTGCTGTCCTAGGCTGTGCACGTCCAGTGATCCCCAAACAGGTACGGAAAATGCTCCATTTCCTTATGACGCGTGGATCAGTCTTGCAATGTTCACATCAAACCGTGTGAGCTTGCCTGTCAAATCAATTTGCTACAGTCGTGTCGCCTGAAAGAAACTGCTATGTCTTTGCAAGCATAAAGAAGGAAATGCTGCTGCTTATAGCGCAGTCAGCACTGCTGCAGCCATAGCTGGAATTCAGACACCCATTTATAGACCCCAAATCCACCTAAAGAAAGGGAAATTCTTACTTCAGCTAAACATGTATCTTGTGAAGTACAATTATAATTTTTCCATACATCTACTCTCGTTGCTGTGTTTTCTGTTCCTGTTTTCTATGAGTCTTCCCAGTCTGCGACTCCTGCTTATCTATTAGCGTGTGACTGCATTTCATACGTTTCTGCACGAGAAAGAAGGTAGAAGACATATCCTGCGCGGAACGTGGATTTAGCTGGCACGGGGCTTGTGCAGGAACTGTGTCACGACAAAGGGTATGTCTGCAGGGCAGCTTGGTGAGAGACAGAGTAAACTGGCCGGCACAGCGCTCCATGCCCACGTACCGACAGGTTACTCGGAGAGGACGAGAGCTCTGTTCGGCACTGCTCTGCAACGCACACAGGGCGTATATCCCTACGTGCTGTACGTATTGCTGACTGGCTGCTCTTTACGTGTCTCTTAAAGAGCAGCTCTTTCTTGCCGCACTTACTGAAAGCAGCCCAAGGTCACAATAAAGGTGAGCGCCTTCATTCTGCACCTCGTCTCTGTGTCTAGGGCGCTGCCTTTTACCACGTGCCAGGAACATGGAATATTTTGGTTTTAGAGGAAAGCAATAAAGGACTGACGGGTGATGAGCTGCAGCTCTGATTTCCAGGCGAAGGAGGTGGCGAGTGCTCCGGCGGGGTTCAGCACCGCGGCACAGGCCAGACCCGCTCTGCTTGAGCGTCCTCACCCAGCCTGGTGGCAGCACAGGCTGGCGTGCCCGTGTCGGTGATGGCAGCCGAGCGTGTCAGCTACCCAGGGAGTGGGCATGCCTGTGTTCATGACCCTGGGCTTACTGTGATGAAGCTCTTCATAGGGGAGAGAACACATGCACGTGTAACAGAGAGCTGCTCAGCTGTTCTCTGCCTCAGCTTTGGTTCTCGGGATCTTTAGTCACACGGGATCCGTCACTCCGGTCCAAGCGATGGTCTGACTAACTCACGCTGACCCACCGCGCTGGCAGTTCCTGTGCTTCAGCGGTGGTTTAGTGGTCAGCGATTATTTATCTTTAATACTCCCAAGGATCTGCACCTAGGGAAGAGCATTTCCCCAGACTCCTGCAGTTCCACCCTCCAGGACGAAGGGTGGAATGTGACCCCTCGCCTCCACAGGGCTCCCATGGATAAAAACGTTACTTGTTAAAAAGACTGCCAACCCGCTTTAAAAGCCAAGCAAGGGCATTTAGTGCTGTGTCTTCTTGGAGCTGTGAACTCAGCAGCCTGACTGCAGCCTGCACGAGGAGACTGTCGTGTTCTTTGACACCACCTTCATGTGACCCGCTTACAGCCCCTTCTTGTACCGGGGCGAGGAGCAGAAAGGAGGCCCCGATCTATTGCTGCACAGCTTAACATCATAAACACTTTAATAAAGTTTTGCTTTTACTGGAGTGATTCATTCACCGCACTCACATTATGATGTCTTTGACAGTAACAAAGCGCTGTGTTTAATTTGAATATATATTAAGTCTCTGGGATGGGCAAGGAACCTGACAAGCATCACCGGATCCCGCATTTCATCTGCGAGTTTCCAGCACGGGGTTCAGCGGTTTTGGAGGGAACGGCTCTGTGATGGGGACAAGACCCGGCACAGAGCTGCTACGGGGCCGGCACAGACCCGTTCGCACCAAAGGCTTTGCCCGGAGGGCGATGAGACACTTGACCGCAGGCAGCAGGCTACAGGGCCGGAGAGGCTAGACCTCTTCTTCGGCTGCTCCGGCTCCTGCTGACTCCAGCAGAAGCTGGGGGAGGCAGGTCTGTCCTGCCCGGCAGGGACACAAAAGGCTTCTTGATGTGGCTGCCTTGGGGTCACCGAGGTCTTGCTGTGTCATTCCTTAAAAACCTGGCAGAAATGGCTGGCTCTGCTATGGAGAAGCAACTGTTTGTAGTTTGGTTGGTTGTTTTTTTTTTTTAAAAAAACCCCGGCACTCACCTGAATCTCGACTCTTTATCACAGTGGTCTCATGTCTCTAGATGTGGATGCATCCCCTCCAGGTCTGAGAGGAATGGTAAGAGCTGTTCTAGGTATGTCAGTCAAGCGAGATGCTACCAGCAGATGGTGCAAGAATGCACAGGTTGTGTTTCCTCCTCTCTCTGCTTCCAGGAGTGAGTTACAGCTCTGTGAGATGTTATTCTGACCTAAGAACAGAGATGGAGGGAGATTTTATTTTTGTTTTATTTTAATTATGGCTTGCGATATAGCACCTGGCTTCTCATTTGAATTCCAGCCCATAATGGGAAACTGCGCTGCCTCTGCTGCCGGCGAAGCTGTGCGTCCGTATGTTGCATTAAACAGAGCAGCAGGCTGTGAGTTGTGACAGAAAACATGCACACACAGGCAAAAGGTGGGGAAAACGCCCCTAACGATGCGATGAGACCACTTACAGAACATTGCTTTTTTCTGCAGTACAGAACTTAGCTTTCAAAGAGATTTGAGGAGAAATGTTCTGTTTCAGACCCGGCCACAGAACCGTCTTGCCTTTGGCAGGTTCTCAGTGCACAGAACCACACATTTATACAGTTATGAACTGATCCGCTTTATCTCTACATTATGGGTGTAATTACTGTTATTTTCTTAGGTATAATAGATGCATGTGTAGCTCCAGGAAGTTCGTAGATCACATCCAACTGTGTTTTCTCCTACGTTAAGAAAGAGATACATGAGGGCTAAGGGTGCATACTGCCTGCGGTGTCAGGAGTTACACATCTGGATCGCAAAACCGATAAACTCTCCTGCGCAGAGGAGCACATCATGGTTTGTGCGCTGGCAAGCTCATGGTTTGTGGCTCAAGCCTCCAAGCTGACGTTTGCCTTTTGGAAGCTGAAATGAAGAGGAGCTCATTGCAGGCTTTACCGTGGAGTTTACAGAAGCGTAGCACTTTCTAATTTATTATTTCCTGCTTTTCCTAAATTCTGTATCTTTACGGGTGCCTAATCTAAAGCTTTCTAGGCAGCAGCTGGCCACACAGGTCAAGCTTTTCGGCTAGGTTTTACATGGCAGAGACTGGAGCTGCTGTAATTCCGAGTCCCTCCCGGGTGGGAAGGAGTTGCTCTGCGACCCACGTTAGCAAGATGTGGTGAAGAAGATCCCACCCCTGATATGAGACAGTAGCTCTGCTGCTGCCTCACCCCCTCGGTCTGACATCAAATTGCACGAACTCATCCTGTTGAGTTGCTAGAAACCAGGCAAAGCCCTGGAGAGGTACCTCTCTCAAAGGGACAGTAGTTCTACAGCAGCCAAATTGTTCCCACGTGCATCGACACAACAGTATCGAAGTTAATAATGGGTTACGAAATGGTTTGAGATCCTCTGAAAGCAGGCGTAGCTCGTCAAGTAGGAGTAGTTTAGGGTTTGCGACGGTCCCAGGGTGTTTGCTGTGGGAAGAGTCAGATTTCCTTTCCAGTGTAGTAAAGTGAGTCGGACAATTTGTTCCTGTGTTTCTGGTTGCGAAAGGGGGCAGAGCTTGCACAAACTGTGGATCACCGAACAGTAAGAGCCCTAAATATTCATGTCTGTTCCTTCTACCTGAAGCCAGTCCTGTCTTGACATTTTATAGTCAGTATTCTCATTTTTGTGAATGGATTCTTACCTTTCCTGCCATAGGGTGTTTGACCGAGAACCGTATTCCTTAGGAACGAAATAGGTTTTGCTATCGTGAACAGCAGAGAGCCCAGCGTAGGCTGCAGACCTTCCTGTGCGGAGGTCCCTGGGTGACCCGAGCCTGCTGAAAGAGCACGTTGTCTGCATACAATTTACACCATGTTCGCAAAATTCACAGAATAATTCTGACAGTACAGGAACCCTGACAGATTTATAGGCCTGTCACTGACATGGCTGCAGGGTTTGGAAGTTGCTCCAATTTACGCGATTCAGCAACAGCTAGAGGTTGTGGAGGTTTTTCCCTGCAGGAAAACATCTCTCTGTACTGGAGACTTCCTCCAAGAGTCCAGAAATCCCACCTCTGGGGAATCTGCTCTTTCCAGGCATTTCATATGGTTATTTTTGGCTGTGTCTGTGGAGATTTCTGGTTTCCCGGTGCAGCTATTTTTATAACATATGGCTGTGAAGTCTATAGTATTAGACATAATTTAATCTTGCATGGTTGAGTGTCTCAGGACTGTATGTATGCAATTACTGCCCCTTGCACCTGCTCCCTCTTTGGCCTGTGTTTGAAACACTCCTTTACTGCAAGAGGCCGAAGCTTGGGAGGCTTCTAGACAACAGTTCCTTTATTGAGCGTGCTAAGCTGCCATAAATATTTAATTAGGTGTCGCTCTATTTTTGGAGAGATACAGAAAAGAAATAATCCCCATTTCCTTACATTTAAACAGAACATTTTCCTGCTGGAAAAACATCCCTGCATTAACTAATAACAGGGAGCCATATTTTAAGAGGGTGCATAAAAATTTGAGAGGGTGAAAGGCTGGTAAAGAGGAGATTTCACTAAGCTGAGGGTTCTCTCCTGTAGTTCTCTACGTGGGAAGGGAGGCTGTCGGGTGGCTGGATTTGAGATGGAGCTTTGCGGGTGCCTTCCGGGCAGCATGGCACCATGTCGGGCTGGTGGGTGCAGCCGTATTTCCCAATGAAGAGAAGCTTCTGCTTCTCCTGTATTTGCTGTCTAAAAATAAACCATGGCTCCACTGGTATTTTTTCATGCTGAGTCACGAATCGGCTAACCAAGCTGCCCAGTGATTACCTGGATTGTAATTACAGTTGATGCGTGCGCGTATATCGGTGTAAGAAAGCAAAGGCAGAGGTGTGACTGTATTGCCAAATTTAAAAAACCAATCCGTTGATGGAACTGCAGCTAAGAGTTCACCCCACCCATTAACAAAACAGGTCTCCTAGGAGGGTTTGTTAAAATTAGCAAATTTTAAGGCCTCATTTCATGCTCCAAACATTACCTTGTGTCATTTGACTTGAAATTGCCTCCAGGAATGCGCAGTAAGTACCAAGAATGAATCCTGACTTCTCCTGTAGTTCTGACACTTCAAAAGCAATTTGAGTCTTGCTGCCACCTGGATTAGAAAGTCGGTCTGATGACCCGGTGTGGGCAGCCCATCTCTGCCGTGCCCTTGATTTCTTGTCTTGTGGCTTCCCATCCACCCAACCTCATCTCCTCGACATCACCTCTCTTCATCTTGCTGCTTTCTACTCAAGAACCATCTGAAAATTCCCCCGTCCTTTTCAACGGTTAAAAAAAAAAAAAAGGACAAGATTAAAGGACCAAATTCTAAAATGCTGTAACTGCACTGACCTCAAAACCACCATTTGATGGCACAGAACTAAAATTAAGTATACCAAAATCAACAGCAAGTAATGTTTTAATTAATATAAAAGTTAGTTTAAAAAATATCACGCTCTGCATATTGTGAGCAGTTTTCCATACAGGTGACAGAGGGGAGACTTAAAGATCACTCAACTGCAGTGTCTCTCATAATTCTATTGTCTTTAGAAGCCAGAGAGAACTGACTTACAAGTAAAGATAAAAAATGAAGTATGTATGGTTTGATCAAAATAATGATGATGGGGATTAGGAAGCAATTTGTGAGTATGTTAAGGGAGAGAAATTATTTAGAGCAGGATAAGGGTTATACACATAATCAGGTGAAATTACCAGCAGAAAAAGTAAAACACGTTCAGGAAGAAGACCTGACACTGAGCTCTACTGGGCTGCACAACAGATTCATCACAGGATGACACAGAAGCCTCTTTGAACAGGAGCATTTGGAAACAGACCCCACGCCGTGGAAAAAAGGGCAGGTAAGCTTTGATCCAAACATGTGCTAAGTATTCCGAGAGGTACTTTACTGTCTTGTACTTACTTGTATTGGTTGTGTGGCAGACGCATTTGTTGATTAAAATAATCATTATACCTTTTAAAACTGAGCCGACTACTTCATTAGCCAAATAAAATGCAATACACGGAACAAAGCCCTGTAACTACCACGTGAAAAGCTGCGTAGACGTCCAGTCTCTGCAAAAATACTCTCTGCTAACATCTCCCTTCCCTCTTTCACTCAGTTACTACACCTGAAAGTTAAACCATGAGCCTGGAAATGTTCACAAGCCTAACTTTAAGCCCAAAGCTAGGCCTTCCAAAGTCACTGATGGTGTTCCTAGGCACAAGTGTACCTGAAGCTTACCTAACGCTGGTACGTGTGGCGTTAGATTCTCAGATTGTAAAATCCTTGGACATAAATAGTCTTTTATCATGTTTGTTCAAGCAGATTGCAAACCACGCACTTGACAGGGTAGGCTTTTATTGAAGTGCAATACCAATAAGTAATAAACGGCCTTAGTCATGCCATTTGACTTGAGATCTGTCAGGACGCGCTGCCATATTGAACACAAGCCTACGTGGAGCAACTGGACTCCTGCCCTTGGAGTTTATTCCAGCCTGTTACTGATTCAAGGTCCAAACACTTAAGAGATTTCATCCTGTCCTGTTACACCGCTCAGTTGCCACCACAGTCTTGATTGCTCAGCACCAGCTCTCGGTGAGGCGGCTCCTCAGCCGGCCACTCAAACTGGCAGCGTGAAGCAGATGTAATGAAACACATTATTGAGCAATCGAGCAGTTACATGACTTCTCAGCACCACCCACCTGGGTAAGACTTCCTTACACGTGCTTGTTGTCTCATACAAAAGAACCTCTGTAGTCCGGAGGGTCTATTAACTGCAGCTGTTGTCCCAAAAGTGGGTTTCGGTACCCAGCGTGCAACGAGCTGATCTCGCACACAGAGACGAGATATTGTTTATTACAAAGTCGCCCGAGTTTGGGTACCAGGTGGTAACTGCACAAAGCCAGCACACCTCTGTATTGCCCAGAGTTCCTTTTACATACGTTGTTATCAGTTGGTAGGTTTCCACAGACTCCCCTCTAATACCGACTGGTTAGTAATTTGTGTGTGGTTACAGAATCTTTATTCTCACCAGGCATGCTCTATGAGTAAGGGTCTCCGCCTGGGCCAGGGTCTCCTGCCCAGCGGGTGTGATTTTTAGCATTATAATGAGGGCAATTCGCTTAAGGACGCAGTTTAGCTAACTATCCAAAATTAAGTATAAACATGATAATTAGAATATGTATAGTTGACATATTTTCCAGGATGTTCCTTCTTCAAGGACAGCCAGCTGCTGATTAGAAGTTCTCTAACTCATCGCTTCTAACAGTCTCAAGGACAGTCATCCTGACCCTAGACGTTGTGTACATATTTGGTTTTCTTAGTATGTGCAACATCTAACTTCACTGAATTCTTCATCAATTTTTAAGCCTCTACTTGCTTAGATAACAGTGAACTTAAGGCAACGTTTGCTAACTGGAGCTAAATGTCATACTGCAGAACTCAGGTCGGGAAGCTTTCGATGGGAGCTAAGTACCTAGCCAACTTCGGAGCTCTGTAAATCCCACTAGCGAAGTAAATACATCTTTAGGTCAATATATACCTTGAGAATCTAAACCTTGGTTCCTTGAGTGACAGGCCTGCATGCGTGCAGGCGTATGAGGATATTTTACTCTGTAAAGAGTAAGCAAAATATGTGTAGGAAGCACATATATGACTGTAGGAGCATATATAATTTCTGCCATCATTCATCTGCAGTAATAATTAATTCATGTAGCAATGTGAAAAACATGTAAAATACTGCACAGAACTCTTCAAAATAAAATTGCTTTTAAAACGCTATTCGGACTAAGCGCTAGGCTTCTGATTTTCTTCTAGCTCTAACTTATTCTAGGCAGCAGATTGCAAAGTTATACATTGCTGTACAGGAAATAGGAAAAAAAAAAAGCGTACACGAGTCATGAGGGAACTGCCTGAAGGGAGGGGAGTAAAATACCCGCAGATGTGGATAGGGGAATATCAGTGCTAATACCCTTTGAAAAATGGTGTGGATCTGTGGCAACCACGCGTGATTTCGCGGCAGACTAGTTTGCTTTAGTGTTTAGCAGACAGCACCGTGCCACGCTCAGGGAAGGCAGCAGGAGTTTGTCCTGGGGCTCTTCAGCTCTGTACCAAAAGCGCTCACATTTAGGGTAACTCCGCTCAAGGTGAAGGGACGCTAAGGCTTAGGTCTGGCCAGGACTTAAAGTCAGTTATGAAATATCTTACCGAGTAACTTAGAAAACTTTTCCAAAAGTTTTCCAGTGGAGTCAGGGATGTAATTGCAATAAACAGCTGTGTTCTAGCTTAACAGGCTTTTGTTTTAATGTAATTGTTAACACCAGTGCTTAGAAAGTGTGACTGCTGCATGCAGTTCCTTAGTTCTCAAGATAAAAGATGAATCTTTAAGAGATTTCTGACCTTTTAGGGCAATATTAAATTATATAGCATCACCGTATATAGACTTAAAAGTAGCCGATTCATGTTTCGTAAGGAATATTTACTACAGCAATGCCTCCATCATGTTTCTGCCATCTCACACTGTCCAAGTCCTGCCAGAGGAGAGCTATGAAAAATAGAAGACCTTATATGGAGTAAATAAAGAGCAATTTTCAGAGCCAGATGAATTTGTGAAATATGGAAGCCATCATATATGTAAAGACGAGGCCTCATAATTCACAGCAAGTGAAGCCACAAACGAATTATTGAGGCCTTTCATCATGAACAGAACGATTGTGTGTTCCGCAGATGTTCGCTTTGTTGCAAGACTGACATTAGATTTAAAATATTGCATTCTCTTTATTGAAAAAATGAAAGTGCACTTCTCTTTAGGTTAAGTATGGAGAGCAGCTACTGATGGGGTCACAGAAGCCTGAGATTTACTTTGATACATTTCCAGAGGTAACAAGATGTATTTTACAACCTCTCATTAGTCTGACTGTCAAAAATTTCTTCCTTAAAACAAAAACATATCGTTAGCCTGGCAGGGGGGGAAAGTCTTAGCTTTTCTGTAGAAAGGGGCCTTTGTAAACAGTGTGATGAATCTATAGCTACCACACATATGCGACAGACAATAAACATATTTACTCCCAACCATCCTCAGACTGAGTCACTCAGACATTGTTTACACATAAAGGTTTCCGCTGACCTCCTAGTACCCTCCCGTCAGCAAACCTTCTCTGTAGGGGCCGGTTTAAAGAGAAGAATGGAGTAATCGACAGTTATTTTCCCACACACCATCTTTTGTGAGTGTATAGATGATCCCTATACCAGGATTTTTTGCAGTCTTAACAGCCCCAATGAAAACTATGATTTACTGCATTCTTCATAGCTGTGCCGGTACAGCTTTTTAACTATCACAGCAGTTACGAGTGCAGTCCTTGGTTTATGAGTGCCAAAAAAACCCAAAACCACCAAGCGGAAAGCGTGCGATACAGCTTTTTTATCTATTTAGAGTGGGGCTGAATCCCGAAACGTATCATGCCCAGTGCATTTCGAGGCAAGGCCGTGCCGGCTGGGCAAGCTCGGGACTGCCGGGGAGGCGCCTGCCCGCGGTCTCAGCTCCCGCCCAGAGGCGCAGGGAAGCTCCGAAGGCCGCGGTGGCAGGCCTTCCCCTCAAGAGCCAGGGCGAGCCATGTGTTGGCCCGCCGAGGACGGCCGGCTCGGGGCGGGGCGGGGCCGGGGAGCGGAGGAACAGGACGCCGACGGCGGGAGGGGGAACGGGGGAAGAACGGGCCGGGCCGGGCCGGGCCGGGCCGAGCCGAGCCGATCCCCCGCCCCGGCCGTTACCTCAGGCCCGCTCCAACGGCGCCCCCGCGGGCCGCCCGCCGCTCACGGTGATTGGCGGAGGCGGGCAGGGGCGGGGCTAGAGCGGGACCAATCCACCGCCGCTGGAGGGGGCGGTGGTAGTGTCTCGGCGAAATGGTTCAGCCCAGCCGCCTCCCCTCCCCCCTCGCCAGCCCGAGGCCTTTGGCCGGGCCGTTACCAGCGCCCGCGCGCGCTCAGGCAGGACCCCCGCGGGCTGCCCGCCGCATTGCCTGAGAGCGGCTACGGAGGCGCGGCGCCGGCGCCGCCGCCGGGGCCGGGGGCCGGGAGCGC
>JAVKLA010000090.1:3459253-3551644 GCA_034782735.1 Sagittarius serpentarius | reverse complement strand
TTGTTTATTACACCACCCCCCCCTCCCCCCCCCCCCCCCCCATTTTTATACTTTTGGTTTGCATCCAGAAATGAAGCGATATGAATCTGGAGCAGGGGACAGTAATAGAAAATAAGTGCTAGAGACATTTTTCTTATCACTGCCTTAGGAATGAACAAAGAACTTACAAAAGTATTTTAAGGAGAACTTTTTTGGTTCCTTAAGTAGGTCTCCTGATGTTTTTTGTAAAATATGTATTAGAACTAACAGCAGATTTGCCTGCTTCTTGTAAACCTGTCTATTTTTGTGTAGGTTGCTGAAGAGAAGTGTTACACTTGAGCAGTCTGTGTTTGAGTACCGCCCAGAGTAGCCATACAGAGATTCTCAGCAACACTCTGACATGATTTTGATCTGTGTATATTGGTCATTAATTCTATAAGCTAGCTCTGAGATGGTAGATGGCTGGGAGAGAGATGTGCATGCATTCTGGAAGGAGTAATTTTCAAAAATTGTCTCTTACACACTCTTTTCTCTGCTTGATAGTGATCAGGTTGTTCCTGCAGCACAGCCTCCCTCGCTTTCTAGCTGTGAGAAAAAAGACAACATGTTGCCTTTTGTGGGCTTGAACAATCTGGGTAACACTTGTTACCTTAACAGCGTACTTCAGGTAAGGTCACGTTCAGGGTCCTGAAAAAGATGATTTTCTTTTTGTTAAGCACAAGTGGATGGGATTTGCAGTTTGATACGACATAGATGTCTGGATGTAGTATGAAGGGAATCTAATTACAGTGGGGAAAAAAAGATGATACTGCAGAAAATGTGTGCACCGTAGGTTGCCTTGGTTGGGTAATTTTTCAGTTTACATACTCTGGGCACCTCCCTGCTATGAATAATCCTGCATCTTTGCATGCTGTGCAGCAGCCCTGGGAGATGCAAAGTTAGTTTGATCGTAAGTGTGGATATGTAGGTTGAGTAACTTCTTACTTTACCAATTATTCTTTTGTTTTAAACTGTTGCTTTCAGGTATTGTATTTTTGCCCTGGTTTTAAAACTGGAGTAAAGCATTTATATAATATCATTTCAAAGAAGAAAGAATCTTTGAAGGATGAAGGAGAGCAAAAAGCAGAAAAGGTAACGTACCTCACTCCACGTTCCTTTACTTGTAATTTTAAAAGTGAGGCTGCGTGCCAGGAGTGTACTGAAAATTTAACTGTCGCTCCTTCTGTTTGCCAGAAGTTTTGCAGTATTGTTTTCTACAGTGCTATTTCAGATAAAGATAACATTTAAGTTGTTTTGAACTTGTGTTCAAACTTGAGCGTCAGAGTGTCTGTAAACTTGTAAGCACAAGTCTTAAACTTAAGAAATTTGAGAAGATACCTCACCGTGCTTCTGACCTTAAGATAACTGTGATGCAGTACTTTGTGTATGGAAATTGGAGTTGGTGCAAAGATGGTTTGGCTTTTTAAAATAACGGCTACTTGGGCTTTTATATTTGTTTTCTACTGGCAGAAGAGCAATATATTGTCTGAAACTCACATGCTTCCCATCACAGAGAAAAAAATAATGTCAGATGTCTGTTAGAAAACTAAGTAAGGGCAGGAGAGAAAAAGTTTAACTTGTTACAGGCAAAACTGCAAGTATTTTTATTCTTTTGATATTGTTATTGCAGGGAAATTGTAAAGAAGATCCACTGGCAAGTTACGAACTCATCTGCAGTTTGCACTCATTGATTCTTTCGGTTGAGCAGCTCCAAGCCAGCTTTCTCTTAAACCCAGAAAAATACACCGATGAACTTGCTACTCAGCCACGAAGACTACTAAATACCCTTAGGTACAAATTGTCTTAAACACATTGTCAGAATTTTCACCTGAAGTTTTGAGGTCTTTGCGCAGTACAGCACAGCATTAGAGACTTGCGGGAGGTAGATGGCCTTAAATTCAGGGCATCATTATAGGAAAGGAGTTTTTCGTGTTTATTGTTAGCCCTATGATATCATAAATTTGGAAGTAAATGTTCATTTTGTAATAATATCACTTAAATCCAGGCGTGGATTTAAAATAGTACTTAGCCTTACGCACGTAAGTGTTCTCCTTGACCGGGGAAGGACCACTGTGGGGTTGCAATTGATTGTGCGTTTAAATGCATATGGCTGCAGCTACCTTCCCACGGCTATCTGTGACAGAGGGGACTTCTCTCTAGGCCTGGAGAAGATCCTCCCCCCGCTTTTATATCTAAACTCTCCAATTTAAATCTCAAATCATGTTAGCCAGTTAGCAAAGAATAACTAGTCTTCATTGCTTTGCTCATTTACTTTTAATAGAGAGCTCAACCCTATGTACGAAGGCTACTTGCAGCATGATGCCCAGGAAGTTCTGCAGTGTATCCTGGGTAACATTCAAGAAACGTGTCAGCTACTGAAGAAGGAAGAACTGAACAAACTGCCCGTGGAAGAGCCTACAGCTAAACTGGAGGAAAAACTTAGTACTGAGAGCAATGGAACTGGCAACCCTGCTGAGGAGGAGGATAACGTACCAAGTAGCCACGTTGGAGAGACAGCTGAAGACAAGCTACTCAAAGGAAATGGGAAAAGAAAAAGCGATGCTGAGGGTGGCAATGCAAAGAAAAAATCCAAAGTATCAAAAGAGCAAATTGCAGCAGAAGAAAATCAAAGACAAACCAGGTCAAAGAGGAAGGCAACAGGAGAAAAGCTAGAAAATCAAACTGATGCCGTTGCCAAGTGTTCCAGTGAAAATGAGAGTGCGAAGCCAACACAGAAGAAGTCACGGCTTAGATTAAACTGGTTAAAATCTTCATGCAAACAGCCTAGTATTCTGTCTAAGTTTTATAGTCTAGGGAAGTTAACTACAAACTTGGGATCCAAAGACCCAGGGAAGGAATATGACGACTGTGAGCTTGAAGAGTCATCTGTAAAGTGCAAAAATGGTAACAACGTTAAAGAAGAATACCATGAACCAGTGTCTCCTGTGGAAAGCCATAATGGAAAAGGAACTGAAAAAGAACCAAAAAAGGAAGGTTGGTGCACAAGTGTATGGGCTTAAAATTAGTATGATTAAGAGATGACTATGCATGGGAAGTCAGCCTTCAGACTGCATAGCCAGCAGAGCTCTCTGAATACAAAATTACACTTTCAGGAATTGAAAAAGGTTCTTATGAAAGAGAATTTATTTTTACACGTTTGTAATTTTTGTTGTAACTTGACCTGTTTAGCTTAGATCTTAAGAGGTATTTCTCTAACATTATGTAATCATTGTACAATATATAAAAAAAAGTCTGATGTTGCCAGGTTTGCATTATCACTGATTTTTGTTATCCATAGAAATAGCAAGTGAATTCAAGATGTAAAGGAAGATTACTGCCAGGAGCAAACAGAATCAAACCCCATTGGCTATGGCTTTGTATCTCGAGTCTTTACAAAAAATATCCTCTCCTTCCCTCCCTATTCTTTAGTTCTTAACCATATTTCCAGCCTTCCCAAGAACTAGGAAAGACACCGGATGTACTATATGTGCTAATTGGCTGGCAGGTAAGGATTTTGTTCGTGTAAATGAAACAAGATACCTGTCGAGGGAAGGGCCTCAGTATGAATTCAGTACTTACTAATTTGGAACTTTCTGATCCACGAAAAATTTGAAGGAATGCAGAATCTCTCGAGATCTGCATTTCTTCAGCAGATTTGGCTAAAATTGGCCAGCAAGTTTAGAAAGTATTGGAGGAGAGGACTGAGAATAAATAGAAACCAGTCCCAAAACCATGAGTGTGTGATGTTCCTTGAGGAGGCTGATAGTCCATACTAAGAAGGCAGTGCATTGATCACAAACACAAATTTTCCAGAATGTGACACTGTCACACTTCAAGTATAAAAGAAAAGCTAATCTTAAAACAGAAATTAAAGTTTGAGGGTCAAGAGAAAGAGGCTCCCTGTTTAGTTACAAGTAGATGATACTGTGAAAAACTGCATGTGATAAGCAGCTCTTTTTTTTTTTTTCTTTTTTAATTCGTATCTGGAATCCCTAAAAGGCCATGTCTGTAACACAGTGATTTTCCGAGAAGGATAGCCAGGTTCTGAAGCATCTTTTGAATAAAATGCATCTTGATAAATGATCTGGCATGTACTTTCTCTAGGTACAGAGCTGGCTGTTTTTGAACTAGTGGAGAAACTGTTCCAGGGCCAGTTAGTACTGAGAACAAGATGCTTGGAGTGTGAGTGCTTTACTGAAAGAAGAGAAGATTTTCAGGACATCAGTGTTCCAGTGCAAGAAGATGAACTTTCTAAAACTGAAGAGAGTTCTGAAAGTAAGTAATTATCGAAAAGGGTTCCTATCTATGTTTGTGCTTCAGCCAGCCACTGAGGAAGGACAGTGCCGCAGTTATCAAGGAACACTTCTCCTATTTGTGCTGGTTAAAATTAGAGGCTGTTCTGTTATGTCTTGTCCTGACTAACTTTGGACTTTGGAAACACGGTGCTGATAAGGTAGGCAGATCTGGGCAGTATTAAAATCGTTTCAGATCTTAACGCATAACATGGACTGCTTCCAGTCCTTCACTTAGGTACATGTTTTCCTGCTTATAAATAGGTATTTTCTTTGACTTGGGTCTTCTCGTTCTTCCTGGATGAGAAATTCTTCTTCATTTTATAAGAAATATCTGCATTTCTTCTCAAAAATAAAATAAATGAGAAACCAGCTTTTTTTTGTTAATTTACTGTAAAGAATGATTTTTTTTTCAGTATTTTAGACTGTTGTTACCTTAATAGCATGTGGTTTATGTTTGTAAATGTTAGTCCTCTGGTATCTTTCACAAATTTTGGTGATCTATACATAGTTTTTAGCAATTTTCAAAAGTAAGCATGGCGATGATACGTTTTGAAATTCAGAATTTTAAAGAAATGAATTTTAGTTCCCACGGGCTTAATTTGGAGCAGCTTTTACTATTCCTGCCCTCCCTGTTTTGCTGAAGGACTTCAGAGTAAAGCATGAGTGGTGGTGTTACATATGTAACGTGCTGCTGACAGCGTAGGTGATAGTCAGCAGTGTGAAGCTGTCGGAGGAGGCAAAATGTAGAAAGTGAAAGGGAACTTTCTGGTTATTTTGGAAGTTTGCCTTAATGAGTGAAATTCTGGTCTCGAGTATATGCACCCAATTTCCAGACATGGCAGTGGAATTAGTACATGCAATCTGAAGACAAGCTTCGGGAAAACCATAGATTTTAAGTAATAATATCCATTAAGTGATATTTTCATCACTTCCTGAAATGATTCGAAGATTTGAGTACATCTTCTGTTTCATACGTACTGAGTGTTCTTTCCAGTGCTGATAGTAGTTTTTGAACATGTCTTAACTTGACATATTTTGTTTTGTTGTTTTTCTGGTGGGATGCATTGGAAATGTAAATAATAGCATATCTGTGAATGTAATGATTCTCTTTTATAGTTTCTCCAGAGCCAAAAACAGAAATGAAGACTCTTAAATGGGCCATTTCACAGTTTGCGTCAGTGGAAAGGATTGTGGGAGAGGATAAATATTTCTGCGAAAACTGCCATCATTACACAGAAGCAGAACGCAGCCTTTTATTTGATAAAATGCCTGAAGTTATAACAATTCATTTGAAGTGCTTTGCTGCTAGTGGCTTAGAGTGAGTATGCAGATTGACTATGTTACGAAACAGCGTGCTGTTGGAAGGGAAATCTTATCAGAAGAGATGAAAATGTTTTGTAACTTTTCCAAAAGCAAAAGCAGACTTCTAGACTGAAATGAACTTAAATCAGTGGGACGTGGGCCCTAATTTCATAAAGGCTTTCTATCGTTACAAGTAGTGGCAGAAGTTGTCTCCGGGAGAACATACTTTCACAAGACCTCTTAACAAAAATGGTTTTATGTATATTCTTACAACAGCCTGATATCCTGATTTTTCTTAAAACTTTGTTTACTTTTAATATCGCCTGCCTGTGTGAGTTCAGAGGCAGGTTTAAGTACTTTAGCAGAACAAGTAATGAGAACAAAACTGAATTTTATGGTCACAGCCAGTAGTACTTCCGTCTCCAACTGGAGTACTAAAATTTGGAAAAAAATTCAGGAGATAAACATTTTAAAGATCTAACACACAGTACAGAAATCCTTTAAAATACAATAATGTCAATGTCATTGATGTTCAACTGCTGAGCAATCAGTTTGATGTTACGCAATGTAGGTATCCTTATTTTTCGAAAGAGATTATGATGATGACAGTGTTCTTTACCTTTTTTCATACTTAGTAATTTAGGGATTTCCTTTGGGAAGGGAGGGGAAAAAAAGCCCAGCCAAAAAAACCCTCCTGTCCCTACAGTACTCTACACAAATGAAACAATGCCATGACACTTTATGCACAGCATTTTGCAGTAAATGCTGTTTCTCCACTGAGATTCAAATAAAGAAAAATGACAGAAGGCTTCATCAGGAGATACTTCTCTTAAACTAAATTACCCCAGATCCTTCAGAAAATTGTTACACCATTAGCTGCGTTTTTGAGAGCGACCATACAATTTTAGCAACATTTGCAGACTTGGCCTGTATTTTCAGCTGCTGCCTGGTATTCACTAAAACATAACTTTTGCTGTCTGCATTAACTTTGCCAGATGCAGCAGCAGAAGATAAACTTGCGTTGGTTTCAGCATCCCCCTAGCTGGCTTCTGTTCCAGAGAGCCAGGCCCACCTCTGCTGCAGCCCAGGTTTTATGACCTGATGGCTAGGCGTAGTTCTGAGACTTAACACTGAGCTGCTTTGTGATGTACAGTAAGTTTATTCAGGCACAAATTAGTTTGGCCTTTTTATCCACCCGGTTCCCTCTTGGCTTTAGACCTTCAGAGCCACCTTGCCAGCAGGAAGTCTAATGCATGAAGTCGGCCATGGAATTTAGTGATAGTATTTGTGTCACCAATATATTTTAGAACTTGAAGTGTATAGTGCCAAAGGCCCTATACAGATACAAAATGTAAGAAGTAAGTTGACAGATGCCCTGTCAGAGGACGCTCTATCAACAAGTGCTGGTAACTGTGGTCAGTATAAATCAGATTTGTAGAATAACTATTGTCAGGGATTCTGTTAAGATACTTTTACAGGTAGTTTGCCAAGATAGCAAAAACTACAGTTCTCGTTCTGCCTGTTTTTAGTATTTGCTTTTAGGAGTATCTAGTATCCACTGACAAAGAAGAAAGGAAACTTCCTCTGTCTCTGTAATGTTGGCTAACATCTCTTCATACAAGTCTAGGATCATAACGTAGAAAATTGTCTTTTCATTGTCCTACGTAATATTTGACCGTCACAACAAGGCAGAGAAAAAGTTGCATGCATGCTTTTTAAAAATCGTAATGCTATTGTTGAGTAGCCCTTGATGTGAGATGGTGTCCTGGTGTGATTATAGGCTATTCAAAAAAATACAACCTGAGATGTCCACCTCAAAGGAAACCTGAATATCGCATTCAGTTTGCTCCTACATTTGCTACTTTTTTGTTTCTATGAAGAAGTACTTGCAGGTTAACCTGCCATCTCCTGAATCACTCACCTCTTCTTCTGTCCTGGCAATCTTCAGGTCCTTGCTCCAAAATACTCAGACCTATATCCTGGTCAGACTGAATCCAGCCTCTTGTGGTGTTCCTCATGTCATACATTTTCTGCCAAGTGTTAGCAGCCAGAGGTTAAAGAAGTACGAGTGGAAAAATCAGATGTAGAACTGGAGTCAGTGATGAAGCTGAAACTGCTTAGAAGATTGTTCCCCAGTTTTTGGCTTGGACATTTTGTCTCGGACAAAACCATGTCATTTCTAAACATCTTGATTTGGGGTAATAAAGCACAGCTGCAAATCAAGTGAGGAAGACCCGAGGCTAGTAAACCAAAGCACTGGCTTACTCCATAGTATCCAGAGTCACTCTTATGGTGGTTTTTGAACAATGAGCTTTGATGGAGCTTCCCCCAATTGACTTATGTACACTTGTAATATTTATTGTAAAACTACTCTCTTCATAGATGAGGCAGCGATGGTTTGCCCTAGAAGTAATAACAGACTGTTTTGCTGGCCTTAAACTAAGATTTTTTTAAACTAAGAATCTTCATGCAACTTCTCTTAGCTCCCATAAAAATTTTGAAATCTTGTCTGCTTCTCAGTTGTGCTCTACTGAGTTTTCCGATAACTGAGTTTTAAATAGATGAGGAGAAACGAAGCACAGGAGAATTGGTAATGTAAATATTTACAGTTAGTAGGGATTTGCTTCATCTTTTCTAGATGCTGGCTTGCAAAGTGTTTTGGCTTTTTTTAAATAAAGCAGCCAGTGTGAAAATCTGCTTGCCTGGGGATGAGTAATTCTCTTTGGCAAGTGTGTGTGTGGGGGGAAAAAATGCGAGGCCATGTGCGCTCAGATTGGGAAGCTATTAAGAAGAAATGTGTAACTGGTAACATCTAATTAAGCATTTCCACTATATAAATGTAACAGTTGTTGAGAAAATTAGAATTTTATCTTGTGAAACGGTATCAGGTAAGAGCAGGTGACTTTTTAATTTTATTTTAAAAAAAAAAAAAGCTTACTTTAGGTTTTGTTACAGTCACGTTTGGTAATTAGTGACAGCAGTGCTCATGCCACTGGAAATCTTTTGAGTATTTCACATGCTTATGTGTTAAAAGCATTGCAGTAAAATAGCTTAAGTCTAACTTGAGGTATTAATTCAGTACAGCGGGTGAAGTTCCACTAATTTATGGCCTCAAAAGATGTAGCTGCAGAAATCAAGTTTGTTGTGTATGAACTACTGTGCATCAGTCAGAGGAGGCAGAGTACTTGGCATGCAATTTTTCTGTCTTCAGATTCTTATCATTAAGAAGAACAAAAAGCTAATAGGAAAAGATTTCCTCTCTTATTTCCTCCTCTCCAAATCTTTCTGATGCTGGATCTCATTCAGAAGAAAGGTAGAGCCTGTTTTTTAATGTTTTATGTTAATATGATTGTCATAGTGTGCTTGAGTGGAACTGGATTTCTGATCTAGAGTATCAGCAAGCAGTTTCTCTATTTCTTGACTCTCTTCTGAATATCCCTATTTCTGGCTACTAATAGTAGGGATTTTCAGAAGATTTAAGTTTTATTATTTCTGATGATAATGCTCTCTTGTGTTTCTTTTGGTGTAGTCAAATGTTTATGGTAAGCCTAGGTCTAAAATGAGATTTCAATTACTAGACTTGAGTGACTGAGGACAGCTGTGTGTGTGTAAATGTATTTATGTTTATCAGGGTTTATGGCTGTGAACACTAGGGAAACGTTGAGAAGCACAGCAGAATCAAAACTAAACCCAGTAAAAAACCAACTAATACTCTGTTACTGCAATTATGTTTATACTGTTACGCCGTATCTACAATTGCCTTGGATTAAAGATAGTTATTCTTTCTTACGATAAAAAGCAAATTGAATAATAGTAGTTAGCGCTTTCGAACTAAAGTTTACAGGGTTTGTTTATATTTTTCCCTACAACACCCTAACAGCTGAGCAAGACTGAATCATCACTGAAATCTGTTAGGACATCATAACATTTCGCTAAATAAAGGGGTTAATTAAACTGGGCTGATGTAATATGTAAATCATGTAAGATCAGAATCATTCAAGGAGGTTAATACACAATAATGTAAAAGTCCCAACACTGATTTTCTTTTCAGACTCTGTAGAAGATCCTTATTGTAATGAAAGGACTTAAACTTTTCTCATTGTAAATCTGTGCACTATGAACAAAATGCTAAATATTTACGGAAAACTAGATGCTTTTCCAAAGTAAATCAGCTAGACAGTTGTTTAAAAAACCTGAAGAATCCCTAGTAATAAGAAAGTGTTAGTAACTTACTCATCCTTAGATAACCACTACATTACCATTGGCAGTATACTACAGTGCACTAAGATGATCTGAGAAAAATTACTTGCTCAGTTTTTCTGAGTGACGTTAAAGCTACTTGAATGTACAATAGATTAGTATTCCTTTATTTAGTAAATGACTCTTTCAAAGGTTTGGAAGGAAAAAAACCCAACCCTGCTTAGTTCAACCTTTTGTGTTGAAGAGTGTTTTGTTTTCATCTGGAAAGCAGGACGGTGTCTGGGAAGAAGTGCAAGTATCCGTGCGCAGAAGCACGAATGATAACAGTTAGGTTAACTCCTGTTGTCATCAATATTTAAAACTTAACTTCAGTCGATACTTTAGAAAAAGGGAATCTCTTAAATAATGAAAATACATAGGCACTAGGCTGCAAGAGTTAACATACATACTCGTAAACATGTCTTTACTGAACAGGGGTGCCTGGGACAGATGCTCATGATAAGCAAGTTGAAAAGTGAGCAACTTCTCACATTCAGATTGCCCGTGTCTTTTTGATAGAAGGAAAAGAATACAGATACAATATATGAACTACTTAAAGCAGTATTTGTTGTGAGCTGTTTTGGCACGAGGTCTTAACTCTATCTTTCTTCTAAAGGTTTGATTGCTATGGTGGATTATCCAAGATAAACACTCCCTTATTGACGCCTCTCAAACTGTCACTAGAAGAATGGAGCACAAAGCCGACCAATGACACCTATGGATTATTTGCAGTGGTAATGCACAGTGGCATTACAATTAGCAGTGGACACTACACAGCTTCTGTCAAAATTACAGATCTTAATAGCTTAGAGTTAGATAAGGGAAATTTCATCACTGACCAAATGTACGAAATGATTAAACCAGAACCACTGAATGAGGAGGAGGCAAGAACTGTTGCTGAAGACTACGACGATGGTGAAGTCTCTTTTAGACTCAATGGAAATGCACAGCCGGGTAAAGTTCTGAACAAAAAGAATATGGAAGCTGTCGGACTTCTTGGGGGACAGAAGAGCAAGTCTGACTGTGACCTGTACAACAACAAACCAGCTAACCCTGAGAAGTTTCTTAACCTAGTTACTGAAAACAGAAATCCTGAGTCTAGCAGTACCAACGGGAGTGCGGAGTGCGGCAGAGAACACAGTGAGCAAAATGGCGTTGCTTCCAGTGGACTAGAAAACAAAGCTCTGTATGTACTGCAGGGCCTGAAAGAGTATGAAGGAAAGTGGTTGCTTTTTGATGATTCTGAAGTGAAGGTTACGGAAGAAAAGGACTTTCTGAATTCTCTTTCTCCGACATCGTCATCTACATCAACTCCTTACCTACTGTTTTATAAGAAAATTGTAGAGTGATACTGTATTTTGACTGTAAATATTAGGGATTTACATACACTTATTGGTCTGATTTGCATCAAAACTACCTGGAAGAAACAGCTGTTTGTTTTTGAAGCTACTGGATCATAATGTTTCTGGTCTTTTTGTTCAGTGTAAGTGGCTCAACTTGAATTAACAAACCACGACATAGAACTTAACTCACATAATAACTTTTATGCTGGAGAATAGTGATATTACCTTTTAGAAATACCAATTTGTATAGTTCCTAAATGATGCCTACAGTACCCGGTAGTGGTTTTAACACAACTCTAGGTCTCAGACATGCCTATTGTATTATTAGCTTTTTTTTTTAAAAAATAAAAGTTATTTGTATTCATATCCTGGAGTAAATGTATATTAACTAGCAAATTTCATCAGAAGTTGTGTATTTTTGTAACTTGGGAAGTAATACTTCATATTTAGTCTTTGGGTAATTGATGTGGTTTATTCTCCTTATCCAGTTCTATTCTGCTCGGTGCAACTCGAAGCACAAGAAAAGGGTCTTGTAACCTTGTTTAGTGTATTGGAAGGAACTGAACTTAATAGAAATGTTTGATTGGTCTAAGTTGCATCTTGCATAGGTGTTAAATGGGCAAAGTGTAAATAGGTGTGATTTAATACTTCAAAACAGGGGGAGCGTGTAGTGTAATTAAAATAATTTTGTACTTTTAAGAGTAAAGCCCTCTAATATGCATATCTGTTTGGGTGGATTTGGAACTTAGTGGTGATCTTATAACAGTTAATTTGTACTTAGAGCTCACTGAAATGTGGGAAAAGGAAAGCATTTGGCTTTGATGCTTTGTTAAGAATGTATATATGAAATAAAAAATTTATTATACGCATCTGAGATGACTAGATGAGACTTTTGTGTTTGGGGAGGGAAAAGTGGAAGTGGTTGGGCACTGTTACAGAAAACGTTGGGAAACTTATCCTACAGAAATGGATGATTTAAAGTGCTGTAAAAAATAACATTCTTTGATTTTTGTACAGCGTATCCTAATTTGAAGGCACTTGATGACTAGAGGCAAGGGGAAAGGGAAACATTATTGTAAAAACGAGTGAAATGCGTGGCACTAAATACTAGAGAGTAAAATCCAAATCATGTTAGATGCTAAATGTTAAGGTGAATCCTATAAACTGCAGAGAATTAAAATCTTAAAGATATGACACAAAATAGGATGAGTGTTTACTTCTGCTGTCATAGGACGGCTGGAATGACATGAAGTGCTGCTGCAGAGATAGACAAGGAACAATTCACAAGATGTGAGTATGCCCTAGTTTTCTGGATGTAAACTTTTTCAAATACACATTATTTACAGGAAAAGCACTAGAAACCTCTGCCTAGTTTATGCTGCAATACTTCGGTTTTATTTTTTTTTTTTACAATCTTCTATTGTAATGTAGTATACACACTGAGGTAACTCGGGAAAGATATCTTCAGTGTATTTTGCACGTTATGGTGGACCCCTGATTTTTGTATGGGCCTTGATTTTGCAGTATATCCTAGATGATGATGTATTACCAAGTTTCAGTCTAGACAGCTTGTACTGTCTATAGAAAACAGTCTAAGAAAGGCTGGACTAAATTTAGAGTTGCTTATAAACTCATGCTGAATAGATGTCTGTAGTAATTATCTTCAGTGGAGGAGAAAAACCGGGAATTACAAATAGAGTAAGACCTTTCCCTTTTCCAAAGCATTGTCACCATAATAAATAATTTCATTGTCTAAACCAAGAAATAGCTACATCCAAAAAAAAAAAAAATTAACTGTAATCTTACCTTCCAAGGGTAGCCAAATCACATTACAGAATGCCTTTTTTTTTTTTTAACTGCCTGCAGTATGGGGTTTGCTGAATTTCAGCCTGCAAATGAAAGTTTATTTTTCCATACTTGACCCAAGACTTATTTTTCATTCAACTGCAGGAACAGGAAATGTTCCAAGGAAACAAAATACCAGCATTTGCAACAAAATATTGGCCACAGTGTAATTGAAGGAAGACCCAGATGTCTTCCATCAGACTATATACAGCTTGAGAGAAACATACTTCCTAGGCAGCTGAACAGAAAACACCCTCAGCTGGAATATGCTGAATGAAAAAACACTCCTCTGGCATATGGATAGACAGTATGGGGTGGTTTTTTGGAGAGGTACTCAAGTAAAGCACTTACCACAGCAACCAACATCCTGTATTGCACATGGCCTGTAGTTTGCTGCAATGGAACACACAGCGTGGCTGCCCAGTCTCAGCTTTCCACGAAACTACGCTTGCGTTTCACACAGTTGTCGAGCCGTATGGGGCCATTCAGTAAAATCAAGGGGTCGGGGCGGGGAAGGCTTAGGATGGAGCAGGAGTTTTTCTTTATGCAAGGAACTCGAAGCAGGCTGTCCTGTGTTATAACGCATAACACGGAACTAGTTCAGGATTGCTTATGTTCACGGAAACGGTCAGAGACTGGCACGCTGAGAAGAGCACCGCGCTTACGTTACCAAAAAGCACCATCCGCTATGAAGCTCTTGCAACAAGAGAGCACGGGAGGAGGAGCAACAATTGGCAGTACCGTTCTCCTGGGGTGGCTCCAAAAGACGGTGCCTTTCCAGCCCCGCTCACCATCCTGCTCCCAGCACACTGACAGGCAGCCACTGGTAACTTGAAAAAAGTATCAAGAATAGAAAAGACCCTCCCCACCCTAAACTCTCCCAGCTGATGCAGAAGGGAGGGCACTTGCTGCAGCTACAGGTGCTAAAACAGAAGGGGGTGAAGCCCAAAGAAACACCCACCCACCCACCCCACCCCCACACCCCCCAGCACCTAACATACAGGAAAGTGTATGTTAGAATTGAAGGTAAAAACTGTTTAGGTTTCAGAGGTCAAATACTCACAAACTGGAAGTGATGATGTATAATTGTTTGCCATCTTAAAAGCTCCTGTATAAAACCCATTTTTTTCTCATATTTTTAAATATATAAAAAAGTATGTTTATCAAATTTGGGTTTTGAGATATATGTATATACATGTATATGTATGCATATTTAGGTATTTATATAGAGAGAACAAGCTTGTGTTTAATCACATACCACCTCTTCCAAGGGACCTTGTCCAATACAGAGAGGAAAAATATAAAGGACTAGATTTAGGAGTTGTGCACTCAGCTCCCAATTCTGGTGTTTCCTTCAAGTGCTGTGTTAGCCACCAAAATAACTGCTGTAAAACAGATGTTTTTCTTTACATAAAAAACAATCCCAAGAATGCTTTCTATGTAAGCTTTTAACTTAAACTGTGAAATCGCTTTATGGGTTTTTTTCCCCGTGAAATTAGTTTTTACATTGAAAAAGGGACACAAAAAGCTGTCTAGCTGCATGAACACTGCTAAGCTGAATCGCACAAAGTTATGAGGAGATTACTGTGCTGTTTGGACTTCCTAGGCGGTGGAAATGACCACATCCACGCAGAAGTCATGCTGAAACTCCACTTCACTGGTACTGAAGGAGGTAAAATGGTACTAGAGATGTGCATCCCTTCTTCTGCTGGCTACAGATGGAATTATTTTTCCTTGCGACAATTCGTATTCAGAGTTACAAAGGGAAAAGGATAGGGATAATAAAAAAGTCACCACTTGGTTAAGAAGTGTTACTGTATGACTTACCTTTCTCTGAACCTTTTGCCCAAGGATGGTGAGCTCTGAAGTCCAATGCACAGGGAATTAAAGTGTAAACATTCACATATTTAATAGTACCATCAAAATAACCATCATCACTACATTAAAAACTTGAAAAATGCATTTGCGTATGGTCCTAATATAAATTAAAATATATGAACTAAAAGTAAATAAATTTAACATTAGGTAATGCTATAAATAAAGGTAAATGCGTTTAGTGTACCTTCGAGTCATAAAAATGCCTTAAAAAACAGGTAAGTTTACAGCTTATCACCAATACTCTGGATACCACTGTCATGATTTTTTTCAAACATTGATAAATCTACATTTGACAATTCAGAATGATTTTTGGCCACTGAACACTTTGATGGAGGAAGAGGTGTGTGGGATGTCCAGGATGAAGTCCAAGTTTTATTTCACAATAAAACTTCTTTGATTCCCAGCGCTGATAACAAGGCTCTTTCTTTTCAAAACCTTAATTTTAAGTGCTTTTTTATTTTGGTTTTTAACTCGTTTAGATATCCATTTTGCGAAGGCTCATCCTGCTGAAGGAGTCTCTGAGGGAGAGAAAATACAATGATGAGCTCATATTTTCCATGATGAAATAAGAAGCCTCATCAGATGATTTCCGGTATTTTCTACAGCTGGCTGCTCCAACAATTAAGTCCACTGACATTAACTCATTGCTTTTCAAATGAATAGGTTTTGGGTCTGTGTCCAGGATCATTCAACTGCCCAAGGTTTACTGACATGAAAGCTGACAGAAAGTTTAATTCACGTGTATGCAGAGAAGCAGCAAAAACCATCCGCACTACTGAAATCTTATTTACATCTTTCAAGTAAATCTCTCGTGGAATTTGCTTGGAATACCTCTATTAGGCTCCCTGCACAGGCTGAATTTCACAAGACTAGACAATAATTACCACGACAAAAGTGCTCGTGAGGTTCCCACCTGGGTGGGGAGGGAAGCGCTGGTACTCCCACCATCCCCACCCAGTGAAAACTGGCTCCAGCAGAGACCAGCTAGCACATAGTACATGAACCATCTAGGGAGAGCTACAAACGTCATGAACCTGGGTAATGAGGGAAGGCCACCTTTCTGCAGTATTCAGCAGGCAGAAAAATACATCAAATTCAGCTACGGAAACATCGCTAAGCACTGCTGTGTGAGCTGGGAACACTCATTTCCTTCCTCATCCAGCACTAAGTCTTGCTCTTTTTATAATGTAATTTTGCCAAGTTTCTCTTTTCATGTTTCTCTCTTTTATGTTCCCCATTGCTCTTTACCTCTGAACAACACTTCGATGATGAGAGGTTCAAAACCAGGGCTGTATTCTCCTAAACCAACGGCATGGACATGAGCTGAAGTCCACATTCACACAAATCTCCTAAAGGGTCTGTCGTTAAAAGCGCCGTCACCGTCCCGCTCGGTGCTAACAAAGCACCTTTCAGAAAAAAAACTCCACCCCACTCACTGGTGTGAGACCACGCTGCCAGGGCAGTGCAGTCTTGCTGGACTGCATTAGCCTGCCGTGCTGACAGGGGACACAACAGGGGTTGTCAAGCCATTACGGGGAGGGTACCTGCTGGGAAACACTTCTGCCCCTATTCTGGGAGCCAGAGCCTTGTTAGAAATTTTATCTACCCCAAGTCCCCCTGCTCAGCCACAGCTGGTGCCAGGGGATTACAGTGCTCTGGGCTCTGACCTGCTTCACACGTTCCCAGTGGGGTTTTTTTGTTCAGTCTCATTGCAGACGAACAAAAAGCCCCGACTCCAGCTTACTGGTCTTCCAGCATGGAAGACGCCAACAATTTTTCCAGCCTGCCTGTCTCTGGAGCTCCTCATCCCAGTTTCACTGGGAACAAACAAGTGTCAAAGTCCTGCCACACTGAGGGTGATTTTGAATCTAAAAAGAATGGGATGCAGGATGAAAAAACAAAAATTGTCATAGATTAGGAAAAAAAAAGGAACCATTGCAAACACCACCTACCATAACTGCTGGGAAGGGGATGTGTTCTGAAGTCAGGACAGAAGGGGAAAGGGATGGACAAAAGAGCCATAATGGAAAACAAATAGATGTCACAGGCTCAGCAGGAACATCAGACACCCCAGTCCCCAGTTTTACACCCTCCTTATCTCTGCTGAAAGAGTAAAATCAAATATCCACCTGTGGCAAGTGACCGGCAGCACTGCCTTATACAACTGTGGGATCTTTCTGTTTATCAAAGGTTGGAGAGCTTCCTTTAACCGGTGATAATTCCTTTCAAGTTCTCGCTGATACTCCTTTTGGTCTGGACCGATCAGGCTCTTGTTCTTGCGCAGAGCATCTTCACATCTAGAAAACAAAAGCCTGTGAAACTTGGGCATGTAAAAAAGGACTTGCTTGCTACAGACTTGTTCATTTAATAGTGCAAAAAAATTCATTCTGTTCCTCTGGGATGACACATAATATCCTTCTCTATCTTGTCTTTTTCAGTAATAAAGACTCCACTAAACTGCCTGGTGTCCATGGGGAAAGGAGAGGGTGTCATATTTCCAATTTCCATTTCACTTCCAGAGTGACAACTCCGTTTTTATTTTAATTTACTCTCCAGTTACGTTTATCCTCTCTAAAGAGGAATGAAAAGCTGATCTACACATAGCCACTTCCAGTCCAAGAGGATTTAAAGACAGATAGATCTACCGCTCTCCTAAGGAAAGATTAATAAATAGCAGACTGAGATGTTCATCAGGAACTCTTCTACTTGCAAAGATGTAATTTAAACAAAGGGTATGAAAAGAACTGTATCATCGATGCCAATTATCACGTATGGGAAAACTACATTGCCACTGGATCTGTTTGCTTGGAACATTTTATTTCAGTTATGTATTTTTTTTTTTAAATCCTTAGTGCTTACAAAAGATGCTGGACTGAGAGTGCAGTCTGCATTACTCAAGAGGAAAGCAGAGCAGGCAGCACATTTCTTGAGAGAATTCTGCCAGCACGCTTCCACTCCGTTTGGGGAAATTCACTTAAGAAGGAAATTAAATCTCCTGGCCAATTCAGCAGTTTCTCCTGACCCTGCCAAGCTGTGAGTTCATTTGTGCCAGCGTGGCTAGCTGTGTTTTCTGAGACAGGAACACTTGTTCACAACCAAACTGTGATCACTAATTCATTCCTGATAAACAGCAAAGCCAAATGACTTCAGCCCCTTAAATCATGGACCAGCAGCACCAGAGAAATAGGGAACCAACTGGGCAGCTGAGGAATACAGCTGCATATAGAAACTGGACAGATGGAGTTACAACATGAATGCTCCTCTCTCCCGATACCCCCTGTGTTATCGTACATGTTCCTGTCTGGTGTGGCAGTATTAACGGCATCTGGCAAGCAGTTTGAAGACAATACTCCATACCTTTTCGTGAAGTCTTTGAAACAGAGCCGTAGTTTGTTATGGTGTCTGAAGAGCTTTGGATCATTGGGTATTTCAGACAAGAAAACTTGTGCAACTTCTAATGGTCCCTTTAGGAGCAGAAGAAAAAAAGTAAGTTTCTTGGAACCGTCTGTCATATCCAATCACTAGAGAAACTTCTTGCACGTAGAAACATTCTCAAAATGCAACATTTCCTTACAGAATGCATCTTGAAGAATTGCAGCTGGTAAATCTGGCATAAATCACCAAACATCATGACAACTGAATCTCTTTCAGGCTTTTTGTTTTGCTTTAAATAAAACTCTGCTTTTGGAAAACAGTGTGAGAAAATGCAGTCTGCATTTGTTTTCTCTTATAAGGACTCTTGATAAAGGTTGCTCAGCTCACAACTAAGACAAAGTTTAAACAATGCAGATGGAACCAAGGAAGTGTTTGCCAGCACTGCAAAATCAACCCAAAACTTGAAACTCCGGCTGAATTTTTTTCCAGCTTGTGCATTAGTGGAGCTTTACTCATACTCCCTCAGTTTTTCCTCAGTTTTTCTCCATTCACTAGTTTTGCTTTCCATTTTGTTCAAAAACCACAACAGGACACAGTCCTACTTCCACCCACCAGAGCCTGGCTAACCAAAGGGAAAGCAATAAAACCTTTTTTCTTTTTGAGGGAGAAGTGCAAGCAGGCAGAAACAACCGTGAATGCCAGTAAGGAGCAGGTAACTGAGGGAGTGCTGTCTCTTCTCAGCCACTTTCCAGATCTAACCTCTTTTTCAGGACTCTTACTCAAATGGCAAAGTCACTCAGGGCAGGTGGTCTAGACCTACCAGTGACCTTAAACACATCCCATAGACTGAATGGGGGAAAAAATCCAAGGTAATTTAGAAATAAGGCCCAACGCTGAGCATCCACTGCCCTGAGTGATACGTACTGCCCCAGAGTCTCCAACTGAGACAGCGATCCTCACCTGATTTACTGTGGTACCTACTGATCCTTGCAGCACCATCTGCAGCATCTTTGGGTCCGCAGGGTCTTGGTGGGTTGCAAAAGCTAATTCTTGTGTTTTCTTCTGCATGTCCTCTATGGCAACTTCAATGGGTGTCAAAATGATCTAAGCAAGTAGCCAGAACAGAGGACACTTGTAATGGCTGAAACTGCCAATCAGATACAGACTTTCAGAAACACCAAGGCCACTTCGAGGTGGCACACTGAAGTGGTGGAGGACACCAGCAGGACTGACAGTCAGGACAGAAGCACTTCAGAAACGCATCGTCTCAGTCTTGGGTTAGGAACATCATGAAAAAGTTTGCTTTTTAAATGTGTTTCTACATCTGGATACTCAAGAGCTTTCTGAGATTGCTTCTGAGCGGGCAGACTCGTGTCCCTTTGTGGTCACTGCAAGCAACTGCCCTGGGTTACAGCACTATGTCAGTGCCTAAGCATTTTTCATTGTGTCCCAGCAATCACATCAGTTCCTACCTACCCCTGAATGATTAACATAGCTACGGGACAAATCTGTCTATAAAGCTTCAGGACCCCACTGGCCTAGGGCCACTGAGGCCATGCAAGCGAGCTGCAACACAGAGCAAAGGACATGCTGTTCAAGCAGAATGGAAGGGAGCAACCTGCATTACCACAAAGCCCACCAAGGGCCCCTGCGTATACCAGCTGCCGTAATCTGGATACACTGGTGAAAGAGGTGGTAGGACATAGGCCGTTACTAAATTGGTCTGGTTTTAGTTTAGGTTGAATAGGAACAGGGAAAAGTTCAATAGAAACGAGGCATTCTTAGACTCAACATGAAGGAGTCTCGTGCACAATCCCTGCAATGAACAGCCAGAGCGGCTCACGACGGCACTGTCTGCTCTCGCTCTCTGCCGAATTCCTGCATCTTTAACAGAGAGGGGAAAGGTAGGCTAGCGATGGCCAGGAGGGTGCATCTGTGTTAATGTGATGGCATGAAGGGACATGGCCGTGGTATTAAACTACACATACAATAGTATATTATGCATCAGTTTCAGCAACATCCACTTCCCTTAGTGTTGTATAATATTTCCCCTTCAAACACAGGAAGGCCCTGACAGCACAGGCCTCACCTCCTCTTTGTGAATGACGTTTATCCTGGTTTTAATGTAAGGGAAAGCGTGGGACGTCGTCAGGATCGTTTTGCGCTTGAACTGCTCGTGCAGCTCCCCGTGAGCTCGGCCATCCAGCGTGAAGGGTGTGCAGTACATGAAACGCCGCAAGTTGTAGTTTTTGTCGAAGTAAGTTATCCTGTCCTTCATCTCATACGTGTCAAAGTACGGCTCCACGTAGGTTATCTGGATGTAGGCCTGTAGGAAGGAACCCAGGTGTGCACGGTGAGGTACAGGGCCAGAGGAGAAAAGCTGACTCCCGCACCCTGCTTTTCAGCAATGCACTAACTCAGCTTGCTCTCTTTCCTCTTGAAGCCACCTCTGGAAGAACTAGGACTGGTTTTTGCCTTTACTTAGGAAAAGCACACTCACATGGACAGGGACTAGGGGTGCTGGTGGCTGCCTAGCAGTTTCTGGACTGGATAAAATACAGCTCACTGCCCCTCTCCTCTCATGCTCTTCACATGAAGCATTTCCTTCCTTTCCTTGCAGATAATGCCCTGCCCTAAGCCGCAGTCCTGTTTCCTAGGCATGCTCCCGGTATTTCTGCTACGCTTAAAGGACACGGCACAAGAGCAACAAAATGCTGCAGCTGCACAAGAGCCAGAGGCCAGTGAATGGCAAACTCCCTTCCTCCCCTGCACTCAGCGGAGACTACAGAGAAAGGCAAATGCAGCCTGGGCCGCTGCTGTCCTTTTGTCTCCTCGCTTCCCACCAACCACTACAAGGGCAGGGCGTGGGGCAGGGAACAAAATGGCTAATTCTGTGTTCCTTTGCTGGGATGATTTTCCCCAGCTCTCATCCCAAGCAGTCACAAGACGCCCTGTACATGGATTTCACTGCCTACTTGGCGAAATTCAGGGCAGGATTTGTCCCATTACGTTTGCATACATTCAGGGCCTGTTCTACTTGTGTTCTTACCTTGTTAGGATCTAGTTTACATTTGTCCACAGGGTTTGAGTCCTTAATCACTTCAAGCACATCTTCACCAAACCGTTCTCCATAAAAACCCTACAATCAAGAGCAAATGCATTGAAAGAAAACATCAAATGCAGCCATGAGAGATGGGGATTGGAGAGACAAAGGCATATTCAGAAGAGGTGAAGCTCCACATGCCTTCAACAGTAGCTGTGGCGGGGCTGAATGCGATCTGCTGAACCTAGGAGAACTAAATCAGTCGCATTCCAGGGGCAACAGGAAAAAACAAGCCTAACACCCTGGAAGGCAGGAGAACTCGGGAGCCTTCCAACTGCATGCACATATGCTGCGTCGTTCTGAACAAGCTCTTTGAGCTCGCTGTGTGTCTGTGAGCTCAACTGAAAACTGGGGTCAGTACGAGATCTGCCTGGAAATTAGGTGCCGCATCGGAGCACGGCTTTGCTGGGCTGGGTGAATGGCCAGGTTCTGAACTCAGTTTCATGCGCTTAAACCTCAAACAACGCTGCTGCTTTCAGTGCAACGTGACAGCAGCTGAATTGTTGTGAGCATGAACGTGACATCAGATCTAGTCTAGCAAACAAAATAGGGTCAGGGCTGCCCTCTGGGCCCTACAAACAAGTAGCATGGCACGGCCCAGACCCATGCTGCTAAACATTTCTCCTCTCCCACTGGGTATGGCCTCCTATGTGCACGGATGAGAACAGTCTCTGACCCATGCTGTCCCCCCAAATGTGCTAAGACATTGTCTAGACACAGGTTAATTAGCACAAAACCAGGCCAGACTAACTGTTCAACAGTACAGACTATCACTGGGTGGTACCTGGAGCTGCACCCAAGCCCCAGTTAGATTAATCAGAGTTGCCTTTGCTGAAACAAACTTCAGACCCGTGATGACCCACCTCAGGGGCTCTGAAATTCAGCCACCTTAGAGGGTTCAGTCTCTAGGAGTAGAGGAACACGATGTGAAGGCAACAAAATGACAGCAAAATGCAATACTTTTTGATAGTCAGATCCTGAAAGGCATCTCAACCCTTTTCAAGGCCAGGTCATCCCATTTACACCAGGCGGCTGAGGAGAAATGCAAACACAGTATGACAGGCCACAAACTCTCGAATGATCGTAGCCGGTCTGCAGCTCTTGCTGCAAGATCAGGGAAAACCTGTGGGACTCCTCTCCCTGCATTCCTCCTGCCTCCCGCAGAGGTGGCACCAGCAAGAGGACAGGAGACATCGGGCCCAGCTCCGGGTCACTGCATGGGGCTCTGCAAACTGTTTTGCCAAGTGACTGTTTCTCTAAGCTCAGCCTTGCATCAGTCTCCAAGAGACATAGCGCTGGTTTTGCCCAACAATTCTCATTTCCGCCACTTCCTGTAATGAGGCACCTCGGCTCTTAAATAACTGATGCAAAATCGTTAAACTGCAACTCACAGACAGAATTTGAGGTCAGCCACAATCATCTCACCTCCAGCCTATGGGAAATTTCAGCTAACTTTGTTATCGCGGGTTCCTTGTAAACAAACTCTTGCTCATCCAGGTCTCCAAATTTAGTTCCATAAAAACCGACCCGGAAGTAGGTGCCAAACATCCTCTTTCCATCCTAGGTTTGGAGAAACAAAAGGTTATTTCAGTGTGGAGACGTGCATATCCCCAAGCATGGCTGCAGGCAGACTCCTGAATTTATGCAAAATAAAAAAGAAATTAAAAAAAGAAGGAAAAAAACCCAGGAAGAAAGAAGGGAAAGAAAGACACATCTGGAACTCAGCATGAATGCGTTTAGCAGCAAACACCGCAATGGAATTATAAACTAACATGGAATTATGTGGATCAGTTACGACCATTAGCCCAACCCTGCAATGACTTCTCCCATCCCAGGAGGAGCCTGGGGGTGTTGGATGTCTCTGAGGAACAGTCAAAGGCAAGTCCCTTCCATCTGGGTAATTATTTCAGGCTCTCCAAACCCTGTGCAGACACCCTTTAGCCTGGTCCATAGCCTGCAGGCATAGGCGCAGGGAATTCAGTTGCTGACAGCCTGCAGCACGCAGGGAGGATATTGCACACAGACACCCCTGAAAATTACCCACACCAGAGCCCCCATAATCCACTCTCAAGTCATTGCAGGATAGGGCCGAAGTCAATGTCCGCTTCACTCACACACACACGCAGGTGCTTTTTAAAGAGCATGTCAACTGGAAGGTGTTACGTTCTCTTCTAGTAACTAATGTCTAGTAAAGAGGGCCAAAGTCACTCCTGGTGAAAGCAGATGCAATCCACTGTATCATGTACCTGCTTCCATTTGAGCCAGTGGTGAATTTGGCCCAGAAATGCAACAAAAGTAGAGAAACAAGAAAGATTTTTGCTGGAAAAGTAACGAAGAAAATCTGATTAAGAGAGAGAGAAGAAAAACACTTTAAAAATAAATCAGACCTTTGGTTTTGTTAAAAAAAACTCACGCTGCATGCACAAACCAGAATGCCTTTCAGCAAGAAACTCTAAAATGTTCACCTTTACTCTCGTGAGAAAGTGTGATGTAGTATATAATGCTCAATGTTTCTGAATCTGGGCTAGTGTTTGGTTTCAAACTTACAGATGTCCTGGCTGCCGTGTACCATTTTTTTTTAGTATTTTGCTATGGCAAAACTGATCTCTTGTGGTGATGGTGAACATGATCTATGGAAGGCAAAGAGGATAAATAAGCCAAACTAAAATTAAAAAAAAATAAAACAAAACCCTCAGGCAAGCTCCAGAGACTGGAAAAAGCACTGTCACAGCAAGCCACCGCCGTCTCCTGGCCGGGAGAAAACTCTGGGCCGTCGTGCCGGAGCTGCCCAGGCATGGCTTGGCTCCCCTCGCCTGAGGCACAGCCGGCAGGACGCGAAGTTGCCTTTTTGGGGTGAGGGCTGCTGCTCGCCCCAAGTGCCTTCAGGAGGGCAAAGCTCACCGATGCTCAGCTCTGAAGTGGAAGTGAAGCCTGAAGCGACCAGAGCCAGCAGCAGCCTTGCTTAATACATGCAGGCCACATCTTGGCTTTACTATGGGACATCGACATACAAATTCATCGGCTCTGCTCTGGCAAGAGTGTAGACACATGCTCCAATTTAAGAAAACAAGGAGTCATGCTGAGAGTTGCTCATACACTCAACGTGGCGCGGGCAGCTCCTTGGACCCCTGCTCTAGCCCTACTTTTATCCAGCTCCACCTGCCAGTGTAGACTACAGGGTTTCACCACACCCCAGCCATCCTCAAAAGCACCTCCCAGGGTGCGACCCCCAGCTGCAAAGCCATTACTGTTTTATTGGAAGTACCATCTGGCAACATCTAGTTCCTATTTCCCTGGACTCCCTGTCTTTCTCCAGTACCCGTCCCTCTGGACCCATACAGGAAGGAGCAGCCTACCGAACCCTCAATTTACTCATCACTACCTTTTCAAAGCCGCAGTTTTGGACAATATTATCCATGCTAAAATCCCTCAATGCCCAGCATTTCCAGCTTCCTGTGCTTTTTTTCCCCAATTCAATCTCAACGTTATAGGCAGAAGACTGTGATTCCAGGGCTCCCTTCTCAAACCACTTCCCAAGGTAGCATCATGTCTGCCTAACGGGAGCCGCCATATGAAACAGCTCCCCAAGCCTTACATGGGGCCTGGGCATGCTCCACGTGGAAGTTGGTGGGATCCTGCCCCAACGCACGGACACAAGGCAGGCCCCAGCGACGGAGGACATGCCGCTGCTCTTCTAATTCATGTGCTTTTTCCTACCTACTTGGTGAGTGACTTTCAGAGTACGAAGCATTTGCAGAACCTGGTCCCTACGAGGTGAGCATCTGCCGTGTGGACATCTGCCCAGACAGCTATTTGTTACAGGCAGTGTTCATTTACGTTGCTGTAAAAATAACGAGGGAGGAAGAAAATGCTCTCTGTTGATCAGCATAAATTAACAAGGAGTTCTGGCGGCATTTACTAAATGCATAAACTAAGAGTAATGGGGCATTGGGACGTCCCAGGAGTGGTAGCAGCAGGGAAGCCCGGTGAGATTCAGTGCCCCTGTGTGAAGGCAGCTCCCAATTTATGTACTCGTTTCATTGTCATGAAGACCAGCTGCACTGGCTTTTCCTGATAAATCCAGTTTCTGAAACTCAGTTATCGTAAGGATCCTAGGGAGAAGAGCCGGCAGTGAGGAGCACTGGTTAGCCCCTAATGCAACAGAAAGGTCTCCCCAAAAAGCCCTGGATCCATCAGCCATGAAATATACGTGACTCAAGTTGGGGGATCTGTACCTGGAAGCAAAGGGATGGAAACAAACCCCTTCCGGAGAGCAGGAATGGACCTACACGCCATTCTGTACCTCACATGGACATTCAGTAGCTGCCAGTCCCCTGAGATTAGGAGAGCTGTTTCATGCCTAGTGTTAAGAATACGGGATGGCTCTGTACTAGGATGTTTGAAATGTAGCCAATACCAAAGTCTATCTAATCACAGTACTGAAAACATAACAACTTAAAAATACTCCATGGTCTTGTTTCTGAAAAGAGCTAAAAATGCAGATATGAGGGAGAAATTATTAAAAGCATTTTATCTCCTATTATTTTATGAAAAATAATAGGTCTTTGGGAGGAGAAGAGAATGAAGGTGAACACTGAATAGCCATTACAGAACTGGCAGAGCAGATAACAGCCACCATGATTTATGAAGGTTCATGATTTGTTATTATGCATGGTAAATACCTTTCAAAATTGCTGGGAATAAAGTTTTAGTTATCTCTTGCACGCACACAAAAAGCTTTGCCAACAAGATTTGAAAAAATCAGACACAAGAGAGATCATCTGCTTTCTTCACCGAGACCAACACAGCAGCAGCAGCAGCAGCAGCAGCAGCTGCCTGAAGACAGAGTCAGCCTGAGGTATGTAGGAATAAAAGTAACTCCTTCATACACACTGTGCAGAATGCAAAATCCAACCATCTTTACCAAACTGAGCACTGTTATTTTCTTGCTCAATTTTAACCCAAGGTCTTTTGCAGTGTTGCCAACTATTACAAGTCTTCCAATATTAATTTTTTGAAAGAACCAGCTCCTGGAGTCCTGCTATTCGATGGCAACCTCACCCTGCATACTCTCAAAAACGCTTTAAAAAGCATTTTTGAATTCTCATGGCATAGCATGAAAAGATTTTTTTCCTAACAACTTTCCTAACTGGAAAGTAAACAAAAAGAATTAACTCAGCATTTATTCAATGAACAAACACACGAGCAGAAAAACCCACCACTCGGTATGTTTAAGCAGGTCTCGGAAAGGCATTGGTGCCTGATTCAGGATACTTCAGTGCTTGTAGTTGGCAATACTACTTTCCTTGTGACATGAGGGGGGGTCCTGCTGTTGGCATAGCTCTTTGGTAAAATGAAATAGGGGTTTCCACAGAGTAAAATAAAAAACAAAAAGGGGCGGGGAGGGAAGGGGTGGGGCAGGGGGGGAAATTCCACAAGTAGGAACTTACCACAATAGACAATAGTAAGAGTGGGGAGGAGGGTCAGCAACCAGGGCGATAGAGGAGAAAACAGAAAGTATTTAATTAGGGAAATTCCAAAAAACAAACAAGCAGCAAATTGGCAGCAAATAAACTTTAAAATAAAAAAGGGTGAGCATCAATTAAAGTATTTAAAATAAGGAAAAAGGGCAAAACATGCAACAAATCTGAAAGCTACAAAGCACAAAGATCAGAAAAGGTGTGGCAATGAAGGAGCACGATGACAGACGAGAACTGAAACCATGGGTGTCTTTTACAATGCAGTAAAACATGACTGAGTGATGTTAGAATCATAACCAATGACAGGATTTTCTTCAGGGGTCGATTTAGGGGCAGACTAATCAAGTAGATGCTCACAGGCCTTCACATTTGTTGGCTATTGAACACGTATCATTTACACTCCTGCAACGTGTACTCCAGATTGCTGTGCTGCCTCATCTGCTGGGACTTTTCACAGGAACAAGTAAACGATTTACAGGGTCAGCCCTTAAGCGTCAGTGTTTAATTTTAAGCTACTGAATTTCATTTCTTGCTAGGCTGGAATTAAAACTGATGTTCAGACATCATCAGCCCAGATTATTTATGCCACATAATGCCAAAGAACTTCGGTCTTGACCCCAGTTCAAGTGTGCTCTCCTGTGGTGGAAACCTGGAGTGTGATGGCCCATACCGAGTTGCCTGATTCACAAAAAAGCAGAGATAAACTGGACGGCTGAAGTCTAAGCAAATAATGTAACATATTCACAAAACATTTAAAGTGTCTTCTGAGACTTCTCGATGCTCATGTACCTGCTATGTCAACTGCACCAGGGCCTGAGTTATCAAACTTGCTGTGCTGTGCGCAACTGCAGATGAAGCCAACTGCTTTGTCTATTTTTAATTCAAATGTGTGGTTCTCATGGTGTATGTTGTAGAAATGTGAGCAAACAGCCTCTACAAAAATGAAAGCAGCCAAACTGACTCTAGTTAACACAGCTGAGCTATTTTACTGCCAGATAACAGCTACATAACAAACGGATTGTTCTTAACTGAACAGACTGAAGCAGCCTATTCTCTGAGATATGGTCTGCATATGCAGTAAACCAGTTTCGTGTTTCAGTACCTCTGAGCATTATTGCTTAAATCGACCCCTGTGGGTGGGGTGAAAATATGGTATGAAGGGATGATATTCTGTGTCAATGCTGATGAAAAGAAATATAAACAAATTATAAAAACAAACTAGTGATGGTACAGTGGCTCATTCACCAAAGAACCTCATTAGTGGAACACATCAGCATCCATGCACTACCTACAGCTTCTTATGAAGAATTTCCTACTACAACCACAATCGGTTTATTGGTATTTCTTTGGTTAATGAATTGTTTTAACAGCAGACAGCAACAGAAATACCCACAACTAGCACATGTGGGCAAGCGTTGGCGTGAGTCATCTGAAAAATCTATTAGTGTTCTTTACTAACTGAAATGGAGTTACCTACCTCCCAGCCAGTACTCTGTGTAATAAAAAGTAAAAAGCGCATGTCACAGAAACCAAAAAAAAGCTTCAAAGGCCAAAATATGACCATCAATTTAATGTATCATAAACCTGAACTGGTTTCAATGATTATAAGTCATCATGCATCCAAAACAGCCTTCTGTGGCCCAGAAGGACACCCAACGATTGTCCTCTATTGGTTCATTTGACCTCAGGAATCTGGCAATGCCAGAACACAGAGAAAACCACCAGACCCTCAGCTGGATCCTACAAAATCAATGCACTTATCAACATCTACTGAGGAGCTGAAGGCAGCATAAGGGTAACCACACCAACAGACAAACAATGTACCCAGCAGCCCATGACCAGAAAGCTGACTGGGGTGGGGGACTCGGAGTAGCACTGGCACGTACTGGAGGAGGGTCTGCCGAGTCCTTGCCTGCCCTGACAGAAAGGCACGGACCCAGCAGGCCTCTCCTAGAAGGTAACAGTGCTTCTCGAGAGTTGCCAAGTGCGCTCGTCTCCTGCTTAGCTGAGGTTTGTCGAGCTTTGTGGGGGCTGATAACTTCTCATCAAACGCTCAGCACCTAAGCTGGTTCTAAGTTTAGAAAGGTTCTTTCAATAATTTATCCACCATATGAACAGACAAATAAACCCCCAAAGTTTCTGAACGTTACCTACCAGGCTAAATGCAAGATACAGTTGTTTTTCCCAGCATGCAAAACACAGTTTAAAATAACATCTGAAAGGATAAACTGACAGATGACTGGAATGTTTAACTCTTGGATATTTCTGAAGTTACACTGAAACTTGGTATGTGATGTTCTCTCATGTTTCTCACATTAAATGTCCAGAGAGAAAAAATCCTGTTAGCGATCCTTGCATTTACCGTGGATCACCACTTGACAGTTCTTGTGTAATCTGATTAGAAAGGGTTTTCCTCAATAGGTAGTTTTTATCTGCACTGAGCATTTGAAGTTTCTTCAGAATTCACATTGCAGCTGAAAATACAAATCATTACCTGGTGAACAATCTTGCTGAATGCTTCTTGGAGTTTACCATGAATAGTAGATAGCTTCTTGGCATCTCTGTTAGCTTCATGAATAGGAATAAGGACTTTGTAAACCTCATTAACTGCTTCATACATGCCAGCCTACAAAAATAAGGTCCATCAGATTGGTCCATCAATTCAACAGCAAGAATAATACATACTATCAGCATTTAAATTATAAAACTGCAAAAGGGAAAGGTGGCTTAGATAACACTGTCACGTGATCAGCATCTTTTCTTAAAATATGCCCATACATGAATGGAATAAAATCCTCAGTTACCCTTGAAATCAAAAGCCTACTGTATTATGCATTGCTACTAGTAAATCAGATTATTAACAGAATCAAAACCGGGATATTTTGGATGGATATATGCAGAAGAGCACAACAAGCTAAAGAGGGTCCTAACCAAATCTGAGGGAATTAAATACGGAAGCTTAAGTGCACAGTACAGTTCGTTCTATTTAGCGCATCTTCAACCTAAGTGCCTTCTGCATCCACTTTTGGCACTCCATGAGATAGGCTTGTGAGGTTTCCCTAGGATGTCTCTAATGGAGGGGATCCAGCCCATCGCAGGCAGAGACACCGCATCGCATGGCTTAGCCAGCCCACAGCAGGGGTTCGAGGTCTTTGCCCCGGAGTTATTGCTGCTTGTACTTAAACCCCCTGAATGGTATTTCATATTATGTTATCGGAAATAATTCACTTGCTTTCCTTGGTTTCTGATGGATACACGACTACCAGCTCATTAACACTGCTCACACAAAACTCTCGGCCCACTCTTTTTGAAGAGGAGGAAAAACATTACGGCCTTTCTTTACTATTGTGAACTCCCAAATGTGCAGCGCTGAAGTGAAAGACACTGGGAACACACAAAAGCCTCTTGGTCCCAGATCCCGTTCTTTGCACAGTTTACTCCAGAGCGCAAACTGGGCTGTCTTGAACAACTAAAACTCCAAATGCTCCATGCAAATTAAGCAGGTACAATAGAATACACAGTCTCATAGAGAAAACATTTTCCTTCATATTGCCCAGCAGTGTAAGATTGCTGAAGAAGACAGGTAAAGAAATTAAAGTCTTCTACCATGGAGAAAGATGCTGCAGCCTGTTCCAGCAATCCCACCAGACCAGCTTCTGTAAAATACTTTCCAGAACAGATACCTTCTTCATCTGGTGATACAACATCATCAGAAACTGCTGACTCTTCCAAAACATTGGAAGAGATGTTCTAAGGAGATATAATGTAGATAAAATATTTTTACTCAATTTAAACAACATTCAACACTTGCAAAACTTTGAAAGCCAGCTGATTTTCAATTAAATCCTAAAATTTTTAAAGAGGCAGCTTTCACATACATTTTATTTAATTTCCTTCTGAACCAGCGCAGTATTTCAGCACGTGCTTAAGCTAACTGGACTGGACAACCTATACATTCAAAGTGAAGCATGTGCTTGTTTGCTCTGCTCAGTATTGCCCTGCTTAACGTTACTAGTCACAGGGATCACTTTCATCAACTGCACCCACTACACACTGGCTAGATCAGAGAGGTTAAAAACCCATGACTTAAACGGAGAAATGAGACAAACTGAATTCACTCAGCCTATGCATGTAAAGACTTAAGGGAACCAAGTCTTGAAGCATAATAAAAATTTTCAGAAGTTGCTGTGATGCATTCTCCCCAAAACAAACCGAGTAAGCGCAGTACGAGTATGTAGGCACAGTAACACCTGGCACATGGAGAGACCCTCTATCTCAGCAGCAGATGACAAAACCCAAAAGCACATTACGGAGAATAATTCCCCACCTGAAATGTAACACACCCTACAGGGAGGTATTTTCGGTCTTCCAGCATGCTTAGATATTCAGCCACCAAGGCTGCAGAGTGGACCAGGCACTGGGCTGATTCAGCGTGATTGCTCCTCTCGGAGTGCTTTCCAGCCATGTTCTGCAGCCACGTCAGGCGCAGGTCAGGGGAATTCTGATAGCCCTTTGCAATCCTATTTGAAAAGAAAACCTCTGTGATTAGTATTTAGTTACGTCTGCTTAAATAACAACCACCCTCAGTGCTATGCTATCCAGAAATACATGAGATAAGAAGCTACATGGATGGAAAGTTATCCTAAATTACTTTAGAAATCTCTGAGCCCGTTAGTGGCAGGGAAGCAATGGCAGCTACCCCAGTAACACAGTGCTATTATGGCTGACTGCTGAAGCTCGTGACCAAAGCTCCTGTTTCGCTTGGAGACTGGTAGTAAGCCAAAGGCACGGGACAATCGGAGCAGACCTGCCTGGCTGCTTATGACAAAATCTCTGCCGCCTTCTAAGAAGCCTTCAGGACCATTTGTGCAGACCACACCACACAGTTCAGTAGTTGGAATCCTAACATGGCTCTGGAATATCTTTTTCATATGGAGACCATCATATGTACCACCACCAAAAGCCTTTTGTGCAAGCAGGTCCTGGAAGAACCTTAAGTTTTCCCTGATGCAAGCAGGGAGAGTTGTCTTTACTCAGGTGGAGGGTAAGATTGTCAGAGACTGGAGGATAAGATTGTCAGAGACTGCTGGGGAATGCAAACTACTTTTATCCAAGATAAGCTACATAAATGCAAAACAAAACCTATCAGCACCACATTCAAACATAACAGGCAGGTACATATTGGTCCATGAGCACCAAGACCCAGAATTGCTCCAAAAACAAGCTCTGTAAAGGCTCAAATGTTCAACATTGGAGTGCAAAACCAAACAGCAAGTAACTGTGCTGTTTTCAGAAGAAATGTGAATCACGGCAAACAGTTTAAAACAGGATTAAGTTCAAAGTAAAATAATTGCTGATAAAAAACAAGTAACCAAAGTTCACAGCAATACAATACCTCACGCTCTAAATACAGGAAGTGCAGCAGGTACTAAGCTTTGTTCGAACACCATGTGGAGCACTGACATCTACTGTCCTTACAGTGCAATGGTGATAAACTCTACCTGTACATCAGGTCAATCAGCATTTCTGGATCTTCCTGGTGCTCCTTCATTTTAACCGTGTCAGAGAGGATCATGTGGAGGTTGAACACGAGATCTTGGACCTGTAAAAAATATACTGCTGTAATGAACTGGCAATGGGAATCGAACTACACACTGCTATGTTAGGACCACAGTCACTCTGAACCTTTGTGTGTTTGCACCTTGTTGTCAGAATTAATCAAGGACCTGGGTTTTATGTACTAAGGTGATTAAAAAAAAAAAACAAACCCCAAAAAACTCCTTCAGGGAATGCATGCAAATTCCAGCTCTCAATGGAGGTTTAAGCACAGCCTGTTAATGAACTACACATTACTTCTCTTGTGGTATTTCTTTTACCTGATCAGGAAATGTTGTCTCCCTAAGTTCCAGATCTTCTTCAGCATATGTCAAAATAGTTTTCAGGGAACGTCGCAGAAATTCTTCATTGAAGTTCTGCGATGTCCCCACCAGGGATGAGAGAGACATGGTCACCTGCATTTTCACTCTGGCAAAGTTCTGCAAGAGATATTGTTACGGTATTTTAACAACCTGGACATACTGCAATGGTCTGCTGCAACATCAGTGCTCTGGTCATTGTACCCTCCTCCTGACAGATACCCGATACAAAAAAGAAAACTCAAGTTTTGCAGAAAGGGCTGTCTCAGAGCAGTGATTACAATAAACCTCTGGTGCTGCCAAACTTCATGATCTGATGACAGCACTATTTAGTTCCAGGTGAAGGTTCTCCTGCAGAAGTTTTAGTTTTCTCTCCTTCTGCATGCTCTCCTCTCACATACCCTGAAGAGGGTGACGCTCAACTCCCTCCCCTGATACAGCCTTCATTCCAGACAGTTGCTTTTGGTTTGGTCTAGCCTAAAAACTGGAGTCACTGTTAACTCGCTGCTGTCAATCCACTAACAGTCCCTGGGCCCAGAACCAGTGGGTCCCTCCAGTTCTGCTACTCACCGTGGGGGACTGTAACCAAAACAGTGTAAACAAAGATGTCTGGAAGAGCACTTTGTGATACACAGCTACATATACGCCTGCAAAATACCAACTGGAAGAGTTAAGATGGGAATTTTCTTGACAATTTAAAGCGCACATGGGTGAGGCAAGCTAAGATGTAATTAGAGGCAAGATCTGAAAGAAAATAAAATCCCAGCATTGCTAACTCACCTCCACTAACACAGCCCTTTCAGAAAGGGCACACATACTAGCTGTGCCACAGAAAGGGCTGCGTGGCTCTTTCTGCTCTCACCTAGAGGTATGCAAAAGCAAAGCAGAGGGGAGTTCCTCCAAACAGCCCCTCGAGTGCAAACTGTCTAATCTGAAGAGTATGAAAAACTTCCCAACTGACAGGTTTGGAAACTCTTGCTGTGGATGTTCCAGGCAGCGCTCTGCTTCTCTCTACAAACAGACATCAGAGGCAGCTTGCCTGCAAAGATATTCTGGGCATACAGCTTGGGCTCTGAGACTGGAGACTGGACACTCCTGCTATGCACTCACCAGCAGTGTGAGGTACTGCAAGATCAGGAGCTAAGCAAAATCATGTCACTGCTGCACCCCTCTCTTCCCTTTGCATGTCATGCTCATTTCGATGGTAAGCCCTCCAACAGCCTTTCTCCCACAGGAATACACAGAGCTCCATCCAGCAGTCCCCAACCAGTTTACATGTAATAACCTAATGAAGTGCAGCAGGATACTCACGTTCCCAATCTCAAAGTTTTGCCTCATCAGAAGGTAAAGAGAGGCACTTGCATGTGACCGTATCGTGCTGATACTGCTGCTACAGTGTCTCAGGAGCCTCAGGCACAGATCTGCACACTGCTCAGTCTCTTCTTCAAACAGCAGCTCAGGGAACTGGGAAAACAGCATGAGAAAATTAGTGCTTGGACAGACAGGAACAAGCACTCAGACAAAAAGGCCAGGGCAATCCTCAGCAATGAGCATACACTGGCATTAGAGGAAGTCCAATCCCCTCTGTTTTGCAGGGAATGATGCTAATTTGAATCACTTCACTTTTATGGTAAGGCAAAGCAGACTCACTGGCAGCACTGGAAGGCAACTCATTTTACCTACCCCCACAACTTGCTCCTACATCTACTCCCTTAGACCGATTTACATCAGTTCCAAAACCTCAGGCTTAAAACTTTGAGCTTTTCCCACTACATCTGCAGAAACTGGGAAATTGTTTAAATTACGGGCCCAGGAAAACAAATCCATTTTAACTGAGATCCACACTGCTTAAATTCCACCCGTGCTTTGTGTTCCCTACTGGCTAGGTGCCTCTGTCCACTTACTGCTGGCCAGCAGGAACCCACACGACACTCAGGTTGTATGAATGGTACCGTTGCGTGCAGCCGTCAAACCCAAAGTGCACAAATATAGGTACTGATCATGAAAACCAGTCAGGTTTTATCAACCCCCAGACCATACTTCCTGCATATCAACACTGCACAAAAGAATAAATGCTTGGTGAAGTGACCCCAACACAAAGGAAGAAAACAGTCCCATGCTCCATCAGTGCTGCTCAGGATATAGTATAGCATCTGCAGAGAACTCACCTTTGAAACCAAAGCCCTCTGTGTGGCGAAGCAGTGTTGGAGATAAAGTGCACTTTGGTTGCAGGCCATGCTGTGCAGAAGCACTTTCAGCACCCCACCGAGGATACTCTCCTTGGACTCCGTCACAGAAACAGTCTGCAGTCAAAAGTAAACCAAGAGTTGCATGAGCAAAAATTAACCTCCTGTGTGTGTGTTTGTGTTTGGGGGCTGGGGTGGGGTGGGGTGGGGTGTGAGGGAGAGAGAGAGAGAGAAACTCTGCTTTGGCATGGAGAAATTGCCCACTTAGCTGGGCCTGCAAAACGGTCACATTACTGAATCAACCCCCAGGTACTGAAAACCTGACCCATGCGCTAATGCAGTGTCCTGGTTTCGGCTGGGATAGAGTTAATTGTCTTCCTAGCAGCTGGTATGGCGCTGTGTGTTTTGGGTTTAGTATGGGAAGAATGTTGGTAACACCCTGATGTTTTCAGTTGTTGCTCAGTCGTGTTTAGACTAAGTCAAGGACTTTTCAGCTTCTCCTGCCCAGCCAGCAAGAAGGCTGGAGGGGCACAGGGAAGGTGGGAGGGGAGACAGCCGGGACAGCTGCCCCAAACTGGCCACAGGGGTATTCCCTACTGTGGGGCGTCATGCCCAGCTGCGGAGGGGAGGAGAGCGCGGCTCGGGCGTCAGTGGGCGAGTGGTGAGCAACTGCATTGTGCATCACTTGTCTTGTGTATTCCAATCCTTTTATTATTATTGTCATTTTTTTGTTGTTATTAGTGTCACTGCTAGTTTCTTCTTCTCTGTTCTATTAAACTGTTCTTATCTCAACCCACGAGCTTTATTTTTCGATTCTCTCCCCCATCCGACTGGGTGCGGAGGAAGTGTGTGAGTGGCTGCGTGGGGCTGAATTGCTGGCTGGGGTTAAATCACGACATGCCGGTGGAATGAGGATGCCTTCTACCCCATGAGGCTCTGACCTTTGGGGACCTTGTTCTACTAGAGGGAAAGTCTGTAGCTGGCCTCTACGTGGATTATTCAGGTGCAAGGCGCGACCCTTGGGATTCCTGGGTCTCTCTGTGGCTCAGAGGTGGATCTGGTAAGCCTGCTACCGCCTGCTTCCAGTCCATGGCGAGGTTTCATTTGTACAGAAAGCAGGGGACAAAACTGCCATGTGTCCTCGCTCACCTGTGGCGAGTGAGGAAATAGTTGGGCTGTGCACTCAAACCAAGGAGCCTGGAAGCTTTCCTGCACTGTGCAAAGTACAGATACAGGAGGCTGACCTGGAACCTCGTGACTTGAGGCAGATTTGGGAAGAACTAGAGGAACTGGTTAGAAAAAGTCAGGACTCGGAAATTTTTACAGTTCATTGCTGAGTTTTTGAACAACTCCTTCTTATATACAAAAAGGGAACGACTTTCAAAAAGACTGAAGGAAGCTACTACAGTGTAAAACCAGACTGCTACGGGCTGAGGATTAGGAGGGCCATTACCACCCTTCTCACTGCAGCAGGGGAGCTGAACAGTTCCGACAGCATTCAGGCAGTGAAGAGCAGAAGGCAGGTTTTGTTTAACAAACTGCTGCCTGACCAGGTGGTTGTAATGCTATTACATCTCTATTTTCTTATCATCCTTACCTGTACAACTATCTCTAGCGTATCCAAAATAATCAGATTGGCTTCCGTTGCAAGATTTCCATCGATAAGTGCCTCATGTTCTATCTCTGCCCTTGATCTAATCAGAGAAAAGAAAGCAATAAAATTACTTTCTGTTTAAGAAGCAGACCTACATATTTTCCAGTCAAAAATATTTTCTCATTAGCAGGAAACTCCCAGTTACAATTCGTCTATTTATTACTGGACAGCACTACAAGGATGTTTCAATGCATCCATTAAGAGGACAGGAAGAAAGACTCGGTTTTTTACATATACAAACTCACACAAGATTTACGTTCATCATGCTAGGAGAGATCACACTACCTTCTGACACTTCATTACTCTCCCAGGAACACAACAACAGTTTAGAATCAAAGTCCAACTCAAAACCGGTTTAGTAGCATCGTTAGGCATGCAACAGCACAACCAGGAACAGAACGTATGGGTTTATGTTACAGGCTATGGACACAAGGTGGTGCTACACGAGCTAATATATCTGTACTGTTGAATCCAGCAGCTGGACTGGTTGTAGCACACGAGTGTGTACTGTGAGGGTGCAATCTTTGCCTGCTTAAGATACGTTACATTACAGTTCGTGAAGAACACCTTCCTCTCCAAGAAGAATGACAAAATTTTGCTGTTATATGTCAGGCACTCACTTTCCTGGAAAGTCTTACAAAGTTCAAACACTCGCTCACACTGGTGGCCCCAGGAATTCAGCAGCAACCACCTAATTTCAGTGGCACGAGCTGCATCTGGCAAAGATCCAGTGGTATATTTAAAGAGCCCAGCTATGGCCTGCCCTACCACAGGTGCCATCTCCGACAGACTCATGCCAAGCCAAATCACAGCAGCAGTGTGACCCATGGGAACTGACAAAACCCGAGCAAAATACACAACAAAGGGAACGGCAGCTGACTCTGCTCTTGAACCGGTATTGCAGCAACGCTCCCCTGCCACACTGCTTCCTCTGGGAGCTGGGTCATACACTCATTATCTGCTTTTCAGGCTCCAGAATATGAAGGCTTGGGGCCTGGCACTATATAAAACAATACCATCTGCATAAAATAATACCACCTGCAATTAGCTGTGCACAATTCTCTGTGCGAAAAGTCTTGCTCATTAGGTTTCAAAGGGCCAGACTCTACCTACAGACGCAGGGCATGCTTGCAGTGCCATAGGAGTGGAGTGTGAAGGACCCAGGTCACAGTGAGCAAGTATGGGTTAAAAAGCAGGTTTGTAGAGTCATCCAAGCAGATTATTTTGTGGGGTGAGATACCATCCTTTGACCATCAAGGCATTCCACAGCTGTTTAACATGTACGTGAGGTCCTTCTGGGAAGGAGAGGGCTCAGACCCAGTGCTGGCAGTGAACCGATGAGTTCTTCAGGCCAAATTTTAATCTGGTGCAACTCTGTCCACAGCTCTGGAGTTGTGCAATGGTGGAATTTATACCTACATCACTTTATTAGCAGGTTGAAACACACTGGTCATTTGGCTTTCCCAATGCCTCAACAGGGCTGGAGTCTTGGACAAAAAGCTACTACTTGACATAACAAGAGATTACATTCTTGTGTTGGACAAAGCCATTAGCAGCTCTGAAGATGTACTTTCTACTCCAGGAAGTGTCAATGTCTTCAAGGGTAAAATTTGGCCTGATCTCCACCTGGGCTCTGAGGATCCCATTCCTCAGTTTCTTCAGAGCTTCGCTTGGGCCAAGATTGCTTTCCTAGGATTAGGAACAATTCTTTTGCTGGGAGAATACAGACTGCAGGTTGCAATTTGAGGAAACAGAAAACGTGCACAGCGAAGCTCAAACGCAACTCCTGAGCCCTCCGGATTAAACCACACCAAAAGAGGGAATTTTAAAGGAAATGGGTGTAATAAGCAAAAAGAGCTCATTCCAATCAGTTGCACACACACACTAAAAACTTCTGCCAAGCATCACAAACAAAGCTGTGATGATTGAGTCTGCAGATGTACAAAATGGTGATTTATAAGAACTGCACACCAATGCTACAGTACCTGGCTGGTTTGTGGCTTCTAAAAGCACAGCACATGTGGAAAAACAATCAAAGTGATGGATTAGGACAGGAAAGGAAAGCGAGCTTTGACAACTCCAGAATGCTCTTATGGAATAAAGGAAATATGACATGAGATATATATGCTATCTGTGAAAACTGTTAATGGATCTTCTCTCTAAATTACACCTTACTACAGGGTTTTAAGAAGGTAATGGATTGTATTAGTCTCTTTAAATCTCATTTTAAAATCTAAGCAAGCAAGGGACAGTGGAAAAGCAGAGTTAGATAGGGCAGTGTTGGACTAAAAGCTATTTGCACACCGCCAGCTCTGTTCCAACTGAGGGCCCAAACCTCCTCGCGTGAGAGCTAAGTGGACTGCTACCATTGACCTTCTATGGGGAGAGAGACCCTGTGTTCTCACAGGCACTGTCACATTGTTAATGTAGAAGGATAAGGCAGAGTTACTTGTCAAGCTTTTCTGTGTTTTGACGCCAGTGAGTCATATCCTTTCTCCATCTCAAATTCTCTTGACTTCCAAATGCGCTCCCAGAAGGACTTCTCTCTGCAGGATATATCAAAACAATAGCAGTCATCTAATACTAATTTTTTTTCATGGGTAGCAACTCTAGATTTGTTCACAAGTGACAGGTGACAGCAAAGCATGACTTCTTAGAGCCCAAGGCTGTGGCACTCACCCAAGATGTTTACATGGCCCCTAACTCTGTCACTGCTGAGTGGCATGAGAGGCAACTTCACTTGCTGCGGTTTTGTATGCAAGAGAGCAATGAGCAAGGCAGACGACTTTGTGCTCTGCCACACGCCAGCTCCCTATAGAGCTAACGGTGAGAGGCAGCTGAGATACTCAAATCAGGGAGGTAGCTATCAGGGCCGGTAAGAAAAGCACCTTCCTTGGACCACCTACGGAGCCTGGGTGTGGCGGCCCTCAGCAGTCTGATATCTCTGTCCTCAACTGGCGCACAGTAATGTTCTCAGGGTGGTGCCGAGACCCTCTTTCCTACCTCACAGTCTTTTATGTCTTTATTCTTACTGCTGGGAGGGCAGGAGAATTTCAAGTAATAAAGGCAATCAGGCCAGATTAAGAAAAAAAAATACAAAGGTGCCTATCTCTCTGAAGTAATACATTAATTATGGCTCTAAAATATTTATCAACTTAGCCTACAATGACTGGTTCACATGTACCAGGACGCCCATGGCACAGTAGAAGACAAAACCACAGTTCTGATTCTTGCCCTAACCCCTGGGCCATCCTTGCTCCCAAACAACATAAACAGCAAAAGTCATCAGAAGGTGCTTGTTACCCCAACTACTGACTATTTCAAGCCTCATTAAGTTAGCAGAAGTATCCAGGCATTTTCAGACCTATCAAAGCAACATCAGGCCGTTTGTTTTCCACTCTGATCCTTGCACAGGACACACTAGAAGGTGGCTCTGAAAGATGCTACACTGGAAGAAGTTCAGGCAAAAGAACACCCCATAAATACGACGTGATCACATATACACAAAAGCAATCAAGTAACAAACAAACTTCCTGGAGATGGAACTTAGGAAAAGTGTTGAGATTTTGCAGACCCAGTGAAGCATGCTGCAAACTGCAAAGAGCACTTTCTAGGGGCCTCTTTGTCTGAAGGTCTTGATGGGTAGTACCCCACACCACAGATGGGTGCAACTAATTGCTGGGGAAAAAGGGGACAGCACAGAAGAGTTCTTTACTTACCTAGCTGTCCTCTGCTTCTTCGGACCATTTCCTGCCTTGCCCCTATGCTTCCCAAAATAGCTTCTTCAAGTTTGGCTCTCATGTCTTTTGACTTCTTGAATGTCAGACTGTTCATTCTTTCAAATACTTTCTTGCCCTGCAAGTTTCAATGAGACCATGAGGGAAGATTCTTTCAATCTGGGATATTTTCTAAGCAATAACAACTCAAAATATCTTTCCTGTCTAAAGACATAAAGCAAGCAAGGAATACAGGTTTAGTTGCTGGCTGGATAATCTACCCAGACTCCAGCATTGCTACAGAAAACTCTCTTCTTGTTGACAGTAAGCAAAATGACCAAGAGCTATCCCCTTTCCCTGCAGCAGTTCCCAGATGAGTGGCAAGCAGCACAAACTGCTTAAGAAGTGAAACAAGGCACAGACACCTGCATGGCTGAAAAGTAAACATGGAAAAGAGCTAGAGGTTGCACAGGGACGTGCTTAGCCTTGGGATTTTGAATACAGGAAATACTCAGGAGAGAGCAGGAAATGCCTTTCTGCAGTCGTGTAAAGGATGGGAGTGTAAAGTTCCTCGGCAAGCCCTAGAAGGAACTTTGGGGGTTTAAACGAGATAGCAGTACCTTGTATTCAAAGCAGGATACGCAAAGATAAAGCAAATCCAGCAGGCGATTGAGCTGCAACACTGACAGGTCTGTGAACCATTTCTGCAAGACACTTTCATCCGCATTCTTGAGCACCCACAAGAGACAGATCAAAAGGCTGCGGCTGGACTCTGTTGAGAAGGTGGAGTGCTGCCTGCCACTCTAAAACAGACAGGTCAATACATTTGCCACACTGTATTTCATGTCCAAACACTTCAATCATCACTAAAAGGATCCGCACCAGCTACCACCGCAGCCTAAATAATTACCGAATAGGAACAGAAGGCGAATAGACATTTTCTGCTAACAACCAGGAGATACACATTTCTCTTTCTCAACCCAACAGCTCAGTGGAGCCCACAGACAGTCATGCCACAAGAGTGAAGCAGCAGTTTGAACCAAAACAATCACATTATATAAATGAGCTTCTGTTCAGGCAGCAAATACGCACTTCCCTTAAGATGCCTTTAATAACCTCCAGCAGATTAACAGTTAAGCAGAGGGGCTCCATTCATTCCCTCATGTGTGTATCAGTGTCTCACTTCGAGTGCATGTAAAACTCAGCAAAATGGGGTCCTGATGCAGGAGTAAAGGCAGGAGAAGGGAGAAATGGAAGGGCCTGCCTGCTACTGAAAACAGGAGGATTCCGTCCCTGTGCAGAGAGAACAGGGGAAACGGCCCATTTATGTCTTCAGCTAGGTGGGATTTAGATGTGGTAGGAATTTTTGCTTAGGGCTTAGAGCTCATCATGACCATTGCACTTCCCAGAGCTTTTATCAGACTGTTTCAGAAAAAGGGAATCTTTATCAGAAAAGAGAGTTCTTCCATTTTCTGAGGTTTGTTGATTTTTATCTCTGCTTGACATTTTCTTATACCCTCTCTGAGACAGGCACAACAACATGCAAACATGATTTGTTCTCCCTTGTATTTTACCCCCTGCCTCCCTGTGTAACACCCAGCTGCAAACTGATGAGTCCCTACCACTCACTGATCAGCCCCACAGGACCTGCATGTGTAAGTATCTGCTTGTTGACACAGATTGAGAGTCAAGGAATAGGGAGAGACGGCTTTGTACCGATGAGGTGAGTAGAAAACTGCTGGGCCGGGTGAGCTGAGGGACCGATGTTCCTGCGATGGCCATGGCAACTGTCTGGCTTATCATGCTTCCACCCTCACTTTCGTAATCATCAACAGCGACGCAGCTTGGCCTCCCTCGCTGATTGTGACTCTCTGCCGAGAAACATGTGCATCTAGTCAATCCCCAAATTCAAAATTTCTCTCCCCAGCCTCCCTCCGCAGTGCTAAGTTTCATTGAACTGTCTGGGAATGCAAAATGAAAATCATCGCACTCATGGGGTCCTGCAAGTCAACAGGAATGTTACTTGAGGTCATACAGAGCAATGAAAACAACAATTTTCAAATGGAACCTACACAACCTCAGTACCTAGAACCCTTCTGAAAAAAGACCTGTTGTCCCTTTGAATAATTCACTCCAAATCCTTACTTGCAGCTTTATTGTGTCATTAAACTCAAAGGATGTAGAGGACAACTCCAAATTCCAAACTATTCCAGATTGGACTCCAGGCCCTGATTTGAAATAACCCACCTCTGCTGCTCTTCAGGACACTTTGCAAAGCACCCCTGAAACAAACTGCTGACAGAGCAGATAAGAAGAAGAAGAAGAAGAACAACTCTGCTTATCCTTTGGAACTCTTATGGGAATTGTACAGTATGTGGGGTGACTTTTTAAGGAGGTCAGAAACATAGAGAGAGGCTGGCTACGCAAATACAGTAGCCACACAGATGTAAACTAAAATGCATTGCTGGTTTTTCGCTTCATGCAAACAAGTGGGCAAATGCAGCTTTTGAGTGTTAACAGTCATTGAAGATACGTTTTGCAAGTGCAGTTTAGGAAACGGATGTGAAAACATGTCAAAGTTATAATTCAGAAATAGAAACAAACTCATCCAACAATAAAGGGGTTTGTAGCTCAATTTTAGAACCCAAACACTCAAGTCTTGTGAGCAGATGAATATATATATTCAAAGCACAGAATATAAAATACCTGTAAAGTCATAAAGCTGAGGCACGGTTTCCATGATCACGCCAATCAGAGGTAGATACAGCATTGCCACCCGGGCCTTTACCTGTGGGTCAGCATACCGTGGATCCGAGTCGTGACTGGACAGTAAATTGTGTACCATATTGATGACCTTCTTATGCAATCCAAATAAACTGTTAAAAGACAGTTGGGTCATGCATGTTAGTTAATATCTTCAAAGCAAACTATACTTTGTAACTAAGGGGCTTCAAAAAAGAAAAAAAATCCTGGTTTTTATTTTTAACTTCACATAAACTGCCACTACACGTGTTTTTTGATCTCCCATGTATTTTACAAATGGCTGGCTTTTCACTATGCCATATAAAATGTACAAAAATATTTTGTGGGGGTGCACACCCAATATAATGTGAACACTCTCATATTTTCCATACAAAAACAAAGCCCCAGCTACTGCTATGCTGAAGTATCGAGCCTACTAAAGACCGTTAGGAGAACTTAGGGAATATGGAAAACAGGGAGAGAAACTTGAGAGGACAGTGGGTTTAGTGAAACTATTCGTTGTATTCTTTTTTTGTTTCTATTTAACACCATTTACAGAGAGAAAAGCCCTTCCAAGACAGAACATTGCTTTTACCAAATGACCAGGAAATTTCTGCTTCAGTTCCCTGACCCCCCGTGCAATTATTCAACCAAAATAGTAGACTACAGATCCATAATTCTGAATAAAAAGTGCCAAAGAAATGGAGGGGTAGAAGGAAAAAGAGGAAAAAAGTGGTCTTCCTCATTATTAAGATGCAAATAATGGCAGGGCCTAAGCACCATCCCCTTTTGCAGGGCACCCTGCATGAGCCTACTCGGTGCTCATGCCTTAAAAACACAAATTCCCCTGAATCTCTCAAGAACTCGCTCTGCTCTTTCAATTCCCTCAGCCACCACACAGAGGCAAAACTCTCTCAGAGCAAATAGCAGGTATCTCTGTAGCTATTTGCTTCTGTAGGCAAACCAGGCCAAGAAGACAACTTTACCCCATGCATGAAGCAGCCAAGGAAGCTCATTACATTATGCATTAGCCAAACATAAGCTTCAATGTTCAGACCTGAGGTATTAAAACAAGTGCTGAATTTCAGGCAGTATCCACTTTACCTGAAAAGTAGAGTTGAGTTCTGGTTAAAAAAGATGAGAGGCTTTGACTGGATTGTTGGGGGTTTAAAATGATTAAAAAGACACCACTACAGGTTAGGAGGACATTAGCTAGTTGTAGCTACACGTCTTTCCTGTGTTTTTTAATCAAGCAGTAATGAGACCCTACAATTGCTTGTTTGTGTAATTAGTGAGACCCTTAACAACTAGGAAGGAAATACTTATTTAAGTGACTGGTTCCTTCAGATTAAGGTGAAAGAAAAGGCTTTGTATTATTTTGAAGAAGTGGCACCTAAGTTGTGTTTCTGACAGTTCAAAGGAAACTATCCCGCAGGCCATAGAACTGCATATAGGGAAAACACATCCAAACAAAGCAGCGCAATTCAAACCTAGGGCTACACGGATTTCTTTTTCACTTTTCCAGAAGAGAGCAGGTACAGTGGCGGATCCACCCATAGCGAAGAGGAGGAACTATGTCCCACTAATCTTTCCGGCTGATAATGCAATGAATTGATCTTGCTGCTCTCCAGCCGTCGCCTCTGTTACCTCAGCCCTGGCCTGAATTTGTGTCAACACCACACACTTCTGGGGAATTGACTTTTGTCACTGAACACTGAGGGACAAATTCCGATTTTCTCACTTCTGTCCTGTAACATCAGTCAATATGGGCAACATGGGCACTATGAAACAAGCAATATGAGTTAATAACCAAAGCACCACCGCATTGTTTGCAGAGACAATCTTTTCAGGGTCTTGCTGCTTGGACTCACTCTCCGTAACTGCCACATTCAGCTGGCTTCCGTCATCCGCATGTTGTAGTGTCTTTTAGACTGCAAGCTTTCTGCAGGAGAACTGTAATGTACCCAGTGACTGTACAGCACCTAGCACAGAGGGATCTATCTAGCGCAACACCTTCAGGCACCAGGGTACTGCAGTCCTTTCTGCCCAACTCAATCCAAAGAGTTCTTATGAATGGGCGAGATAAAACTTAGCATATTTTGCTAATGAGGCAAAAAGAGCAAGGACAGAACACATTTAATGTTCTGTATCACCTGTCAAGACCTAAGGCAAAGCTCTAACACAATAAGCAACTAGATGGATGTACCTCTCCACTCTGGCTGCAAGATAATGCAACTGGGAACAATTCTGAGTGTTTTTTAAATGGCAGCCCAAACATTTTCATGGCAGGCATGTCTGAACCCCCTACTAATAACTTGCTGATGATACCATATGACTGTTAAAAGTCCTCACAGGCAAAGGAAGAGCAGATCTGAACAGACTGGTTTACTTTATACGGTGGATCTACCAGGGCAAATGCAGGTTGAAGCCTGAGAACAGCTAATAAGCTACAAACTACAAGTCATTCTGGAAAGCAATAAAAACCAAATGTATTACTGGCATATATCTCCACCAAAATTCAGGAGCTTTGATCAAAACGCATCTCCAGAGCTGAACTGGTATCAGGGGGCTTTTTCTGCCTAGAAAAGGTTTAAGAGAGGAGCTGTCTCCCCAGTGGACACCCGCAAGATCATGCTGATAGTTCCTTTGTGCAGCTGGGCAGAGATTACCATCCTGGTCCAAGCTTAAATGCTGAGCAGAGCAAGGTGAGAGAGCTCAAGAGGCAGGGAGGTGAGAACAGAAAGTCTGTGAATAACAAGGGCAAACATGGTCAGAGACAGGATCTGATTTCTAACCAGTGAGCAAGATGTTCCTATGCTACAAAAAGGATTTCTGCAGACAGCATATACGGGTAAAAATTTGCTGCTTTTTCCATTTCAGGCCAAACAAATGGGACTGCAGTGTGTTATGTATATACAAGAAAATATTCTAATTTATGGCATCACTTTCTTCTCCAACAGGAAACAGAATGAATGTTTAACTCCTGAGACCGCTTGGTAAAGGGGCAGAATTAACCATGAATCATCAGCATTTGTCGACTCGGCTGATATTCCTGAGTCCACCTTGAGAAAAATGCCTGTGAGAGAACTAAGGACTCTGGAAGCAATCAATAATTTCCATTGAAACCCATTTTAAAGAGGCAACGCGGAATACAGCCCTAAATAACGAAAGTAACAGACTGGATGTCAGGACTACAGGCTGTACTCCTACTTCAGAAAATTATTTGCTGCACAAGCCAGGCAAGTCACCGACAAACTCTGCATGCTTGACTATTTTATTTATGTAACCCACTGGGGCCTCATCAATGCATAATTTACCTTTAAAAAGAGCTGGGAGGACCACAGGCGAAATACACTGTAACATTTAAAACCACCAGCAACAGAGGCTTCCTAAATGTTGAAAATTATTTTCTTGTTACAATTGAGAAAAGCTATTTTGCTCTTAGAGTTCCAGCAGCGCCCGTGTGGCAGCTGGGGGCTCCAGCAAGAACCTCTTTCCCTTCTTCTCAGGTGGAAAAACGTGATTGAAATGATGTTTACAGAGTCACGGCTAAGGAAGTAAGAAATATGACAGGTAGGGAGAACGAAAAGGATTCTTAAAGAACTGGTTTCTTATCTTCTCAGCTCACAAATTTAAATCAGTTCTGGCCATGACAGAACTTGCTTTGCATCCACCATTTCCTTGGAATTACACAAAACACTTGGGGGAAAAAAATTGTAAAGATTTACCCTTCTGCATCAGGATCTAAAATGACAGCCAGTTCTGTTAACACAAGCCCGGCCAAGTAATGCTGTTGGCGGAAAGGCACAGACAATTCAAACATATTTGCAATCTTCTGGTCCTGGACATTTGTGGAGAACCCAGAACTCTGTGAAAAAAATCAAGTTTCAGAAGTTGCATAATGAGGCCCCTTGGAACACAGGGTCAAAGCTTATGAGATACATTAGAAACAGATTTCAGAATTAAAGACAAACTCACGTAAACTACCTTTTCCCTTTTTTGTTTGGATCTAGGCACATCTACTTACATTACGTTCAAGTTCACTAACTCTTCTATTAATTCTGTTTGTTGTTATTGCCTTCCCACCCACAGGGCAGGCCTTAGGGAAGTTAAGCCAAACAACCTTTAAAAGTGGATTAGTTAAACTTTTAACTCAGGTCTGGATGCTCTTATTCAGGCTAAAGAAGGCTTTAATTTGATTTAGTTTAAGTAATTTTGCAACTAATTAATCCACTTGAATGACATGCTTGCTAATTCAAATTACTTTTTCTGAGCAGGCTAGGACTAAGCTACAGTGTGCTAGAAAGACCCTTGTTTTGTAAGAAAAGGGTAACACTGGACAAAGTGTTTTCTTTAATGGCTCATTTATGTTCATGTGTTTGTCCAATATAGGAGGGGACTAGGTCCCTAAGGACAGTGTGTGGTCACTGCGAGGACAGGGATGTGGGCATTCTTTTTTCAATAATGAAAGATCAAAAGAAGTCAAAACCTATGTGGCAGGAAAAACTAATTTCTAAATAAACACTTCCAAAAAATACTAGCAAGCAGAGACTGAAAATACAGGTGATACAACTGCCTCATACGATTTAAGTCTCTCAACAAAGCTCAGCTTGCATTTCCACAAAGGATCCTTGTCACAGCGTACCTGAGAAGTTGCTGAAGACACAGATGGTGATGGAGATGCAGGTGGTGTGAGCAAGCTGCAAGGTAAATTCAAGGTGACATAGTGTTCATGGCTGCAAATGATGCGAAGGAAGTCCAGCCTCAAAGATGCCAGGTTACTTGGATTTGTTAAGGAATACAGCTTTGAAGACACCTGGCAAGTTTAGCCCATAAAATTGCAGTTAGCACCAAAAGAGAGTATAAATGTAGCACAAGCCCCCTGTCTCACCGCTGCTCCCCAAAAACACTTCCAAAACAAAAACTAAAGAGCTTGGTATCATTAAATGGCCACATCCATATCACTTCTTTGTGCTACAGATTAAACTTCTGATGTGCAAGAGCCACACACCCCCCAGCCAATGGCATATATATCAATACGAGACATATACATCAGCCTTATTTATATAAGCAAATGAAGAACTATGTACTTCACATATGATACCCACATCCTACTTATTTCAGTAGGGAGTTGTGAGAAGCGGGACCACAGAGTGTGATGCATTAACAGGTCAAAGATGCAGGCTGGCTAATATACAGTAGGCAACGAAGCTCAAATGCTATTGCTCTTCTTGCTCCTTATATAGAATGTTTTAGACTCTGCGGCAAAAACGAGTCTAAGCCTACACTCTTGACACCTCATCATCTCCTTTGTACACATTGGCAGTACGGATGTTTGTAGTCAAACGAAACTTTGTGGTTCAAGGCGATTTCCCTGCCAGAACATTGCAAATAAGCTTCCCAATGCATAACGTAGGAACCGTCCTTATGAGGGAGGAGGCCTTGCATCCTCAGCAGGATGGAAGGGGAGCTTGGTGATCAATATGATCATCCAGGGTCAGTGTGTCCTTGAGAGATCCACTGACAAACCATGACAGACTGAGCTCCCTCACAAAATCTCCTACTAATTTTTGATTCAATTACTCTGAACGTGGTGAGCAGAGGGAATAATTCTTCCTTCCTGCTGCAAGTCCATTTGCTCAAGGGAGTTACTCCCAGTTCACATATAAGAGTGTAATCAGAGAGGTGTAAACTCTAAATCACCACTGAGAATGCCCTGCTTGCTCTAAAAAGACCTGAATAGCAGAATTCTGTGTCCATACTTTACTGTCTCTCCAAAGAAAGTAATAGGCTATGCTATGGTTCACAGTTAGGTCATAATATTTATCTGCATTCACCTGTTTGTAGCAGGTCTTAATAAGAGCAAAAACAAATCCTCTGTCCATGATAGACAACAGGTCATTGAGGAAAAACGCAAGACTGGTGTTGAGCCTTTCAACCATTTCTGTATCCTAGAGAGAACGAAGATAAAAACAGGAAAGACAATTAAGATAAACACACTGTATGTTTTCAAACAATTCCTGATCTAGGCACCAGCAAACAACATGCAGAAGGTCTGGCGCCTGAGCTCTGACCGTGGTTCAGTTTAATTGTTTGCCATTACCTTCTGAAACCGAGAGACTATATCACCAGCAATTGTGCTGACCAAAGCAGTTACATCATCCATGAAACGCTCAGGAAAACGATTCTTTCTTGGCGCATCCAGTTTGTCAGCAAAATACAAATGATGCACCATGCTCTTCACCTATAGGAATATAAATTACAACAAAGTCACTTGCAGTTGTTGCCGTTTGTGTTTTAAACTACGAACTGTAAGGCAATAAGCAAGGTGTTTCCAGTTTGCTCACCATCAGCTCGAAGAAGAACCAGGCCTGCTGTAGGGCTGCCTCCCGCACGCTCCCGCTGCACACAACCCACTGTAAGGCCAGCTCTTCATGGAAAAGCTACACAGATTCAAATCCAGAGTTAGCCCGAGCCTCAAGATCAGCTCACAAAACAGTCCGCATGAGAAATGGTAGCACGGTCCGTGGAAAGTATGGCAAACAATGAGGTTAAGCAAAATAAATAACTGGGAACATGACAGCAGTGGTGGCATCCCTTAAAGAAATCCCCAACTAACAATGAAAGATGATGTTATGATATGTGATGTGAGAAACGTTTCACAGCATCTTGCTCCAAAATTGAGTTTCAAGTGTCAAAAGAATTTTCCACCCACCCCAAAAAAAAAAAAATTTGGTGCTCAAATTAGTTTAGTTTAAAAGTCTACCTTTCTGCCTGGTCTGATTTTCGCAGGAAAAAGGAGTAAAAAGTGGACACATAAAGCGATTTGTACAAAAATGTATATTTACTGTGAGAAAGGTCTTAAAACAGTAAGAAAGAAACGTGGGGCTAAGAAAAAGCTTTTTGGCTTCTTTTCTCGGAAAGACCAACCCACAGACTGGACGTTGTCAGCGTTCACATTTTCATTACACAAAAAGTCAGGCATTTTGTCTTTCCAACATTGTTTAGTAGGATTTTGTCTCCTCTAAGGGAGTGCACTTTCGAAGTAACTCCCATTCACTTTCTGGAGTCACTTTGGATTAACACCTATATAACGGAGTGCAGCACACATCCGTAATGCTAGCCATCTAACACATTATAATTTTGCACACAAGAATGTACCATTTACATGTCTAGACAGTGCTATCCATATTTTTTGAAAGCCAGTAATAAACTGGCTCCAAACACTACGGACATTAAATCAGACAAGCTACTCCTGATCATTTTATTCTTCCCAATTCAACTCTTGTCAGAATACTTCATATTCACTACAGCCTGGATATTCAGAGGTGCTAAGCAACAGCAGTTCCTAATGACCTCGGAAAAAATCAGGCTATAAATAAAAGAATAGTTTGCATCATGTTTTCAGAATGACTTGACCTCCCTGCCCCACAATATCAATTGTCTTCACTGAAATCTACCTTTTTAGTTGGTAATCGTCCTGTTAATGTTTGTAAGAAACTTGACGTCTCAGTGTGCGAAGACATACGATTACAACTTCGATCCGTAGCCTACGGAGTGGAGATGAATGAATGATGACAGGACATTAAAGTTTGCTGTGGATGGGTTTTGCAGCTCAAGGACAATGTACGTTTACAAAAATACTGTTCCAACTGTAGGCTTTTACTGTCTTTACACCTTTTTATGCATTCTCAAACTCTTACTCATTTACAGATTTGGTTTAAACAAAATGACAGTACTTTTTATTGTTTTAAGACATACAGGCTATTTAAATAACTGCATGTTCTTATGCACAAAGACACTTAATGCTGCAAAGCATGAAACTTTTTCATCATTGTATTTTATCAACATGCATACATCAAGGAGGTAATACTTGTAATTTCAGTCCATACCTCTCAATCTACCAGACACCAAGCACGTGGGGATGTACCCCACAGCGACACTGCTACTGGCACAGGGAAAGAGAAAATTCCTGAAGTTCTGTTTCTGATGGAAATAATGTGCCATGAGTGCAAGTGAACTCAGACTAAATATTTTCGGAAGACTGATAAACTTGAAAGGAGGTACAGTTGAGAGGTACGTTCAAGGCAACCATGCAGTGGAAAGCAGCAGGCAATAGGGGCTAAATAAATTAACTCTGACTGAAGCTGCTATAAAGTTTTCATACTTTGCAACACAGAACAGATAAAATTGGCCCTAGCAAGTCACTGGCTCCAGCACTCAAATTTACATGTTTTAAGAGAGAATTTTACATGTGGCAATCAATTTTGGTTTAACAATATTCCACTCAGTCATGAAGGATTACTTGACGATGAATACTAAATGCTTGATGAAAATGGCAAAATGGTTCACAACATCAAAAGAAATGGCAAACATGGACAAAACTATGAAGCTGTGATTAATGTTCCCACTTAGAAATGTGCTCCACCTGAAGCTGAAACTAGTGTTAGAGAGAAAAAGAAAAGAAAAGAAAAGCAGTCACAGCATTTACATTTCACAGACCAGCAACCACTGAAATGAAAGAAGGGGACACATTCACGCATTTTGAGATTTTTCATGCAGTGTGGTGAGGTGGGGGGGGAGAAGATGCTAATTTATAAAATAAAACTCACAAAGTTTTCAAGGAATAAATGAACAATTAAAAAAAAAAAAACTAAACAAACCACCAAAACCGGGGTATACACTGAAAGGAAGATATTCTACAGGGAAACATCAGGGAAAACAAAGCCAGAAAAACCTCTACCGAAGACACCACCTGTGTTGACTCTGCACTTGGGCTGGGGTTGGATCCCCATGGGGCTGCTTTTGGACCACCAGTGTTTACCCAGGAATTGGAGCGGTCTAAACCCTGGGCATGTAATAGAAAGCAGTTGGGAAAGGAAAGAAATATTACACGTTGCATGCCATATAGTAGTCAAAGTTTAGTCCTTAAAAGCATCAGACTGGGTACACTGCAAACACATCATCAATTAGCACTATTAAAGCAGCCTGAATTCCCAGGTGTCTGTTGAGACATTTTAGTCCAGAGGATTATTTTATATCTCATCACACACCCCCACGCACCATATTAATACTGCCGACAGCTCTGGTCTAACCTGTCCTGTCTGTAATGCTTGACATTCAAAAACAATCCTCTTCCTGAAAAATCCCACTCTTTCTTTGATCAGTTTAAACCCATTCACTTCAGTAGATGGAGCCAGCTTAGATTTACAGTGTGACTGTGGACAATTGGTGCACAGACCACAAAGGATACTCTCTGAGGTTTCCAGCACTTTTAGGGTAGACTGCTTGTTAGCCCACAGTTTAGAAGCTCTACAACTCTTACAGAAGAGACTGATTGTCAGCTCTCACAGGGTTTCCTACTCATGGAATAAAAGTTCAGCACTGCTGGTAGAGTAACCCTGCAAACAGGATTTCACATGGACACTTGGATATTTTCTCTGGGCAGTGTGGCAAAGAGAGGAAAAAGCACATACCTTTTCTGGAACCAACCTGCTTTGCCAAGCAAAATAATTGAAAAATCATCCTGCTTTTTAAAAGCTCGATCTAGTTTGCACTCCAAATTCTATTCCTGCAATGGATCATACCAGCAAAATTACTGTGGATCCCTCCTCTCTCTCTCTCTCTCCACCCCCTTCTCCTCTCAAGACACACAGAAAGAAGAAAAGGAAAAATTCAAACTTGTGTTTGTCACCCATGCTGCTCCCAAGTCAGGAACATTCAGTGGGATGCAGTGGACTTTCCTGGGTCCCAGGAACCAGCTCTAATGGAGGTCGTTTTGCAATGCCACAACCAAATAGTAGTTCCTTATAAATTCCATGCATCGGTTTCGACCCTCAACTAAGTTAGAGTTTTCATCCTGGGTTTTGTGCCAACCTAGGGCTTTTTCCCAAGACACGAAGCAAAGGTGCAGCCCATTTCATCACAGCAATTAACACCTCAAGGTTGAACCCAGCATGAGAGCTGTAACCTGGGTTTCAAACCATTAATCTACTGAGCTATCCTCTATGCAGAGTACGCTTAAGATGTCCAATAAAAAAAATACTGAACACACATAAGGAGAGTGTTTTAATCTCAATTACTTTTTGGAAGAAATTAATCAAAGCTCTCTGCCCTGCCCAGACCCATAAACATCCTTTATTTTGCTCACAGTGAATTAAAGTCGAAAGGACTTTGCAGAATGCTGAACTAAGCTCATGTTTTGTAAAATCAGGTCTAATTTTGAAAATGCCTCTATCACACTTACATTTCTGCTCACAGGCTTTCTAATCATGCCACTCTGGTTCTGAGGATAAAGCTAAACATACACTGTGTTTGCAGAAGCAGAAGTCATTTTGTAAAAATCTGAAAAGGGAAAGATTCTTCCCTCTTCGGAAAATAAAAGAGTACAAGAGCTTCTTATTGCTTGGTGAAGTCACTCAAAAGTTCACAAAACTGCTATTAAATTCTGTTCTATCTCTGGGGTTCAACCTGCAGCTTGATCTGCGCAGGAACATAACACACACTTGTGAAAATCCACTGTCGGGGCAATGAAACTCCACAATCTTTTCTGTTTTTTCCCAGCACGCCTCCAACATTTCAGGTACACTTAAAAGTGAAAAATCTCACCATAGGTCTTTCCAGACACTTAATAAATTTGCTTTAGTAGGGAATAAAATTTACATGGCCTCAAATCACAAATGAAGGCATAGCAAGTGACAGACCTAAAATCTCCTGTGTTATGAAAATAAACAGAAATCTTCCAAATCCTGTAAAGGGGAAGACTATTTGAATTTTCAAAATTAAGAAAGAAGCTGATAAATGGGAGACTTAAAGCATATTTACCAAACCTATAAATACCATAGAATCATAGAATGGTTTGGGTTGGAAGTAACCTTAAAGTTCACCTAGTTCCGACGCCCCTGCCATGGGCAGGGACACCTTCCACTAGACCAGGTGGCTCAAATTCTTATCCTACCTGGCCTTGTAATAACTTACATTACCATTAAAAAAAATACCGGACTGGACTCCAAAGACTTCCATCAAACAACAAAACACTATTTGTTTTTTTTTAAAGCAGAAAGCCTCCCATGATAGATTCTAATTTGAAGTGCAGGTTCCCTGTTTAGGTATATGTGTTTAAGCCATTACTTGGGAGAAACAGAATAGGAATTTTTGTACCTTTTTACCAATTTCAACATCTCAAGAAGCATCTTATTTTTGTCTACTGATATTAACAAGCAGAAATAATTATATTCAGCCAAAAGTCTGTACGGTCAGACTGAGCTTAATTTCTGATGCTCAGACAACCCTAAAACACACTTCTCCCTCAACAATTATTCACAGAGTAAGTTTTTCTTTAAAGCCTGCAATACATCTCTAGAAGAAAGTCTCTCTTCATTTTGTATTGTGACATTATTCACTACGCCAGCACGTGTTAAAACTTCTGATAGCCTGTGTAAATTCCATACACACATTAGTGCCTATGGCATTTCACAAAAGGTCAGGGTTGTTTAATTAGCAGGATACTGAAGTGGTCTTTAAAATATTTTAAAACTTCTAAGTGCAAACTTTGATGTAAGAAATAATGATTTGCCTACCCACACTTCAACCTCTTATTTGGTCAGCAAATTATGTTGTTACTGATTTAAAACTGGTAGCCTCTTTCTGAAACTATGGGGTTTTTTGCTCTTATAAAACCCAGGACCAACCAGTGTCAAGCCTGTCTGGTCAGGCTGATGGCTTTATTAACAAACTTGCTCACTGATCTTCCAAAGGATCGAACATAACAGCTCTCTGAAAGGGCTCAGGAATTTCTCTTTGCTGGAGGACTGAAGGGTCACAGGCAGGAAAGCATCTCATCTTGGTGTAAATCATCACAGTTTGAAGATTAAAAAAAGAGAATGCCAAACAAACTAAAGCACCCCTCCCAGGGAAGGGAGTTACCAACACAGCAGAGTTGCCCTGGCTCATCCCACCTATTTCAGGCACAAAACTGAAGTGCTCAAATTTGGACTGTAGCAGTCCTATGTGCTTGGAAGTCACCAGAGAGGGACAGGCCCTTCTGCAGGAGATGCATATACTGAGCCCCTAAGAGCCAAAGTAAGACCAGGCAAGATGCTCTGCACTAACGTGCCCACACTGGCAACGCACTTCTAGGGGTGGGGAGTCAGTGTGGGTGCAGAGTTAGCACGCCATAAATTCCCACTCCAGCTCAGCTGGCCGGACTATGGCTCACTCACTAACCATCCGGAATCCTCTCTAGCACACGTTCCTGCTGTGTGCAAGACACCTGCTCTGGACATAAGTAGTAGAGAAAGCATGTGAGCAGCCGTTAGTGCTAAATGCGGAGGAGAAGAGAGAGTTTTGGTTTGGGAGGTAAGAGTTGGATCACAGGGTGGCAAGGTAGGGGATGCAAGGTTTGGGGAGACATTAACAGAGCTGGTCAGGGGATACGGCTGCTGGCCATGTGAAAAGTGAAACCATTCTTGTCCTACTAGCCTTGGGGAGGCAAGCCCAGAAGGAGTCTTGCCCCTAGCCACCACACTTGTGGAAGTAACGCTGCCAGGATAGTCCCCATGAAGTCAGAGAGATCAGCAACTATTTTCAAGGAGCGGAGTTTCAGTAGTGTTATCAGCAACTGCCAGAAAAAGTCTGAGAAGGGGCCATTAGTAAGGACAACTTTTCATGGGAAAAAAATGACAAAAACTTCCCCGTTATTTCTTTAAAGATGCTGAAGTTCCTGTAAGACCCTCAGCAGTGCACGCGTACCTTACTGCCAATGATCGAGCGAACTTCATCGTCCGGCGAGGTGGGAGTCCCAGATATATCTGGGTTGCTGTTGCTGAGGCTTCGTGAGCGGTTCAAGTTAAGGCTTGCCGGTCGGACAGCAGATCGAGCCATGGTGGCATAATGCACTGAACCCCCTAAGCCACCGGGACCTACGGAGGTGTACGAAAAAACATCCTGTTAGACCATCAGTCAGAGCCTTGATCCCATGCTGCTTTACACCAGCCTGATGCAGCAAACCCTTTGGATAACCAGCAGGTCTGGCCCATAAGGAAAGCCTCCCTATGCCTTCCCCTGCCTGGTTCTCCAAGGCAAGCAGCAGGGAGAACGGGATGGGATTAAAAAGCTCGTTTATCTACTGATCTGTGGGGAAGCAGGAAGGCCCCTGTAGATCTAGGCAGCCAGTGTGAGGTATGTCTTTAGCTAAAGGGGTATTTGCCAGACTCAAAAACCACCAAAGAACTGGGCACAATTTTAAGTATACAACCCTTCCAACACCTCTCAGAGGTTTTCCACTCCATGCAAGAAGCAAGTGCTGCTTCCAAAGCCTAGTTTTCTGTGGCTGTCATTCACACTGTCTCTTCCCCCAGGCAGCTATATCCCTTGTTCTCAGCAGGGCTGGAATTAATTTGTTTCCCTCCTGTACCCGGACATGTGTTTTCAAGAATTTCACACTCCTCTGCCAGTGTATCAACTTTTGCTGGAACTGGATGAAAGTCCGAAAGTACTAGTGAAGGAGACTGGGAAGCAGGACAGGCCAAGAGTGTACCACATCTGTCTACTTGCCAAAGAAAACAAAACTAAAACAAACCCCGGTATTTTGCCATAATTTAGCCTCATGGTCTTTCAGCAGTGACACTGTTATTTAAGATCATCGAACAGTTAAATCTCTGACGTGGCTAACTGTAATTAAACTAATCTTGTAAATGGCTACAATGGATCATAGAGAAAGTTAGTAACAGGGCTTGGCAGGGAACCAGCCATGCCGTTGGAGCTTCAGAGCACCTGCCAGCAAGCAATTTCTGCTTGCTTTTAACAAACTGTGACTTGAAACAAAATCAAAAAAGAGCTACCTGGTGATGGTGAGTTGGGATAGGTATTTGGTAGGCGAAAAACATAATAAATATAGGAAGCAAGAAGGCTGTTTCTGCCATGCTGGTCCTGGTTTCCATCCAAGTTCTTGTGAAGTCTGTTTATGATTGATGCCATCGCTTCAAAAGATGCCTGGCCCAGGTTAACTGAAAGTAGAAAGTGACGATTTTGTTTTAGACTCCAGCAGTACTCGTAAGCAAATCCTAAATGCGCATTTCATCCACTTTCTAAGGGATAAACGGTGAAGCTTGTTAACAGTATAGCAAGCATTTCTCATGAAAAACTGAACCTGGTATTTGAACTACGTCTAATGAACAGCTTGACAGGAAGACAGGTGTTGCAGTGATAAGCTTCCACTTTTATTAATAACAAATTTAATGAATTTAGGACTGATTTCTGGAATAAGCCCAAATTCGGTCATCAACTGCAATGGTAACACGATCAAGTCCTTGTTTAATTGATGGATAATATCCTTTGGATATTTATCATAATTTTCTCAGTTAATTATTTCCTCCATTTAAGCTTTAGCCAAAATATAAACTGTATCAAAAAGAACAATTCCATTCTGTTTTGGAAAAAAGTCAGTTCTAAAAACGAGTACAGAAATCTACACATGGACCAAGGTAGATATTCTAAACAAATTAGGGATGAAGCAGATGGCAGCTGGAGACTGTAAATCTTAGTTTTTTAAAAACTAGACACTAATGTCCTCAATGCTCTATACAGATAAACTAAACCAATACAGAACACTTAAAGAGTGAAAGAGCTTTAAAACAAAAAATAAAAAGTCAAGCACAATTCTTCCCCAGAAAGATAACCTTTCTAAAATAAATGATTGCTATTTTTAAAGCAGTCTTAGATACCTATATACCATCATGTACAAACTCGAGTTTCCTACCAAAAATCCCAACTGCTATTTTAAATACTAAGGATCTAATCCTGCCTTCCACTTGAGATTTTTTGTACTGCCAGGGTATATTCATAAGAGAGAGCAAAAGGAGGGATTATTCATGCTGACAGTATCAGATCCACAGTAGCTAGAGGAACATACAGCATCTGTACCTTCTTATCTTACTTACTTCCAGATTTTCCAAGGCGACTAGTAAGGTTGAAATTCTCAGTTTTTGAATGTCAGTATGGAGACACCTTAACAGGCTCCAGTACTAAGAAAATGCTGAGCATCCAACTGAGGGAAGTCAGGCCCCTTTCTGGTGTCTCAATGTGGACACCAAAGTACTAGTCATTCTTGAAAACCTTTGTATTAAATATTGCTCCTGTGTATATCACCACTGATCTGGATGCCAGCATGTTTTATTTTGAAGATACATGGTATATTAGTGGCACTAAAATAAAGCATAAAAATAGACTTTTTCATTTCTACATAAATATGACAAAATTGGAAGTGTCAAACTTTAAGCTATGTAATTCTCTATAAAACTTAAATAGAATACCTATTTGGCCTGCAATGACAGGAGGTCTTACTACCAGAAGAATCAGTTTGTCAAGCAGGAGATGAAGAAATCGCACTACCGGCTCCAGTTGAGAGGAATTTAAAGCTGAAATGCTGCTCTTCAGTTCATTTTCCAAGTTGTTTTCCATAATTCTCATGTCTCCTATTCGCACAGGGAACATGTGCTCATCCAGAGCATGGACAAGTGCAAAGAACTTGTCAAGATAAGGGTCCTACACAACAAGCAAAAAAAAAAAAAAAAATCAGATCAGCAAGAAGCTCCAAAAATAACTCCACTTTCTATGGATTTGTACCTCACGGATGGATTCTCTCCCTCATTCTTCTATCTGACCATTTGATCTCACAAAATTAGCAGAAACTCAACATCTTTGAGTTCTGCCCATATGTCTAATTCAACTGAAATCAGCCAATATTCAGAAGTAGTCAGGACAAAACTAGAGGACCCGCAGACTGCGTATTCTTAGAAAATCAGACAAAAATGCACTAAAATCATGTTACTATTTACAACACAAATAAAATACACAAAAAAAAAAATCAAATGACATACTGGGAATTAACAAAACAAAAGTTGTGATGAATAGTCAAAATGATTGACATCTTTCTTTTCAGATCAAAGAAAGATGAAAAATACATGGAGAAACAAAAGAGGCAGGGAAAAAGGGAAAACCAAGAAAACGTCATATGCCTGGACTGTATATTAGATCTGTTGTATTAAACACAACAGTCTGAGGTCTGAAAACACTGTTGGTCATTCAATCCCTGTGAATAAAGGCCAAACTGCTCATATTTTTAAGCAGAATTTCTCAAATATACTCACAGCAGAATGTGGAATAAACGGGACTGCTGGCTCAGAACTGAGAACGAGATTGTAATTTCACTACAAGTAATAATTATACTCTTCACAGTACCAACTCTGACAGTGTTTCAGCTGTCAAAAGACTATCAAACTGGTTTTATTACAATAACTGCTCTTAACATTTACCTGAGTGTGGAGGGATGATACAGCAACAACCTCTACGTTGAAAACCCCTTTGTGGTTATCCACCCATTTCATTCCAGGGAGTGGGACCTGCAGGTTAACAGAAAGATGAGCGAGGATGCAACAGAAAGCAGAGCTAAGGCACTTCTAATTAAAACTGCCATTTCTTTTCAGTTTATTGTCAGATCACACACACATGCCCACACATGCATACACACACAGAACAGTATTTAAGGAATAAATAACCTAAGAGTTAAAAATACACACGCACACACAATCACACACGTATATGTACACATACATTCTTTGACCTTTTAACAGAAGTATTCTCCTGATGCTTTTCAGCATGAAGAACAACTCACCTCTGGAGAAAGCACTGAATAAGCCTGTGGTGGTTTTTCCAATGAAACAGGTAGGCAAAACTGACCAGTCTTTAACCGTCCATTTTGAAGCATCGGTATCCACTTTAAGGAGAAGGAATTAACAAAAGAAGAAACAAAAACACACACTTCTTAAGGCCTTCTTGAACTTTGCAGGCTTGACTGTCAAATTCTCATATTCTACAATGGAGTATGAGTTGACAGTGATGCTAAACAAATTGCAAACAAATGCATTATGAATATATCTTGTGCTGAAAAACATAAAGACTGAAAGAAACTCACGGTGTATCCAACTGGAGTCTCCAGGGGAGTGTTTTGTTTTTGTTGGCAACTGACATGGTAGAAAGTAAAAAGCAGGTGGTGGTGATCGGTTAAAGTGGCTGGAAGCTTAATCTTGATTTCCTCATGAAAATCAGGTGACCTGTGCAGAGACCAGACCCTCAACTGAGTCATCAATACAAACAGTGCGGTTTACTATCTTATGCTTGAGACTGAATCCTTTGCGTTAAAGTATCTGGAGGGAAGGAAGTATATGGACTATCCCAGGGGATTAAAGCTTCACTTTCTGATCGCCAAGGACTGGAAAAACTTCCAGTGTGCATTTACAGTCCACAAGAAATGAAAGTGGCAGCCCCCTCCTCACATAGGCACTCTGGACTGTTCCCCACAAGCAATGAACTCGTCTCAAGGTGGAGACTGCCACAACCCCCAACCTGCAGGACAGGATTCTCTCCCTGGTATACCTCTCCCCAGTACAGCTACAAAGACAAGCAACATGTTAAGGCCAGATTCAGCACACCTTACCCCAGCTGCAATGAAATTATTTTCAAGACCAAATACTTCCAATTTGTAACTAAAGTCTGAAAGGCTCCAGCAAAATAACAAAGCACATGCTAACATGAGTTTATAAAGTAAACCTTCATGACGACTAACTTGAAGCTTGTACTTACAGCATCTGCTGAGTTGGGCTACCTACTCAGGATCACAGCCCCCTGACACAATGCTGATTTGTACCAGAGCAAACAAAGACTCCGGCTCCTAGTCATCGCAAAACTCTAACGACAGTATCAACTGACACTGCAGTTGTTGTGAGTGCTATCCAGGTAAGTCATTGTTAAATAATTAACACTGAGACAGAGTCACTGGTGAGTTACTCCACTTTCACACTGGTAAAACTTCCTTTGGGTGGAATCATACTATCCATATGGAGCCACGTCCTTTCACAAGCTGTCATGTGTTTTACCTGTTGTGATATACTACAGCTGTGTATGCTTCTTTGGAAAATTCAGGACAGCTAGATTTGCCAAAGATGACCTGCAAAAAAGAAAAAAAAACCCACAGAAATCACCCTCTAAAACTATGCCAAGAATTTGTTCCATAATCCCGCAGAGACATTTACAGCTCCATTCACGAGTCTGGGCAGCTGTGTACAGTCACATCTGCTGGTTACATTCCCCTTCACTTACATGCAACGTCTTACTCAGAACTGAAGAGTTCACAGTTTGAATAATCCCAGTTATACGTGCACACAGACATAGTTGAAGAACTGATGAATGTAACCACCCCTACGCAGATCTTCACCAAGTGCTGATCATTTCTGGCCCTGAACACAAGTATCGCTATCAGCTTTAATTTTTTTGGCATGGAAGCAAAGATGCTATTCCAAACACAAGGATGTCCACTGCAAACATCTCAGGTTAAAATTCTAGTTACTACATCGTTACTTTGCAAACTCTATACAAAGGCACTCTTTGTTCTGAAATATTGTCATTTTATATTCCTCAACTTATTCTGAAATGTATTTCAGCGAGGTTTTCTTTAACACAGCGATTTTATGACTGCAATGTGTACTCTGCCTTATCTGCATGCAGCACTCACACGAAGCAAAAAGTACTTCCCTCACCGGCATTGCATTGCTTGGGTCCTCTCCATACATGAACTGGACTTTTACGGTGATATTCCTGGCAGATCCTTGGCGGTTGGCGAAGTTAAGGCTCTGAGGATAGACATAAAGAAGATTCCTGCAAGAGACAAAGGCATCGAGTGAGCGTCTCCGCATAAGAATGAGAGGGTTCACACCTTTGTTCATGCTATCATTTAAACCTCTGTGGAAACACTCAGAGAGTTAAAGTGAAGGGTTTGACATTTTCCATTAGCCAGATGGTCTTCTCTTCAACAAAAATGCACACCCATACAAGCAATTTGATAATGAGCCCTTATTTTAGACACCAAAAGTCATAATTTTTTAAACTGCCATCATATTTTGAAATAGTTCCTGTTTGTAAGGGTACTTGAAAAATACATCTGAAAAATTACCAGTGATTCTACAATCTAAGAAGTTCAAGTGGAAAGAAAACACGTGAATAGAAAAGCACTGAGAAGTGTTTATTCCTTGAACAGTGACTCGTTGCTGTTAAGATACCTTCCTTGTTGTGACCTGTCCTTTTTTTTGTTTCTTTCTTTTTTTTAAAAATCTCCTTATACCATGATGACTTCAGGTTACACCTCTTCTCTGAAAACGGATTAAACTAAATGGATATCCGTAGCTTCAGCAGATAAGCAATCCTTGCAACGACTCAGATGGAATGGTGTCTCCAATTCCACACCTGAATACCACACTTTGGGAAGGATGGGGATCAATTAAAACTCACAGCTAAGAAGCAAGAATAGGCAGGAACTCTGGAAAACAGCGGGGATGGCTGGATTGATCCAGGAGTGTTTAGTTTTGAGGGAATGGCTGGGGCCACAGGTAATGACAACACTCCCAGGTGTCTAAAGAACTGCCGCAAAGACCGAAGTAATAAAGTGATCATCACATCCACCAGGGATATGACAGGACGTAATGAGCTGAAATTGCAGCACAGGAGATTTAGGTTAGATACGAGGGGAAATGTTCTGGCTGTAAGGATAGTTAAGCAGTAGAACAAATTGCCTGGGGAGGGTGTGAAATCTCCATTTTCTGGTAGCTTTTGAGGACAGGTGAGGCAGACACCTGTCCAGAACGGTTTATAGACAACCTCAACCTTCACTGGGGGCAGGGGGACACATTTTGGAGGCCCCTTCCAGCTCCATTTCTCCAAGTCTATGATTACTTTAAACACAACAGTGATGAGATGCAAAATTCTGCAGTATTTTCCATCCTCTTAGCCCTGCTGAGTCCCTGCCAACAAAGTGTTAGTTGGATTCACATACCATTAGCAAAACCGTCCACTACAAGCCCCCACCTGCCCTATGAGCACATAATTTATACCTACAGCAAGTCCCTTGCGTATTCTTCTGAAGGCAAAAAAGACAACAGCCGCCGAACCATTCCACTCAACAGACTCAATTATTCAAAGGAAATGTACCTTCTTTTGCCTCCACCAAACAAGTAAAAGTGCATGAAATATTGTAAGTCTTTAAAAAGTCAGCCTGGAAATCCCCTATCCTTCTGCCACACAGCCCTGCCCACCAGACCAACATCATTCCCCCTTGGACACCCTGGCTCCTACGGCTCCAACAAGAGCAACCGAGAGGGATGCTCACCACAGGCTACTCGGCAGCCCGACAGTTAGGTGAGAAGTTCATGTTGCTGCCTTGCATCTGCTAGGGATAAAAGACTGGCGTGTTGCATTTTGCCCAAACACTGAAGCAACTAATTCTGTAACAAGCCCTGGCTTGTAAGGCAGGAGGAAAAAGAGGTTCCCTTTCCCTCTGTCCCCCTCTGGGAACTATTCAGTGAATCTGAACACAATTTCTAAGGAGTTTCCAACTGTTCCTTGCCCCAGAGAGACAAGAGACAACAGATGGGCACAGAAAACTGAAGTGAGGAGCACAGCAGGACAACATTTTAAGCATAATAAAGCAGCCGCTACAGAGTGCTGGCAACAGTAGATTGAAAACAAAAAGACTCTTTTTTTGATTGTCAGGAGGGCAGTAATTCAGATGCTCAGTGAAGGCACCTGGTGCCTTTTTAGATGCCTGCACTGGGCTAGCAGTGGGTCGCTCCCCTGGAGAAGGGGCTGGAAAGGTAGGCTGCCCTAGGCTGTCTGAAATTGCACTGGATGTCAACATTTTGGCAAATGAATCCCACCCAAAGACTTGGTTCTTCATCCAAGGACTCTCTTTGCTCCCTGATACCCGTGGGTACTCCCATCTATACAGGCACGGGCTAATGCTGGTCCTAACGAATTCTCTGAGTGTCTCTGAAGAAAAAGGTGCCTCTTCCAGGTCAGCACCCCTATAGAGCAGTCCAGCTGTATAGCTCCAGGTGGCTATACGGGGCAGCAATATGAAGCCAGGCTCTTTTTCACCCCTCCAGGCAGAGGAATACGCTTAGCTGGCATGTGGGAATTTCTTCCCTTTCAAGTCCTTCATGGTGAATTAAGTTTTTGAATCCCATCCCCATTGGTCGCTTTGCCTAATCAACACTCTCTTACTATTACAGAGGAGGCCTGTGCCGTTTTTGTGACTCTACTAAATTACTTTGCTCTGGCATGAATACATTTGTTCCTTGATGTTCTTTTTAAAATGAAAACGGATATGAAAATTTACTCTAAAATGTACATTGCTCATAAAACTTTTATTAAGTATTATTAGTGCTTAAGAGAAGGATTTAATGTATTTGTGAAGCCAGGCTAAAGGATCCCTATATGGAAAGCAGTCTTGTGCTTGGGACTGATTTATGCTGAATAGTGGAGATGAGGCTAAACCAAGCTTGCAGTTCTCCTACCACCTCTTCTGCTAGGGCTTGGCCGGCTGGGAGCCAAGGAGACGTTTCACCAGTTAGATGCCACTCCAGAAAGAGGGTGCTAGGGACCTACAAGCAGACACTACAGCTGACATTACACGTCAGGCAGGGCTTTAGCTACATTCGTAACAACCAGCACTGGAGGAAACGCACGGGTTGTTCCCCTCTCCATTGCCTTTCAAGCCCCTGTCATGTGAAAGGCTCAGAGCGCAATGATCCCGCATTTTGTTAGGTAGAAGCTCGGCTTGCTTAGGGGAGTGCAAATGCACAGATCCCCCTGTAAGGCAAGGTCGAGCTTGGTGCTTGCTCCTGTTCAGGCAGGTTCTCTCCACAGGGTTTCCTATTCCAAGCATCATCCTTTTGTGGAAAATTTACATACAGAGAGGGGAAAAAATTCCCCCACTCGCACATCAGAACGTGACCTCAAAAGAAAAATACTGTTTTACCTTACCCTACACAGGTAAAAGCTGCAGATCTTCCTGTCTGCCGTAAGCACAGCTACAGGAGCCATGGAAAGAGACTCAAGGCTGAAAAACTGATAGGAAAATTACAAATCTCTTGAAGGAACTGATGCCCCTGTCTAACAGCCACCCTGGGAGGCTGACTTCTCAGTTTCTCCTCTGTTACCTTCTTTCCTTTGATTCATTACATCTCAAGTTCTCATCTTGGTATTTGTGCGCACAAATACCTGGGCTCAGGAGACTTCGCACGGCACCAGAGGTGTAGCCACTGTTCTCGGAAAAAAGTGAAACAAGTGTACTGTGAAAAGTGAAGGCAGAAGCGGCCTCACTGCATGGGTGAGAAAACAGGCATCAAAGTTGCTGGACTTTTAAAGGCAAAGTAAGTGTCATGGCACTAAACGTAGGCTTCAGAAATCAAGAGAGGACAGCCCCAGCCTTGTAGGATACACAAGCAGTGGGAAGCAAGAGGAGAGAGCAACTTTCTGGTGGGCCAGACATCGTGGGGAAGTGTCATATCACAGCAGTCAATTCTCTATAGAAGGGATAAAGCGAGGAGAAGGGATAAAGGGAGGAGAAGGGAATGACCATGAAAATAACTCTGCAACACCAACAACCATGCTAGGCATACACTGATTAAACAAACGGACCTCTAGTTCTTATGCTTCCAGGTAACAGCTACTTCTTGATGATACTATTCACAGATTTCTATCAATAAAAGTTTCAGCCAGAAGCTCTAAAACCAAGGACTTGTGTCTGGAGCTTTTATTAAAATGCTATGCAAAATATATGCAAAGCTTACACTATTATCTCAAACAGATCTCAAAAGTACTTTTACTTCCATAAAATGAATTGCTAAAGTGCAAAGGCTTCCCAAGCCATGGAAATAATGGCACCAGGCACTCCTCTAAATATTTATATAATGTGATTGCAGCCATTTTGCAAAATCCTTCATAAAAGTATTAAAACATTAAGAGCTGACCCTAACTCTTAGAGGGAATGTCTAACTATTATGAAAATTTCCTTCAGTAAAACCCAGAGACCTTTTTCTTTGCTTTATTCCTACTATAAAAATCATTTAAAGCCCATTTCATCAGGGTCACCCAGGTGCATGAAAGGTCTTCAGGACCATGTTTGTTATATACATTTTCTCTTGACTGGGCTAACAGCTCTCAGAGGCAGGATTCCCCCTTAGGGTTTCTACAGCCCCTGAATCTTACAGTTGAATCATTACGAGAAGGTTTTCTCCCCTTTGCTTTCCTGTGTCCTGCTTTGCTTATGGACTCTGTGACTGCTGTGACATCTAAGGGTGGTATTTTGTAGTGAGCTTATCACTGCCTGACTTTATTGGCACTAGCATTCATATGGAAATGTGCTTGGCAGCTACTTGTGCTTTTTTAATATTTGACATCAGGGCATTTTGACTGCCTTTCCCCTTTGGAAAACAAACCTTTCTAAAGGGTAGTGTCATGTCTGAGCAGCGCCCTGGCACAAGCAAGCTCCCACAGTTCGCCGAGCTACCATGCATCGGCTGAGCTGCGATGACTGCGGCACAGGAATGGGCAGTGCACGGTGACACGCAGGAGCTTCTCAAGCTGTAGAAACCTGGTAAAATGTCTGATCTCCAGCTGCTTGGTCACTGCTATTTCTTGAGTAACTTCCTATATTTTTCTGAAGATTAAGCCAAGAAAAAAGATTTTTGGGGGTGATGGGGTTAGGAAGAATTCAAAACTATTTAAAACAAAACAGAAAGACTTCTTGAAAGAAACCGCTAAAACAACAGAAAATGATTCATTTGAAACTCTGCAAAACCAAAGCCACTCAAGTACTTTGAAGTGGCCTGCAGAAAGTCTATACTTTTTTATTTTTCTTTTTTTTTTAAATTTTGCAACCAGTTCTTCACGTTTTGCAGCCCAAACTCCCTGTGTCAGATGCCAGAGGCTGGATTTTGTTCCGTATCACAGAGCAGTGTCAGGCCCAGATAAAAACCATACCTAAACTTCATCTACACAAGTGAAACTCCAATGAGTTTCCCTACAGAAAATACAAATCCTTCAAAAGCACATGCTTATCTTACTTTTTTAAACACTGGAAGTGTTGAATAGGGTTATCAGGTGTTATGTATCTTGGTCTACCATTCAAAGCAAAAACTATCAAACCTTTCAGAGTTGAAGTGTTAAGAATCCTAACAACTTCCTACAAAGGTACGATACAAGTGCCGTCCAGATCCTGCACGCGTTTTTTTTTTAACTCATTTCAACAGCTCTTCATACATTTCCATTGATGTTACCAAATGAGAAAATGCTGCAGGAATGATGACTCAATTGCAAACCCTCCAGGATGATCACTGTCCCATGAATAATCCTGATTGTTCTAACACTTTTTCTAACAGATTTTTAGTAGGGTTGAATAAATACTGATTTGATGAGTTTCTTTAGAAACTAATCTCAAAAAAACCCTGCAGATTTTAATAGGGCATGATAGCCTTCCACTGAACAGCTTCTCATAGACTAGAACCTCATGGACCTCCCTTGTGAAAGCAGTCAACTTTGTCAAAGCTAGATTCTGGAACAAAGCCCCGTGCCATGCAGATCAGAGAATTAATAATGATACACACTCATTATCACAATAAAATTAACATCATGATTAGCCTTTGAGCCCTACTTACCAGACCTTTACATGTGGAGTTAAAATAAAGTGCCAATAAAAAGGCAGAAGCAGCAAGATAACTGTGTTTCATTTTAGCAAAAGTTCCTGTTCGCTTCTGTGTCTGTATGTAGACTGAGCTTCCCAACTGCTAGAATATTTTTCCTTTGCTCCGCCTGATGACACACCTACCCAGCCCAACTGCAATACCGCTGAGAAGCACCTGATTTAGGAATACAGCAGGCTCCCCACTGGCCAAAGCCAATGTAATACTTATCCATTGAATAAGCAGCACAAACCATAATAAACCTGAATCTAAATTCCCAGCACAGAGTAACACGTATGTCTATAACTTTCAACCTGTAAGAAGCTCCAGTGCAGTCACTGGTGGTCTCGGGTTGTGGACTGCTGTATCTCTAAGCATCAGAGAAGAAACAAACGCACTGTCCTAATTCCCTCTCATTTCTCTGCACAACACAACTTTGCTCCCACTGCTCACCTAAAGATCTGAAAGTGGCATGAGCTCTGTAACACAGCAAGAAGTCTCAGCACTTTGCTCGCCTCTTGGCTGCTTGTTTACATCCTGAATGTGTTCAACCAGTCAGTTTCCAATGACTGACTTGTGTTACTTTAGAAATGAAGGAGCCATCATGTTTTCATCAAGGCACCAAATATTCAGTGCAAAATAAATGATTAGCAAGTGAATGGATGTACAGGAGCAACAATGAACAGCCCATAACCAAATTTCTTTCTTGCCTTCCAGGCTCTAATGAGTAATTAAGCAAATAACTCTTATCCACCACGTGTTACATCTGCCAACACTGAGCAGATACAGCCCAGTCTCAGCTGGCCAGGCTCAGATAACTGTGGCTTTACAAGAGTCATCAATGGAGAACCAGACAGGCATTTAGTTGGCAAGAGCCATTCTCTCTGCATCTTACAGGTGCACGTTTCTGACCTAATGTAATGCAAGCTGCAGAGAATTGAACTAGGTGGTATCTGCATGGGCCTGCACATATCTCAGGCCTCTTCGTAGCTCTTCAGTCTGTCCTGAAAGGCAAAAGGACCGTCCAGCTAAAGCATCTGAAAAGCCGGTGAACAAGTGGCAATTCAAACGAAGCAAAAGCTGCTCTGATCCTTGGCAGCACTACCCGCCAGGGCGCAGAGCTGTCCTTGCCCTCCCGTTCGCCGACTCCTTACACAGTGCAGCCAGAGCTGAGACCTCAAGCCAGAATCCTCAAAACTCTCAAGTGTTCAGGGATTTTTAAATCATTACTTTGCTGCTTTGCTCAAGTGTTTTAAAATTATGCTTGAGAGACAATTCCTGATTGGTCACAGCCTTTACAATGCTGTGAATTCACAAATACCTGAAATAGAGCAGAAAAAAGAGTATCTTACTTATCCCTTTGCCTTCACAAGTTTGTTCCCTACAAGACAATTCTCAGTACTTGGTCTCAGCAGCGTACAAGGATGAGGATGCTCAAGACTGTCCGCTGCAGTGGGACACCTTGCAAAACAAGAAATTACTGGGTTGGTTTTTTATGGAACAGAACTGCACCTTTGGGTTGTGAAAATGCAGTGCTGCTTCCTGGTGCAGAATAGTGATTGTTGTTTGTATTTAAGGATAATTCCTACATTTGCTTCCAATCTATGCCAGTGGAGTCTCTTTGAATGAATCTCCTCCATTCTTCCCAGTGCTGGGCCTGATGATCTACATGCTCCTGCTGTTTTTCTATACTTCGTGCAGATACTCCCGTAAGTCTGATCCAAATCATACTGGTACAATATATTCTCCACCAATTAACTGGAGATCTAAAATACTTTCATGTTATTTAATTATGGGTGGGAGGCTACCTGCATATTATCAGCCCTTCATCACACAGGAAGTTCAATGTATGAGATAACTTCATTATTTTAAAATAATTTTTCTATTGATGCTTCATATCATATGTGTGTATGTACATCAACAACAACAACAAAAAGTCCAGGGGAAGAATTACTAAACATACAAGAATCTAGCAAAAACCTGAAAACTCTCCAAAGTACAGATTATATTATGCATTGATTGATTTTGACTTCTTGGATTGCTATGAGTGATTCCAGAAAGAAAAATACCTTTCATTCATACTGCAATACTACTAGAAAAACATACAGGCTTCCATGCAGAGACCCACTGCAGAACAGGACATTTATTTCAGAGTACTTGTAGACTTGCTTTATGTAGTGTGAATCTTAAACAGTAAGAAGAACGGTAAGGTGAGAAATGTAAGCAAGGTATTATTTATCTCGCCCACCTCTGGAAAGCAGCTCTTAAAAAATAAGTTTTATATGGTGTAAATTACTGCACAAACCTTAACATAGTAGAATCACATCCAGGCAATCTCTGGACCTAATTCCCTCTTTCTCACTTAATCTGAACTAGATGACAAGTAAATCCACTGCAGCACAATGAGTTACATCAGAAAATGGTACAAGATGAGAATCAAGTTGTGTGAATCATCTGGGAATATTTTGCCCTTCCATAGCTTATCAAGGAGCTGCACAACCTGAAATACAGGGTCCAGTGCTCTTAAGTATAGTAAACCCTTTTATACTTCTGGGGCAATAAAAGGAATCATACAACACAAACAAGAAGTAATTTAGGCCCTTATCAAGATTATGACCCAAAATTAATCTATTAAAAAGCGTTGTGTGAAAAACACTATGTCATCAATAACATTTTATAACAGAAGGTCTGGCAAATGGAAAAGTTCAGAACCAGTTTAATCAGCAACATGCCCGTCTCTCAGTTTTATCTTCCCAGATATCAATCTGCCTTCGAGAGGGGTTACATTCGTTCAAATACACACAGTTTAATGATCAACTCGTTGGTCTGCCTCTTCTAAAATAAAGAGGAGTATAAATAGATCAAATTCTTCAATCCAGAACAGTCACACAGCAAAAACTGTTAGCAGGAAAAGTCTCTGCATCCTGAACAACTGAAGAGTATCAGGAGCAGAAAACATGAAAATCATTCTAGTCTTTCTATTCATTGCCCCACTTGCTTTTTCAGCTACAGCTGAGAAGGATTATTCCTCCTTTGATTCTGCTGCATCTCCTGAGACAAAATCAAGATTTGCCATGTTAGACGATGTACGAATCTTAGCCAATGGACTCCTCCAGCTTGGGCACGGTCTTAAAGACTTTGTCCATAAAACAAAGGGGCAGATGAATGACATCTTTCAAAAACTTTACATTTTTGATAGGTCCTTTTATGAGCTCTCACTGCAAACTAGTGAAATCAAAGAAGAAGAAGAACAGCTCAGACAAACTACAGCCAGACTGCAAATCAACAATGAAGAGATAAAGAATCTCTCACAGGAGATGAATTCGAAGATTGAGGACCTCATACAAAACAAAATCCAGCTGCAAGAGAAAGTATGGGGACTGGAAGACAAAGTCACTAAACTGGCCGTTATCCAGCCTTCCGTGCAAGAGACAAAAGACATTTCTTCACTCAAAGTAAGTAGACTTGTGAAAGCCCCTGACACACAAAGCCAAAGTAAATTGTAATGCTATTATTGGTAGTTATGCAACAGAAACTCATGTTTTCCCTTCCTCTTCACTGTAGTACTACTGTGTATTTTGAGAAATAAATCACTGCGATAATCTTAACAGAATCAGTGTCTTAATCTGACATATTTATTCTGCAATAAAATTCCCCAGTGAAATCAGTGAGAAAATTGTGAAATTGCAAGGCTCTGTATCTTTTTCAGTATTTTTTTTGCAAATCGGTTTTAAGAAATTCTGTAATAATAATGATAAAAAATTTTTGCAATCAGGAAAATGATGTGATTACCAGGCCCACAGGTTTGCACGTCATCATCTCACTACAAGCCAATGCACTAGGAACTGACTGCTCAGTATATAGACAGTAAGTGTAAACCTTTAAAGAGGGACATCTATAGTACCTATATGACCTCCAGGATCAAACAACCTTGCAAGCAATAACAGACTTAATGTCAATACATGCAAGTAGTTAGGTGGGTATAAGGTCTCCTATGGAAAAGGAAGTACTAACTGTATTTTGCAGAAGCATAAAAAGTCTAAGCAACTTGTGTGAGAAAATACTGGATGTTTGTGTCAAAGCAGAAAGATGAACCCAGATCTCCTAAATGCCAAGCTAATACCCTAAATGCTGGGAGTGGTTCCCTTTTTTGATCGGTGGCATATATCTACTTTGAATCAAGGGCCAGCTTCACAGAACGCAATTGTTCTGGACATGAAAATGGAAGGAAAATAGCAACAACAAAAAAGGTCTACAAAGCTGCCAGTAGTTTGTCTCCAAAAAAATGGGTGTTCACTTCTGAGGCAAAGACATTCACCCCTTCAGAGGCAAAGCAGGCAACCCTTTGGAAAAGGAAAGGCAATGTCAAATGGTTCATACCTCTCAAAACTGGCCCCATGACACAAGTTATGGAGGTAGTGCCACTGTGAAGGTCTTCTGCTGCTTCTAACCCCAGCCCTCCTCCCTCCCTTTCTGTCCTCAGGCTTTTGTGGAGCAGCAGGACAACCACATCAAGCAACTTCTCAAAATAGTAGAGGACCAGCACGTGCAGCTCGACAGACAGCACAATCAAATAATGGAGCTGGAGGACAAGGTACAGGAACCACCTCTATTTCTCTTTTCAGAATTTGTCATCTCTCATAACACTGAAGGGGGTCAATGGCCCAACCATTCGTTCGGGTCAGCCATCCCTCTTGTTCACATTTTGGGGGTGTAGATGAGGGTATAAACAATTTTGACCGCAAAATGGTACCTTTTTGGGTGGGAGACTGCTGTGCTGCCAGGCAGGCGGGTATGGCCTGGGCACACAATGTCCAAGAACACAGCTTTGAAATATTGCCAATCAACACCAGGCTGCTGTATTTTCTGACTGTTAATTTTTTTTCTCTTACTATCTATCATATTATTGGTCTTCCATTGGTCTTCTAAGTATCATTACTTTCTACCTCTTTCTTCTTTTCCAATATTCACTCCAACAGGGAACCATGTTCTGCAGTTCAACATGTGTCACCGTAACGCTGGGTATAAGTGACATGTTCATATTTAATTTATTCCTAAGAGGAGGCTATAAAAGGAAAACGCATTTCAGCCTAAGGAACTGTGGGTTCTGTGCTCTTTAGATGTTGGTATTATTTGTCTAAGTGATGTCACCTGAGGAAATAAGTTAAATCTGTTTGCCCATTAAGGTGCACCTCATGAGAATGGGTCATTTACCCACCTCATGAATCCTACCTTGTTTGAACAGTGGCACAGCTGACATTCATGCAACTGAAATCTGCCACTGGGGTTCTAAAGTTATTTTTATGTTGTAAATTGGGTATTCTAAAGGATTACATTCACAAGAAAAATTACTCTCTGCATGACATTGTTCGACATGATACATGAATCTCATAATTTCAGAGCCTTGGGAAATTAACAGTCTGTAATTACGGTTCTTTCAGCTAAACCACATAGAGCTCCAGGAACTCGCAGAGAACTCCTTCATGGGGGAGCAAACAGAACCAGAGGCCATCCCCTTTCCTGTGCGCAATGCCACAGCTGTAACATACAAATCTGATGGTGAGACCTTATCTCTTAGACATAACTACGCAATACACTGCATTCACAGTATTCTCTGTGAAAGTTTTGCATTGGTTTTTAACAGTCAAAGCACAAGACTTATGTTATATACAGCGCTGTGGGAAGGAGTTAGATTTCCTGCTTTGGAAAAAATGTCATCATCTACTTAGCCCCACTATATATGTACTTTTCTCTGGAGTGACATACAGGAACAATGTCCAATAACACAGTAATCCTGTCCTCAATCTTCACCCTCCATTCACCTCTTGAAAACACGTGCTGTGACCATCCTTTTACTGACACTTCTGGCAGTGTTGATGCCTGTCTTGGAAAGTACAAACAGAGAACTAATTTCCTTCCCACTGGCTAATAATAAGATTTGGAAGAGCTTTCTTTAAAGTTGAAAGGCCTTTTCAAACTGCAGCAATAGGAATGGTATTTATTGGGAACTTTACAAGGGGTAGGAAAGTCTATTTGCCAAAGTCTAGTCTTAGGCCTTACAAACTTTCCAAAATTATCTAAACTGAAACATTGCCTAACTTAAAAAATACAGGTGGTTCAGCCTACGTACAACTTGGCAGCTGTACTACCAAGCCCCAAACAGTCTGTCCATTTCATGACCTTTACTGCAAAATAAAATTACCAAAAAGATTGTTCTAGTTTTTGTTTTGGCTCTATTCCATACAGAAATTCAAGTTACAAAGCTGGATTAAAACTTACCACATCCAAAACAGGATTTGTAATTGTCTGCTGTTTGCTTTCCTAGGTGCCACTCCTGACTGCACTGCTCTTTATAACAGCGGCATGCAGTCCAATGGTGTTTACACTATTAAGCCCAACGGCTCAGAAGCTTTCAATGTCTACTGTGAAATGAAACTTGGTAAGACAGCTGTGCTACCAACAGTCTAGTTTTCACATAAGTAGTTTCTTATAAGCCAAAAAACTGTGTCTCATCCCAAAGTACATAAAAACTTATCATGATTTATGTATCCTCTTGACTTCTCTTACTGGCCTGTCTGTGCTCTGAACTCAGGTTTCGCATATCCTGAAATCTCCTTAACACTGCTCTCATTCTTTACTCATCTCTTGAAAGGACTTTCAATCATGTGACATAAGTGTATTTAAAAAAACAAGCCCCTTTAGCTATAATGAAAATGGCAGTTATAAATGCCATTATATTGCAACCATGAATAGCTTTTCCAAATAAAAGCAAACAATAAATAGTAAATACCCTAGTAAAATTTTCTTTCATTAACAAGTGTTATTGCTTGAGACTTAGATATACCAAACTAACCCAAAGAGGTTAGTCCTGGGGACAGGATTCCTGTATCATGTTTGTGTGAGTCAATAGCTATGTACCACATAGGTCCAGAATTGTCATGGTCCAGAACGCACAGCACCTACCCAAGCTCTATCTTTGTAAGAAACCTATTTGTCTGTTCCTTTTGCCGCTACCCATAGATCACACATCGTCTGGCCAGTTCACTGTTCCCTGGTTTTTTTACCCTGCAATGCAGCATCCTGCAGTGCTGCTCTGTGTGTGTCCTGCCCAGTGTCCTCGCAAGGTCCCTTTGCCACGGTTACCCGGAGAGCCTGGGAACACACTGATGCAAATGTGGCAGGGTCATGTCATCTATTTGGAAGTGTAAACAGAATGGCATGGAGTTGCCCTGTGCAAAAGTCTCCTTTGCTTACATTTGTTGAAACTGGTAAAACGAGGGTGTCATGACCTGGTCAGGAGAAAGACCCCACTGCAGCCCTAGCGTGGACACGAACTCCAACACTTCATACCTTTGGTGGAGTCGCACTCCCAGCAGTCAAGCGCTATCAGTAGACGGAGCCTGACAATCTGATCAAATGTCTGGAACATTTCATATCTCTTTTTTATCATTTTCTCTACGTTTGTGTTTCTCAGCCCTCATAAACAAATGAAACCCAGTTAAGGCAGCTTAACAAAGTAAGGCCAGCGAGCTGAGTCACCAGAAGTGTGGCAGGGGACACTCGAACGGCCCCGCATTCTGTTCAGCTGTGCTCACTTGAATTTCTTTCATGAAGATTTAGGCTAACTCATTCTGCCTCAAAACTGGAGCACCCAAGAGCACACTCACGGACAGTTAATAAGGCCAAGGCCAAGATGAGCCGACCATCTGCTCTCTGTACAGTCGAGAGGCTATATAGCTCAGTACACGTGCACTCAGGTCTGTTGCAAAAGGAAGAGTAAGTGGGATTCCAATGCAAACCCATTTTCTTCTTCACTGTGGTAGAGAGCGAGCTGCGTAAGGGCAGCCACAGCAGTGCAGTCTGTAGCTCAGCAGCTGATGGCCTCAGTTACTTTCTGTCTTCTCTCTAGTGCTTTAAACACTTAAGACAGGCGTGTGACTCATTTCCCCTTCGCATTCACAGGCAGTTCCTGGACTGTAATCCAGAACAGAGAGGATGGATCACTAGATTTCAACCAAACGTGGGATGCCTATACAAATGGTTTTGGTGACCTCAATGGTAAAAATGCCTTTTTTTGGGTCTTTTCTTTGTAGCAGTTGATTTGAGAAGCTGAATCTTCTTACTGAAAGGTGTTCACATGAGAGCAGACAAAACCTGCAATCAAATCTGAACAGCTTACCTAATTAGTAGAACACCAGAAAGTGCTTACCAGAAAACGTAACTCAGAAAAATTCTCAAAGACACACCTTCAAACGTATGTTTAGAAACTTTTGCTGAATCAAGGCCAGAATGCTTTAAACACTATTTTAATTATCGAGATTTTACTATTTATAAAGGCACCTCCCAAAACCTTTAAAATATACACTAACGCAAAACCTCACCAAGCTGCTGCCACTACTTTCTCTCAAACTCTCTGCGATCCTGTTTCCCTTAAAACCACCACACCAATTTTTCCAACCTCAAGAGAGCCCAAGGCTGTGTGTGCTCCCCTGCACAAACACCTCCGGCTTCTCCGTGCAGTGGCCAATCCCCTCCATGGCTTGATAGGGTGAGGAGACACCCATGCTCCCCTGTTAATCATCAACTCCAAAGAATTTGTAGCACCAAGTGCTGCCCAACAGCCTCCCCATCCAGAAGATTTTCCCTACTTTTCTCCTACAACAAGATGAGTCTACTTTTGGTTAGAAAATGTTTTGACTTTCTAGGCACAGCACAGATCAAAACCTCACCAATGTGGGCAGCAATATTGACTTACTTCCACCTCTTTTACAATAAAGAGGCGCTATATCTCAACTACTCCCACGTTTTGGGACAGTAGCTCACAACTGAGGTAGACTTTTACCTGTATAGTTTGTCTGATCGTATTGAATGCTACAGTTGCCCCTTGACTGGTCTCCAATTCCCATATACGACACCAACATGAAGCCACATCTTTTCAGTGTCAGAAAGATTTTGCAGAGGATCGCTTCAGTCTCAGCTGTGTCCTGCTCTCTGCTGCATATCTAAGGTGATAAAATATAACAGGCTACTGCTCCTTACCTGTAAACTGTGGGAGTATTTTACTCAACCATCTTGTCTTCTACTGCTTTAAATGCCACCTGCATGTATGGCACTCATATTCAGCTACACTATTTCTACATGTGGCAATTACCTATTGTGCACTGACAACAGCGGGACTGGTAATAAGCTACTTAATGAATATAATTTATGAAACTAATTAAACTAATTGTCAAGAATTCTAGCAAAGAAAAATGCTTAAGTTAAATTCACTTTCTACACAAGGGTATCGAAACCTCAAGTTTAGTTCTGCAGGTCTTTCCTTAAAAAATACAACAACTGCAATTAGGTTTTATGTATGTCATTTGCTCCATTTGTCACACGGTTCCAATTATGCATGTTTTAAATGTCTTGAGCTCCCTCTCAGAGTTTCATAAGAGGTGGGAAAGTTAAGAGAGAAGCTCCAGTTCATTTATCTCTCTTGCTTTTATTGATCACTGGTGTGCAATTAAGAAGAGGTAAACAAAAAGAATGTAGCAAGAGACCTCTGAAAAGATCAACAGTCCCCAAGACTCATATTATTGATTTAATTAAAGCAATGAATAAATCCTTTTAAATACTATATTTTCACACATACTACCTGCAGGTTATCTGTAAAAACAAATTCAATAGCAGCGTGAGCGACATGGGGGTTTAGGGAAAGTTTATCACATAACCCCTTCCCCACTAACTCTCTGCCTGGTGACTTCTGTCCCCTAATCCTCACCTCTGACATCTCTTGATTCTGACATTGCGCAGCTTATTTGAACACATATTTTCAACTACTGATATTTTAAAGGTGAATGAGCTATCTGAGGTATGGGTTAGAGATCTGAAAAACATGGTAAGTGTGTTCATGCCTAGTTCTGTATTAACAGCATCTATTTACTACAACTTTGCAGAGGAATTCTGGCTAGGCCTGAACAAGACCTATTCCATTACTAAACAAGGGGACTACATCTTACGGATTGAGCTGCAGGACTGGAAAGATAATAAACGTTACATCGAGTATGCATTCAGCTTGGGAGGCCCCGAAACAGACTACACTCTCCAGCTTTCACGGATCTCCGGGAGCATCCCCAATGCCCTGCCAGAGCAGACAGAACTGCGGTTCTCAACTGCAGACCGTGATGTGGACATAATAAATGACTTCAACTGTCCAGAAAACTACCTAGGTATATTAACATGCGAGTTTCTTGTTACATGAAGGATGGTAGTATGCCTTAGGGGGCAGTTACTGATATTAGCCTGGCTTTAGATACAGAAAAGAGAAGGTAGCAGCATCTTCTCACCTGCAGGAAAGGGCAGAAGATGTTTTTCCTTGGCAGATAGCACGGTCCTACAACAAGGCATCACCTTTCTGTTTTATAGATAGGTAAAACTAAAGCATAGTGAGGCTGTGCAAATGACCATCAGAAACAGAACTAGCAGCACAGGTTGAAACAAAACCCCAAGATGAGATTCTGAGCTACAAAGTAAAGGGCAGTTCTTCCTCTGATGCCTGGTCTGGTGTGGCAGCCCTAGGTTGGATTGTTTAATCCCTTCTTGCAAAAAAAACAGAAGACAAACTGACTCTTAACTCCATTTTGACTACAAACCAAAAGTTAAGAGTGATGGTGAGTTTCCATTCAAAGGCAGATTTTAGCATTTTGTCAAGTATACACGATATAATCACCCTCAAAAGAGCAAGAGAGATACAAGGCTGAAGATATTTCTCCTTAAAGATAATTTGGTTAAAGGATTCCTAATTCTTTGATTTTCTGAATCTCGTATGTTTTGTGAGTTTATAGCAAAAAGCAAACAATTGAAAAAAGCAATTAATGATTAAAACACAGGATACAGAACTGCCCTCCAGACAACTGCTTCATGCAACAAACACTTCGTACGTCATTCTAAGCTTGAAAATTGTTGATGTCTGAAACAATGCCAAGAGTGTTAACTCAGCTCTAGCGACCATAAAGCAGATGGCCAATGACTTCCAAAGTGCTAAACTTTCATTTTTAGCACAGAGACACTGCCAGTCCTTTGCAAGCAGAACTGGGCTTACAATTTAAGCATGTGGTTAAGGACACCAGCCAATAAAAAAAGAGAATTTGTTTACTAAAGGCTCTTCAACCTCTGTAAATGCAGAGATTTAACTATTTGTACCTGAGAAAAATATCAGCAAATCAGAAAGTCAGTTGTAGAGGGTGACAGAAAACATGTGCAGCTAACTTCGTAAGTGTCGCAATTCTGTGGCAGCATTTGTATGTGCAGTTTTCTATGCACCACTACTTTTATGTGAAGCAGACAACAATGGGGAGCACAATATCCTTGTACTGGCCCTCCACTTGCAAGTGTAAGTGGGTATACATACAAACACCATTTCATTTGGGTATACTGGGTAATTGCCACTTTTACTGGAACTGGTCTAAAGAAGATTTATGTTGCAAACAGGAGCTGTTTACTCTGAAACTGAGCACAATACCTTAGGGTATGAATGACAGTAACTGACACTACAATATTTTTCCTTAGGAGGCTGGTGGCACAGTGAATGCGAGGAAACCAATCTTAACGGGAAATACGTCGCACCAAGGTCAAAAGGAAGACTAGACAGAAGAAAAGGCTTATACTGGAAGCCTAAGAAAGGAAGATACTACTTGCTCAAGTCAACCAAAATAATGATACACCCAACAGATTTAAAAAGTTTTGACTGAATGCTCAACCTGATGCATTTTAATTCAGAACATATACACTGAACATTACTACATCAAAGAGGTTCATGTTATGTTTACTAACAGAAGTATGTCTAAATCCATACAGTGTATGGTGTATTCTCCAATACATAAACTTGAGGCATTTGCAATGGTCTTACAATATGTTTGGTGAGTATTCTCATTCCCTCTAGCCCCAATGTCAATGTGCTGTAACTTTCATGGCGCTTTTACCTCCCAGGATGAAACTCTAATGCCTAGGAATCAACCGCCTATTCATGTATTGGATAATATTGCTTGGGGGAATGGGTTTTCAGGCTGTTGCGTTTGTTTCCGAGTTGTGTAGCAGAGAATACAAAAAGCATTTCCATAAACAAAGGGCTGGCAAAATGCTACGGAAGACATTTAGATATTAATCTATAGGGGAAAAAAAGCAATTTTGTTTTGTAAAGTAACTAATTTGATGTTTGGTTCTCGTTATTGCTGTGGAATGTTTCTATAAGCAAATGAAAGACGGGCACAGTTCCCCATTTTAGGGTTCTCCGTATTTCCAGATTTTCAGCAACATACCGCAGGCCAGTCTTCGCTGAAACACTGTATTCATGCAGCTATAGATGTGTACATGCACATCAAGTAAGCCAGAGCACAGGCCTAAACTTTTAGATACCACACTTTGAAGAATAACTTAAGACTATGCTTTCTCACTGAAAGTTAAGAGCTAAGCTTCAAAGCTTACTGAAATGAGTAAGAGGTTTTTTTCTTCTCATTTGAAATGGAATCAGAGCCACCCCTTTGCGACCTTTTAGTACACCTAACTAAGAAATTAAATGAAGGACCAAGTGAGTACACAACAAAACACCTTTCAAACAGAGAACAGTTGCCTGTGGGGCAACTCCAATGGAGTCAATGGTACCAACCAACAAACCCTGTAGGCACAACCTATGTGACAGTGTTGGTCCTGCTCCTGAGAACAAACTCACATTTGTTTAACTTCAGCTGCAGAATTCTGTAAGACAGAAGGACTATTGAAATGCTTGTGTATGGCCGGCCGTGGAAGTGTCGACTGACAAAGACCCCAATTCTGCAGTTACATTGAGTCATATTGACTTGTGTATCTTACCTAACCCTTGTACAGTACAGACTTTTTATCTCAACATTTGCAACAATACAGAAAATTGTTTCAACTGTAATTTGTCAGAGTGAAACAACTGTGAACAGAATATGTTAATTACAGAAAAACTGCAAAAATACTTTTACTTCTCATGGATTTATTACGAAGAAGAGATCACACAGTCCTGCTTATTTGTACTGGTGTACTGTAATGTTTAATTACCTGTCCAACCTCTATAAACAAACAAACAAACAAATAAATATTAATCTTTGGAAAGACATGAGATATGGAACTTGACTAAACTCTTTCTTGTAAGCTTTGGCTTATAAAAACCTGGTTTGTATTTATCTAACTTTTACAACAAGAAGTAATGGTTTCCATGAGTAAGTTGGTGAAATTAGCTGAAGACAACAATTCTACTCAGATGTGTAATGTCTTCAAAGATACTGTGAAAAAGCTTTAAATGAATAGTGGTACATAATGAAAAGAAATCTGCTCCCTGCCTAGGCTTAGTTATAGAAAGGTTATTGTCTTCCAAGATACTTTAGAAAAATTTATTATCTTCCAGATCTTCAGAAGATTTTTTTCCAAGCATTGCAAACAAAGAAATTGCTTTTAAATCAAAATGGAAATATGAACAAAGGGATTATGCATTTTCTTATTTTTTATCCCCCACTTTAAAGAAAAAAAGTCACTGAAAATGTCAGAAAGTAACAAAACCAGTAAGAGAAGGATGACTTTAGCAGACAGACAAAGAAAAAAACCTACATAAAACTGAAAAGAATTCAACTAAATTTCACTGTGAATTTTGGGAAATGAAAAAGCCTCTCTGATGTTCTTGTTCACAGCCAAGTCTTATGCAAATATGTTTGTCCCTTCACAACCATGTATTTTCTGCTGTGTCAGTCTGGACCTTTTCTGTGTCTCTGGCACAGCAGATCTACTGATACAGCAAGTTTTGCAATGGACCAGATGATAAGGTAGGAATTTCTAGACTTGCCGGTCTCAGGCTCTGAAATGTGAAACGTATTTCAAAACTCTAACCTGTATGTGGTATTTGGAACGTAGACATCCCTGGCAGGAAACTCCAGGATTTCTCTTGTAGGTCTAACTCTGCTGTCTGGGTAAAGTTTGACTTGCAGCAACTCTGGAGTTAGGCAGTAATGGGGATTCTCTGGAGCTGGAGAGATGTCTATCTTTAATTGAGCTGTAAGAAGAAAATTATTTTATTACAAAAAATAGAAGTTAATTTAAATCAAAAAGCGTATTCATGCTTTGTTTCTTCAGGCCGATCTCCTATATATTAATTTCATAAATAAACAAATGATAAATTACAGCCAATGTGGATTTGTTAAAAACAAATAACAGTGAACCAAACTGATATCTAGGGCATTTGGGGTACCAGATAATAAGAACCAACAGAAAAGACGTACCTTAACAAGCCCCAAATGCTGTTCTCACAGGCAAGTTGGGGAAATACAGTCTAGATAATGCTACTGTGAGGCCCAACTATTGTTAAAAACAATACTCAAAGTCTCAGCAGGAATCTTGCCTATCAAACTGGAAGGATACCTCAGGAGTTGCTAAAAGCTAATCTGCACCAAGATTATTGAATATTTTCCTTAGCAAGTCAGCTGACAGTACTGACAGCGGATTTACTGTTGGTGGATGGCACTGAAGCTGGAATGATTGTAAAAATCTGGAAGACAGGGGAGTTGGAGAAACGGCGTCAAATGACTACAGTGAAACATAAGAAAGAGCAAAGGACTTGCATTAAGAAGGAGAAGCCAAACATACAAACATAAAACCAAATAGTAATTGGCATGGATCAACTCTGTAGAAAAGGGCTGGGTGACAGCAGTGACAATAAGCCAATGTCCAGAAGAAAGCTACAACCGTTCTAAGATATATTAGTACAGTGTTGTGTGTAAGACACTGGAGACAAATTCGTCTGCTCTGCTTGGCATGAGGTCTTAGGAGGAGCAGCATAACCAGTGCAGAGCACCATGCTTGAAGAAAAGCATGGACAGATTAAAGAAACTCTAGCAGAGAGTAACAGGCAATTTTAAAATCACAGCCTTTGAGGAAGGGATGAAAAAAACCTGAGATTGGTTAGGCTACAAAACAGAGGTGGGTAAGAGTGAACTAATAACAGTATTCAAGTACTTGAAAAGTTATGATAACTGCCCTGAGGGCATGACAGACCATAATCAGATTAATTTGCAGCAAGATAATTTTGCAAAGTTTTCTTAGTACCTAACCTGACCACAGGGACAGCTGAGTGCTGGGAGAGATGATCTAAGGAAGCAGTAGGATTGCTGTCACCGGAGATATTTAAGAACAGGTTAAGTCAATATTGTCAGGAATAGCACAGGTCAGGGACCAGTGATGTTTCACTGCTGGTGTGCCAGCATTTTTATTCCCCTTTCTCAAACAGAGGCGGAGTCTGTTCCTATTAACCAAGTGGGAGCCAGAAGAGAGACCTCCTCTCAGCTAGAGAGTGGTATTTTACTCAGGAAAACAGAGGCTCTTCAGCCCTTGCTGGGTTTAGGGCTTTGTGGTTTGCATCCTCTTCTCACATGGGCACGCATGTGCTGCATGGGCACACATACCAGTGAAAAACCTGCCAAAATGCCACCTTTAGTGCTCGTGGTCTATCAGGGATTGCTGTCGACGACTTCTTAGGGTTTTTTCATCTGCTCACTTATAAGAACTGAGTGGCAATTGGGAAGGAGTAGCCAAATACCTTTACACACGTGAGCCAGAAAGATCTTGTTCAATACCTGTGATAGGTCTCAATCTCCGTAACACTGATGATGGCCGTCTCATGTCAGCAAGGAACTTGTACAAATCTTCATCGCTCAGGCGATCACCCTCCTGTTGGACATTGGGAAGAAAACAGTTACCTACACAACCCTTCAGGACTGCAAGAGAATGAATAAACTTTCTAATACTATAGCCTTTTCCCTCTGATATCAAAATGTACCTTCCCAGAACAAGGTGTTAACATTAACATGCTAAATTACAGTTCATTTCTCCATCCTTTTTCCTTCCTTTTTTCCTTATTAATCATCATGACAGCTGCAGGAACTTCTCATTGAAAACCTTTTCTCTCCCCATCAATATTATCTTTTTCAAAACCGAAAATGGCTTGTTAAAAGATTTCCCCAAAATATCCAATTTTTAGCAAGTATAATAGTTTGAAAAAGTATCTGTCATTCAGGTAGTGATCCTCATTCCTTCCTCTGCCTTTTCTTTGGTATGAGTCTAAAACAGCCTTACTTCTCAGGAGAAGTGTTAAGAAATGGTGGGAAGTGGAAGGAGTCTGTTGTCACTTTTCCTTGTGCCACATTCTAGTAGGTCAGAATTTCATTAATTTTGGAAACATTATAGAAAATGTGACTCTGCCACCTTCTAACTATCCAAAAGCAGAAAATATCTGATAATAAAGGTAATAAATCACAATATAAAAAAAGAAGCAAATGGAGGAGAAAAACACTGGGTAGTATTCAATTAATTGTGTTCAGTGGGAAAAAAAGGAAGGGAAGATAAAAAATAAAAGATACAGAAGAATCAGAAACTTAAAATCCCAAATCAACGTTTGGCAATTTTTAAAGGACAAATTAATAAAACAAGCTGTCAAGTGAAAACAACCTCAACAAAGTAAATAAATATATGCTTTTGTAAATCATTACTAACTTAGTAACTAGGTTTGAACTGGTGTATATTACAAAGAGGGCTGCAGAACACAGTCAGTGGAATGGCTGCATTAGCAATGCTGTAATACTTTTTTTTTGTTACTTTCTACATTTTGGGTGAATACGTTACAGAACTGGATTTTATTAACACCCCAAGTAAAAGATACTTCCTGTGTTGCTCTGTGTCACTGAGACCCCAGAGATACCATTCGCAGAGCCCAATTTCAGTCATACCGAGTTTCAAGAAAGCACAGAGCACCAGAAGCTTGAGTCACCCTCCACTTACATGGTTTGCACCAGTATAACCTGATGCCCTTGATGACATTTCGTCTTATTTACACTACTGTATTTAAGAGCAGACTTTGCATGGCTACCCACAGTGAAGTGGCACATAACCAAAACAATCAGGGAGAAAAAAAAAAGAAAAGAGTTTAACCAACTTTCAATATATAGAATCTAAATCTTTGTATTCCCAATGATCTAGCAATCAGTCCAAAAAATATCTGGTTGTACACTATTAATTCCCTTTTATACACAAAGGTGACATTGAAATAACAATTTTCCTTAACCAGATGTGGCATTAAGCAAATCTTCACAAAAATTAATGAACTGAGACCATTTTCCAAGCTTAACTAAAAATTCTACTCCGTTTAATCATGTTTTCTACTGCTTCTCAGGAAAATCCCAAGCTCTGGCTAAGAAGAGCTGCCACTCAGCAAAGCAGAATCAGAAGTTAAATGCTTTGTTTTCTCAGGCATTCCTGGATGTGTCCAGGGAACTGATATCAATCTCAAATCACATTGATGAACCTGGTTCTGAGCCTGCTGATATTTCAATGGGCTTGTCTATCACCCAATGAAACCAAGGGAGTCAACCATCATGATAAAGGCTATGCAACTCCTAGACTAGAACAAATATCTGGAATACTTTTTGGCATATACTAACCCAAAGAAGTTATCCTCAGTTGTTGTGAACTTGCTTCTATGAACATTTTTCCAAATATGTTTACCAAAAGGCCAGGCAGTGATTTTTCCAATGCATGTTCTGGGGAGACCCAGTTCTGTCAGTTGGAGTGGTTAAGTCACTACACCATAATGATGCTTTATCATTCAAGTCAAAACGAGCTAATAATTTCAAATTCCGTAACATAATTATTCACAGTAAACTTATTGAAAGCATCCACTAATTGACTGTAGACCCACTGCTGTGAGAATTAAGCACACGATACAATAAACCCACTGCATGCTGTCCAAGGATATCCTGTGATCAGGGAACAGACATTACATGCATTGAAAGCATGACAAATTAATCATTCAGGTCTAAACTGACTTCACATGATCAAATTACTCTGTCCAAGAAAGAACTCCGTAATTAGACAGCTTCATAAAATACCTGTTTAAAGAAGTTTGTCACTGTCAGAGTAGCTGGTCTAAAACTGGTCAAATTGCAAGCCTCATCCCCACTTGTGGTTCTCTCTAACGAACGCCTCCCGACGATACTGGAATTCCGCCTCTCCGACCATGATCCTTTACGTTCTTCAAAAAATAAAAATAAAAAGGGGGAGGAATTAAAAAAAAAACCAATGTTCCAAGAGCCTACTTTTGTTCCAACCAGGATTTTCTACACAAGAAGATAGGTGCTGCATTTGGAAATTATGCAATAAGCATGATAGAAGAGGTGGTTATGCTAAGACAATCACACTCCTGAGGCATCAGGAGGCTATGAAGCACAGCTGACTACTTCTGCTCCTCTCACAGCAACCTCACCCCAGTGCCTCACTGCTATTATGAAAGTCTTTATCTTGTGGAGATTTATGTATTTCTCTTGCTCTGAAAGATGATGAAGTTGGCAGTTTTGGGGATGCTGAAGAGCAGTTTCAGATGAGCTATATGGTTCACAAAGATTAATCCACTCCTTTGGAAAATGTTCATCAGCCTGTAACACTCTCTCAGTCTTGGAAGCCTGGTTTTAAATAATATAACAGATGGTTTGCTTGTAAAATCCTTGAAAGATAAATCCATTTGTTATCATGGACTTTCCTGTTTTATTTCAACCATGACCCAAGACTACCAGAAGGCCTAGGGCAGGGGGAGGAAAGCGATAGAAGGAGCAATGGCAGCTACAGGGTATGAATCAAGACTTCAGTAAACTCTGGATTTGTCCACATTTTCTCATGCAGATGCCAGATACTGTACCTCCTGTGCCAACTTCTACTTCTGTGGAATCTCTTTCCAAACTTCCAGCGCTGCTCACAATGTTCATTAAATGAATAGCTGTCCAGGCAAAAGGCATTCGATACTTGCCTAGTCTTTGGCAAAACTGTTCTGCCTGGCATTTCAGTTTTTCCAACTTTTCCTTATTCTGTGAAGAAAATATTCAATCCAAGAGATTAAAAGGAGTGGAATAGGAACAAAGGTTCATTTAGCAAAATCAGTAAGAAACAATGGTATCTTTTCTAACTTGCAATGATTTTGTGCTTCAATAGCACCTTCTAGAGGAGGATCACTAAGTGCTATGCCAACGGGCTTCTGCTTCACAAAACTGCCAGCAGGCCAAGAGTACCAGACAGAGAACAGCCTGATAGAGCAGCTGGCTTCATGCTCTTAAGCCTCCTGAATACCCGGTCAAATCCCAGTGAGCTCATCTGCCCACTGCCCTTTCAAGAAAAGCTGAATTTTACTCTATGAAGTCTGAAATGGCCTTTCTTAATGTGATTTTATGCAGCAGGTGCTCAGATCATCTGCAGTTGCATAGGAAACTGAAAACATTCCTCAAATAAGCAGTACTATATGCATTTTGTTGAGGGGAAAAAAGGAGTGAGAGAGGACTTTTCCATAATTCTGCATATTAAAGAGCAATTTTTCTGCTTTAGAAAGGTTGTTACCTACAGGCCTTTAAGAAGTCCCCAGTCAGGGGGCTGGACAACAACAGAGAGTGCTCTGTTGCTCACATTCTTGTACTTCAGGACATGCTTATGCACCTTGTTGGGAAGGAGATCTTGAAAAATCAACTTTTCACCTACATTCCCAAGCATCCCGCAAATCCAATTCCAAAATTTCACTTAGGCGCATGTCAACTGATTGATCACAGGCAACGTAGTTTTTTACTTTTGTTATCTGTATACCTGAGGTGTAAAATACTCATTTTTTATATTGTGGTGCAGTGATAAAAAGACAGAGTTAGACAAAAAATGTGAAATTCTTCAGCTAAAACTATATTAGAACTTTAGGAAGGCAAAACTCTGTTAGAGTTTGACTGAAACTAAAACATCCCTGCTCCTTTGAAAAAAGTCTAATGGAAAGCCTCTGATCACAAGAAGGGCTGGCATCTCTGTTTTGCCCTCCATTCAGTCCTCACTATTACCCTTTGATCTTCCTTTGGCTTAATCCAATTGTACAAGAAATTAGGAACCATTTCTGAGACTCATAAACACTGCTTCACATTCTAAGTACCCAGGGTTTCCTTTCCAAGCTCACTTCTGTATCTTGCAAACTAGAGTTGTAAAATAACATACTGAGCTCAAGTTAGACATTTCTCCTTCTGACTGCTAGTAAAATCAGAGATTTGCTATGCTATAACCACTGTTGTATTGGAGAAAGCACTTCAGAAAAACACATAGTAGCCTGTGGGTGAAAAGACCGAGGAACGGCCATAGTCCAGGTACCACTGAATTCTGCAGGTGCTACCAGCCTTCCTGTTTGCTCCTGAACCTACCAAATCTGCAATTCCCACCCAGACTCCAATACACTACAATGAGCCACCAGCTGTCAACTGCCGGTTATAAGATGGCATTCTCTGTGGGGAAACGTCTGCTTTTAGTCCTGCGAGGAGACAAGCTGCATTTAAACATGTGAAGGAAAGACAAAGAATCAGTCAAACTGGGGCAGTTCCATGCCATCCACTACACTTTAAAATGCCCAGGACTTTACTACACAGGACAATGCCCAAAACCATTGAAGGCAGAAATTAAAGGAACACTGTTAATGAAAAAAACAAACAGTAAAGTATAAAAATTTTAAATTACCCTTACTATATGTAAAAAGGATGGCTTCATCCTGCTGTTGAATGTGGGCTTTCTTTACAGTATTAGGAAAAAGAAAAATCAGCAGAGAATAGCAAAAAAAAAAAAAACCACCTAGAAATGCACTGAATTCAAAACCAGGCCTGATGGAGAATCTCCTGTTAATGTATTTCACCTGTTTTATAACCCTTCTAGAGGAAGGCAGAGGTACTGTGATGGAGTTAAGCTGCAGAAGCAATGGAAAAGTTGAGATTTTACTGTGAATTCAAGTCAAAGGCTGCCTTCACTTGACCCAGCTATAAGCACACAGCTGATCCTTTGGGACAGGCAATCACAGATGACTGAACTTGATGGTAACCACATATCTCCCCTGCCAGCTACAAAAACTGATGACCTTTAACTACTCTACCCCAATAAGGCACCAAGATTCAAGGGGTTTTGACTCTTCTCTGGCCTTTAGAATTTGACTAGATTCTTAACTAAAAATGGATCCTTTTAACAACAGGAACAGTATCGATGGTTGTTAAGTCCAAGGTGAAAGAAAATAACGTAAGCTCAAGGTGAAAGAAAATAATGTATGTTTCATTTGTTAATAACAAAATGTCTTAAAGCACTTGTAGCCAAATTTAATTAAAACATCAAAAAAAAAAATCTTACCTTTGCTGCATCAGATTCCTTAAAAATCATATAAGGCTCTGCACACTCCCCAATATCTCCCTGCTGTAATACTTTTTCCAGCTGAGAATGGAAAATGAACCATTATAAGGACTTGTATCCAGCAAGGATTGTTAAATTAAACAAACGCTAGGAAGCAAAAACATTCTTTCAAAAGAGTTAAAGCTTGATTTCCCTTTGTGAGTCAGGGAACAAGCACTGCACTGAAGTTGTTAGAGCCATTAAGTTCCCAGATCTCCAGCTATAACTGAATCACAAGTGTAAAATATAGGTTCAAAGGGAACATATATCACTTCACTTTGGTGTGATCTGTTCTAGAGCCACTTTCAGCTCATTTTTAAGGTCTTAAAGATAGCTTACACTGTCTTCAGCATCATCATTTTCAGAATTCTGTTCTTATTTCTGTTCTCAATATTAAGGACCTATTGTAGCAGCATAAAAAGGTGACTCAGATGCACTTAGCTAAAAGAAGCACTATTTTAAATCAGTATGTTTTCAAATCAAATAATGAAATACTCAAACAATTAAAATTAGTCAAAGAGTAGATGTTTGCTTCTGAAGTCTCCAAGTAAGTCAATGCCTCCTGAACATAAAACTGCTTAACGCCCAATTTCTGATAGAAATATCTTCCCTATCACATGCATGAAGACCGTTTCTTTCAGAAGCATCCTGGCCCTCCCTCCCACGCTTGCTACTGTGCACATGCTGTTACTAGATTAGAATATCTTTAAGCTGCTCCCATGCTTATAGAGTGCCATTCATACTTGTCTATTAGTAGAACTCCAAGAGGCTACCACAATATAAAGAACAAAACTACTTTCCATCAAATCTTGCACTCCCTGGTGTTTTTATGCTAGCAATACCAGCTGTCTAAAAATGGTTTCCCAGTGAGCAAGACGCATGTAAAAATTCACCTGATAAGGCACGCTATGCATCTGTCTTATTTATCCCTGACTATATCCTTTTCATCATTAAATCAAAAAATCACCTAAGCCATCAGCTCCTCTTGGATCACTGGTTTTACAAGGACTAACGTGCAGTCACGAGCTCTTTCGGACAGATCCCCATCTCATAAATATGGGGTTCTCTCTTCCTCATATCTTGTAAAAATCGGAAGAGCGATTATGCGTGCACAGGCAGAACATGATCTTTAGAAGGAATTCAGAGAATCATACCAAAAACTGGAGATCAGAATATGCTCCAACACCACTGAAAGCCTTATTCTCACCTGGGACTGTTTTGTCATGCCACGAAGTCTTAATTCATTTTCTAAAGCTTATTCCTCATGTAAGAAGCAGTTCACAAATAACCTGCACAAACCCCTCAATCAACAGGGTTCTCGGAACACAGGACTGAGCCAGCAGGCAATATAACCACTGCCTGTGAACTGAAAGCATGTGCTGAACTCCCCTTTTTACAACAGGATGATTTTTATGCAGACACCAGCTAAAAAACCTGATTCAAATGCCAATCTGAACTAGTCACATTTGTGCGCTCATTGAATCAAATGAAACAAGAGAAAATAACTTTTATCTTTGTATACTTTATTCCAGGAGTGACCAATGTGGCGTTTTATTTCAGTTATGGATCTCACTTTCTTAGCAATTTCAGTTCCTAACGACATTTGAAAATCTGGCTTACGGGCATATATCATTTTTGAAATGAGATTCAGATCAATATATATTTTTAAATCACTCACTTGTCTATCATCTTAAGGAGTCAGCACATTGTTTCATATGAAAGCCAAGGTCAAGCCCCAGAAAGCTGCTCTATATCAAGCAAACCTTTATGTTCTTTTCAGTTTTTCGATAACACAAAAATGCATATCTCCACTGAACTGTTTCTGTTACAAAGGAACTTAACGTACTAAGTAAGAACATCTGAAATGAAACAGAATTCTGTGGTGCTGATGTTTATGCTTTTGAGAATAGAATTCTGCTCTCCAAATGTAAATAAGAAACGAACTAGTCAGCCAGACTTCTTTGTATTTTATTTTAAATAGAAAACAAGAGACAATAATAATTTAAATTTCTCTGGCATTTCTTACCTTTATTACCAGAAAGACATCTTGAGAGGGATAAGTGATAGAAAAGATGGCAGATCTGGCCAGCGTGGATATAGCAGCAGGGGGGACATGTGGACGAAGCATTCCCTTCATTTGTTCAGAGTTTAAATCAAAGTAGAAATTTTCTGAAATCTAAAGAAGAAGTTGGGTAGCTTCAAGCATTAGTTATACTTTTTATTTTTTGTAAACTCTTCATAAACAAAACAGACAATTTCAAAACAATAGTAAAAAAATAATAACAACAGTGCCTCCTTTCAAACCATGTATAAAAAGAAAAACAAAAAGGCCTTGTCATTAAGAAATCAAGGCAGGACTGTGGGAAAGGAGAAAGGAAATGGAGCAAACAATACACACTACCTATAAAATCTCCTTCAGCTCCTGTAAGGTATGTAGTGCCCTCACAGGACTAGGAATTACAATTGCTATCTGAATTGAAAATATCAGAGTATCAAAATAGAAAATTATCTGTAAGATCATTCACAGAAAAAGAAAAAACAACACATCTTGAAACACAGACAGTGAGCTTTCTACACTGAAACACCAAATCCTCGACTGTATCAAGGCTTCAAAGCCAAAATGAATGTGAGCTGGTTATCAACACCAGAGGTCACTAAAGAACTTACTACATTAGAGGGAAAAAAAAAAAAAAAAAGAAGTAATGAGATGATAAAATTGGCTTATGAAATGTGATTTAAATATTAAACAAAGTTCACATAATATTCCACATACTCTCATCTACATAACTTAAAACTCAATGCATTAAATTCAAGTCTTAAAGAGATAAATGTCAAAATGCATATTTTTAACATTTTTCTCTCTACTGCTGCTAATATCTTGAATTAGGACAACTAAGAGACTCTTCAAATATTAAATACGGAACATAAATAGGGGAATAAATGTATTTTGCATTTCCTATAACTTAGATCTTTAAAAGACTCCTCAGTTTTGTTTTGATTTTAGCAATTTTAGAATGCATGACTTTCTTCGGCATTATTAAAGTGTTACTTGGACACATACCATGCTGAATCATGAAAAAGAGATTAAGAAAGTCATAAAAACTTAATCTAAATAAAAGGTTTCAGCTACTTAAGTTCTCTCTGGGGAAGAGACTTCTGAAAGCAAGATTGGACAATATATATATTCTGATTTCAGGCACTCACATATTAGATAATATTTTTAGAAAAGTGGTTATACTTCAACTGTTTTACTAAGCAGAAGAAGAACGCAAAGATGGTTCATGAAATGTCTTCATCATTCTTCCAACCACTAGCATGTCACTGCCTTCATAAAGGTTTGTTTCCAGAATTAATTCCTCCCTGTTTTTTTCAAATAAAGGTTTGCAATGTTTCGGTGGAAATCATAGAATCATAGAATGGCTTGGGCTGGAAGGGACCATCAAAGGTCATCAAGTCCAACCCCCCTGCGGTGAGCA
>JAVKLA010000090.1:3428738-3459153 GCA_034782735.1 Sagittarius serpentarius | reverse complement strand
CACTACCCTCATTGTAAAAAATTTTTTCCTTATATCTAGTCTAAATCTGCCCTCTTTTAGTTTAAAGCCATTTCCCCGAAATGTCATCACTCAAGTAATTAAAAACCTACCTTTTTCTTTTCTTTAACATCATACAAAGCCAAACTTGCAAAAATGGGCTCAATTTCTATTTCAAATCTTGAAAGAAAGAAACACATAAAATCAGTTGACTTGCATTTTGTAAGAAAGCATAACCTACCCCCCTCTCCAAATCCTTCCTGTGTAAGGTGACGGCTGACCACTATTAAACCGAGACATCAGGAACAGCTGAGCCAACCTAAGGGCTTGCTCCTGCTGAAAATGGAGGTCTTGCTCCCCAGTTTCCCCCAACTCCTCTCCTGTCCTGCTTCCTCTGCATTGCCTCTGCTCCCTTCCACCGTGACACACACTGGTGCTCCCTGGACCTTCTAAAAGCCATTTCAACGCATCGACCCAACAGAAAGGTTGGGATTAGGGTCACAGGACATAAAGCATACTTCTATAAATGCTTTTATTTTCTTCAAGTGTCATGTGAAAGCAAAGCAACCTAATAGCTTCCTTAAAGGGAGAGGAATTATTAATTGTGATAGCTGGACCACTTAGCTCCTCTGATTATCTTTAGAAGCTGTCCTATGTGCTAATTTACTATGCTGCCCTGTTGATACGGCTAAATGGCCAAACGCTCTTCCCAGCGTTACTGACCAGAAAGCTCCTTCCTCTGGAGAGTCAGGGACAGCTATTTTGGCAATTTTCAACATTTAACTTTTGTCAGAAAATACCAACATTTCAAAAATTCTCAATTCTCAATATTTCTCTCAGAAAGGTGTCAGTTTTTCAGAGTAACTATTACCAAGTATTTATGCTAACCGAAACACTTCCAGCAAAAACACTAACCTACCAAATAGAGCTAAACTTATTGTTAAATCACCTGGGAAGTTAAAGAAATTAAAAAACATTCAAAACCTGTCCCTACACCAAAGTGAGCGGGGGCTGAAATGCCATTCTCCTGTCTGCACAGCCTCCCCATGAAATTAATGCCCAGTCCATGCTGGGACACCCCCATGCACCCAGTCCTTGCACAGAGCTCTCCGCTTTTTAGCCTGGAACTCTTTTCTGCCAAGAGGGAGAACAACAAACAGGACTGCATCATCAAACAAGTATTTTCTCTAGTTTTGCAACAAAGGTGAGATTAACCTGGAAATGACCCTGCTTAGGTCATCTTAGCCGTCTCCCTGGGGAAGAGGCTACATACTTCTTTTTGTGCCACCAAGACAGCACGATCTTGGATGCTTACTATTACAACCCTAAGTACAGTTACAGAGATTACTTTGGTACACAAACAAGCACGTACTTGGGCAGATTTACTATAAATTTACAGTCAGTAAGAGATGCTTAAATAGCAGAAATCGTTAATTTCCAGCATCTAACTTATTTATGCTAAAGACACCATCCTTTGGAGAGGAAGCTCCACTGCTACTGCATATTATGTTGTTCCAGTTCATAAAAGGCTGCAAAATCAGTTCATATCTATGGCTATATTAGGTCCTGGAGTACTCTATGAGCAGGAGATATGTCCCACACATATATCTCAGTTATGAGCCACAATGTAGTCTAACTGGAGCTCTCTAATAAGAAGGGTTGACCTAACTGAGGACACAGAAGATGAATACAGCAGTGTGGAAAATCAGTTTTGTACTTTATTTCTCCAAGGGAATAACAGTAAAATTTTACCTTGTGTTATTAGAGAAGAGTTATAGGCAATGAACCAGCTGCAGGTAACCCTATATTCAGGAGCTCCACTTCATTAAACTTGTTTAACAGGTTTCTATTCCTCCAGTTAATGCTTGCTAAGTATATAAAGTCTTTACTCTTAAAGGGACACAGTCAAGGTTGTTGAGCCTAAACTTCAGCAAATCTGTGGTTGTCTTATGTTTTAAGGCTTAAGTTTTTAATCCTTTTTTTTTTTTTTTTTTTGCCCCTCTTAAACATCCTCGTTACAGCCTCTTAAACATCCTCGTTACAGAGCTGAACACTAATGACTGGCCAACTTCAGAGCCCTGAACGAGTGCAGTGATGCATAGTGCTAGTAAGATGGAACAGGTATAGCTACAGACTGGCTGGAAAGCAACACAGAGCAAAGCCAAGGAAGGTGAATATTTTCTGTGTCACACCGATACAAAGAAAGTCCTGAAGATAAAACTGTCTGATGCACAGTACCCTGTAACCTATCTGTTATGGAACTAACCTTTAAGCCTATGACCAAACCAAACAATGTTACATCCCTTCAAGGGTAATAAACAAGGCAGCAGAGTTATTCCAGATGCACATGGATACAACAGCAGATTTAAATTCTCAATTTCTGTAATGCAGCGCTCTGTTGGAACGATACTTACTTAAGGGACAAACACTTCACCAGGAGTCTTTGGCCAAAGTGTTCTTTGGGTACTTCAGGGACACTAAGTCGTTCTATAGGCTCCTCCTGAAATTAGAGACGCGACACTTGTAGAAACCACTAATAGCATTATGAAGCACACATATGCATCACTTTTTTCTTCTAAGACACTAGCACCAATTTAACCCAAGGTTTACTGATCTTAACTCCTTTAAATCCATGGCAGGCTGACACTTTTCACACTCCCTACATCCTTCACTTTTTTAGTCTCACCCACATGTATGTAAAGATACCTCATCTGGTGCTGGATGTAGTGCAAAAAGCTCCTTATGCCTACTGGACTTCCTCTGATCTTCATTGTGGTGGTCAATCTCTTCATTTGGGGTTCGGTCCAGCAGGTTTGGGAGAAGGGCATCTGGAAGGGAGTTCTTCAGATCAAAAATACTGCATGCCCAGCTGCCCCGGGGAGTATCATCAATCGACATTGAACGTCGTTTAAGGTCATCCTGAGATTCAACAAATTAAAAGCAACTTATAATGGGAAAGGGACTGCACTTTTAAAACGCGACTATAAATGAGGTTTTATGTAGCAAAGTTTTAAAGGTAGATTACTTGTTCATCCTGGTAACTGTTGCCATCTGGAGATTCATCAGACTCAAAGATCTGTTTGGGGAGCCCCTTTTGCCTCTCCTTCTGTTTGTCTAAGGTGTTGGGATTAAATCCAGTTCCCAGCTTGTGATATCTAAAAAAAAAGTATTTCAAATGCATTCTTAGCATCCTTTTTGACCCCAAACGCAGAAGCAGAATTACAGAACAAACCCAGTATTATCAGTGTGGGTCCTCTCAAAGCATAAACTGCTCTCTGCAAACAGTATTTCCAGTCACCCTCCACTGTAGCTGGGTAACAATCCGACAACCAGTATTCCAGTGCTACAATGTGACTCTGTTCAACTATAAAACAACCCTGGGTGATGTCAAAAGAAGTATTATCAATGGCCAATTAAGGTCATCGTAAAATGTGCGATCGTGATGCCAAGCTTAAAACAGGCCAAGAACGTGAGGACCGAAGGCCAGCGGTTCTGCTAAAGCAAGAACTGACTTGGCACAGACAATATTAGTAACTCGAAAGCTGAAACACCAACTTCAGGTAAGACTGCATGAGGCACAGAAGTTCTGAGCACCTCTGGAAAACATATGACTCTCCCACCCCAACTAAATGAGCATCTTCCCATAGCATCTTTTTAAGCAGAACCGGGTCCTTCAGGGCCTTCCAGGGTGTAAGAGCACTTGCTAGTAAACAGTCTGTCTACTGTTGCTGACAAGATCAGATCTCTTTGACTAGCAAATTTTTGGATACCAAATGGCACTATGTCTATATTTACACACACATATGGCCAGACCCACAGTCTCCTTACAATACACACTCTTAAGTCAGTTCCCAAAGTAGTGCTGGGGTCACATCTAGAATTAATTGTTCTTATCCTGCCTTGTTACTAAAGTTACCACAGAAGGATGCACAGACATGTGAAAACCATGGATGTGCTAGCAGTGAATAATGAAAGGGAGGAGAAAAAGGAAGAAAGCTTTTTCCTCGCTAGGTTATAACTCCCAAGAGCTGAACAATACGATCTGTATAATCCTCACCTGGATGCCTGTATTTCAAATCCACCAACAAGTGTAAATTCATTCTAAATCCGACCTGACTTCAGAGGTGCTTGTGATCATTACTGCCATCAGTCTAGCATACAGAAATTATGTCATAAGGTTGAAATAAAAATATGCTATTGTTTTTTTCCAGGCCAGTGAGGAAAACTTATTTACTTTTCCAATACCATTAGAGTAATCAATGAATGGATGGATATCCCTGCCTCCAAAAACATTTTGGTTACAAGAACTGCAGACAGAGATTGACATAAAGATTACTTCCCTTGGGGTGGGGGAGAGAGAAGAGTGGTACATCAGAACTCATCTTCTTCTAAAGCTAGAAGAGTTGGATTTTGTGCCCCTGCAGCTAGCCAAAGCACTTGTAACCATCCAATAGGATGGATTAAGAGAAACCTGTTAGCATCCTTACTTGAAAAATAATTCAATCCTTCCCAGCTAGGCTTTTGCGTTCTTCCCCTGCTCCAGCGGTAACCCTTCTGTTTCTACCCAGTCCACCGCCCTGATTTTATCCAAGTAAAATCTGCTATGAGAATTTATAGAAGTGCCTCTCCTCCTCTGAAGGTGCAAGACAACCTTTGACTGTAGTTCAACAATCACTCACCACACCTTCAACCCACTCAGGCAACTTTGACGTCTTTAGCTTCATGCCTTCCCTGACACAGAACGCAACGTGCAGCTGATCTGCACAGGACAGAAATCTCTACTGCCTCCCAAGTAAACCTCCTCAGTGCAGGAATCACAACCAGGTATTCCAGATACCAGTGAAAAATCGCTGAGAAACCAAGAGGTGTGCTGGCTGAATGGGTCACATTGTCCTAGCCTACTGCGCATTCTAGACTCTGCCCACACAGGCTGGGAGTTAATAAAGCATCTCTCTCTCAGGTTTCTTTCCAGGTGGGGTTTGGGTTTTTTTTGGTATGAGATTACAAAACACATTTTTATTAGGTCATCTTAGCACCGCAAAGCATATCTTCAGCGTTCCCTGAAGTGGTTCTCAGGACAACATTAAACCAGTGAATTGTAGCAACTGCCACAACGGCAGAGCTGTAGCTGTAGTCAAGTCACTTGTAGGTGATGCACATCACATGGATCACTTACTCCTTGACGGTAGCTCTTGAAGTCATCAGACTTTCAATCATCTGAGAGAGTGTATGTTCCAAGTAAAGCTACTCAGAAACCTTCCTGCTAATTTGCATAAATTAATCAATGCACGCACGTTCTCTAAACTGTTAATTCATTAGGTAAATGTTGTGATAGCTCAAATATTAACAATTATTTGTTTAAATTACGTACTTTCTCCAAGTCTCTTTGGAAACAAATGAAAGCTACAGAGGGCACCTTATCTATTAGGTGTTTTTGACTGCACATGAATCTTATATCATTACAAAATTAATGCAACTTCTCTCTAAAAAGAGCTAAAAACATATGGAACAAAGAAAGAAACAAATGCTGAAAGTAATTTTACTTGTTCACATCCCCTAATTTCTGTACCATTCTAAAGGAGCAACTGTTGATTAAAATGGCCTAGATTTTCAAAAACGCCCCAAGGGGTTTTCATGTCTGCGATCTAATTTTCAAAACACAAAGCATCATTTCAGCTAAACACAAAGCATCAGTTCAGCTGAGCTGGGCAACTAAAAGCCAGGGCACATAGAATCAGTAGCCAGGACAATAATTTTTGAGCCTCCTCATACCAGCTAGCCACCCTGCAAAAATTTAAATATGAAATCAAGCTGACAAATACCACAGGGGAACTCACTTTCTGTTCACAATCGCCCAGTCTTCTGTGTAACTTCTTACACAATCCCTCACATGAGGGTCCATCTCACTGTTAAAAGAATAAAAACAAACACCTTCAAAATCGCAGATATGATAATGACTTCTTAAACATACCTACTTTCACTTAGGTTTGTATTTACTCTTCCAGGCATTTACAGCCAAAAACTCCAGGCTTCAGCCTTGCAGATACTTAAATGTAGAACAATCAATTCCCTTGAGCAAGATGTCACCCTGTCAACTCCTACCTTTCTTCAGGCACAGCGGACACAAGTGTTCGACATTCTCGGGGGGTGTAAACAACCTCGATGTCATCAGGAGGAAACTCAAGCAAGTCTCTCAGGGGTCCAGACTCCACTGCAATTGGGTGTGTAATAAGGTAGTCTTCCAATTCAACTGGGTCCACTGCTTCTGTAAGGGGTACCTGGGAAACAAGCAATGGAAGAGTCTTAAAACAGAGAGAAAAAAAAAAAAAAAAATCACATGCACATACTCTCCTTTGGTTTTTAAACCAGCTCTTCTGCCTTGTTGAGGAAACTTGATCTAAAATCAGATGACAACTAACCCTAGCGGTGTTAATCTTAGCTAACGCACATCATATAGTTATTATTCATGTCTTATCTTTTACCTGGTATTTCTCTGGATATTTCTATGATGCATACCATCATCACCTCAAAAAAAAAAAAATCTAATTAATTTCTTGAAAATAGCTTGCATCAAAAGAAAACATTACACTTCATTTGCCATGTGTATGACTTTGGATTTCTTTTTACCATGCTGCTGCTCTGATCACAAAGGGAACCTTCACCCTGATGCAAGATGCAAGAACCCTCTCACCCCCAGGCACGGCCCCGAGACAGGAATCCGGAGCACGGGCTGATTTACCAGGCACTCACAAAGCCACAGAGCTCTGAAGACTAACATTATTTTGAATTAAATCACTTCTCTGGGGGACACAAAACACAACGTTCATCCACCACAGGTACAAGTTTAACCACCTCTTCTCCCTGATATTAGGACCTTCAGTGCCACAATGACTCTGCCCATGCCAGGACAATGCTCTAAATAAAATGGATGCTTAAAAAATATCTTTACTGGGCACAAAGCTTGCACCCAAAGCACAAGGAATGACTGAACAAACACACATGCAAGAAAACAGTAGATTTCACTGGCAGTACTGATCTCACCATAATGAAAAAAGTGAGCTTTTTTTAGGCACATGAAAAAAAATTTTGCATAAACTGGATACATACATTGCATAACTGTGTGTTTTTACATATGTATATTATATAAATACATATATATATTCTGATATGAGATCATTATCCTATGAGGCTGTACATAAACACAGACATTAAGAAAATGAAACACTAAAAACAAGTTTTGAGGAACCTGTTTCTACAGCAACTGAGAGATTTCCTAGAATTCCCTGGCACATCCCAGCAAGGCTGAGAGGTTTAATATGAGTCACAAAAACATATCAAAATTCAGCAATTTTTCTCTACTATTTCCTGTTTCCTGTCATCCAGATGATTTCTACGGGACAGGGAACTATCCTGTAGCTTGTCTTCTGTTGGCAATGACTTTAAAAAGAAAACTTAGTACTTAAGTTTTAAATGTGCTTCTCAAAAAAATTGCTATACCAATCTCAAATTCCAGTTTTTAAACTTCTATTGCCAAAAAGTTGTGAAACGAATCAACTTTTTGTCCAAGGAAGAAGACTTGGCTAACACAGAGGGTACTGAAAGAATTTCTCCTACCACAGCCAACTTCAATGAATACTGCAATTTTCTCAAAATACAGAAGGCAAACCCTTCAGCAGAAAAATGGCGTGACTCCAATAAAGTCAGGTGAGTTGGACCAGATGACTTTATGCCAGATAAGAATCTGGTCCACCAAAAAAATACGATGTCTAGAAACTCAGTATTTAGTTGTACAATCTAGGTAAAAGATACAAATTAATTTCCGAGTAAAGAAATGCACCATCATCATCATCTATTTAACTCTGACCCCGTAACCTTTTTTCCCCTTCTAATCCTGAGCTCTTGACATGAACTTGAAGTATGTGATTTGGAGAACTTTTGAAAATACAAGTCAGATACTTTTAACTGTTTTCATCACTGCAGAACTTGTCATTGCTCTTTCCCACATTACAGTTAACATGTCGTCACCTTGCACTGTTTCTTACGTACAGACAGACCAGCTCCATTTGGCACTAGATACCTGACAAAACATACAGCAGCGAAGTGTGACAGGTTATTATTGAGGAATTGCTAAAAGTGCATGTTTTTTCAGAAGAGCCGCTGCATACTACTACTGCTACTGCGCATGCATATAATCCTTTCCATCAATAAACCTCAAAACCAAAGTAGAGTAAGAACCCAGAAATGGAGACTCCTTGCAAATAAAGATAAAAACAACAAAATCACTGGGTAAAAGCCACAGAGGCATTGGGTAGCAGAGGTGCTGGGAAAAGGCACTCCCTCAGGTCCTCTCGCTGGCAGTCCACAGCCCCATCCACAAAGCGATGCAGCTCTGTGCTGGACACTGAAAGTACCCTCACTGGAAGAAGGCCAGAGGGTTAAGGTAGCCTCGGAGGGTGACTTAAAGCTGCTTAACTGACCCTATTTTTAAGCCCTAACATTTTAAGACTTACTTTTACTCCTCCTGCTGACCTCCCTTCCACACTGGCAGCTCCAAAGCTGCGGCACTTCCAGTGCACTTGCTCAGCAACACTGAGCCGACCATGCGAGTGTGGTGTTTCAATCTGCACAAACTCATTTACCTGTGCATCTCCCCAGGCTAACAAAGAGGAACCTTTTCCTCATTCCCTCCAATCTTTCTAATCCATTCGTCCTGATAAGCAGACGAAAATTACAAACAGACAAGGAAAAAACTCTGTATTAATGCAGAGCTGATGGGATGTGCAGGACCAAGCAGACACAGGGCAGAGGCTGCCACTGTCCCAAACACACCATGTTTCCCCATGCCTAGCATTTCACATCTCAAATTTCACTTGTCCAACAAGAGCATTGTAATATATTGGACAAAAGATGAATGAACTGGCTCCGCTAGTTAAAAAAACACCTAATCCAGAAAGGCGGGCAGTGCTTAGGGGACTACCCAGCACCAAGTCCCAGGACTGCGCCCCCGGGGTTTCCAAGCCCTTCGTACATCTCAGAATTAGGCCCAAGGTTGCACTTCACAATTTTCCAGTTTGTCTCTTCAGATAACTATTGTACCATGAAGATGTAAACAAACATAAAAGTCAAACCCAGAAGCCTGTATTAGACTCACCATCTGTGCAACCAGAAATACTGTCTAGCACCTGAGTAAACAGGCCAAACATAAATTCATGGTTATGAAGAGGAACTACTTCGTGTCAGACTATTGGCAGATAAAAGGCAAGCACATTATTTTAAGCTTTAGGTATCTGTGGGGGAAGAAGTGATGAAAGAGGAGGAGGAAATAAGGATGAACAAATGCACCAAAAGGAAAATGAACCCAAATGGTGTCCCAGTGTCTGAACTGAACCACAACAGCTCCTCTCATGGCTCTCACTGCTGATGCCTTAACCTTTCCCCTGTCCTGCATCCCTCTCAAGTTGTGGATGAGACCGAGAACAGACACAGTATACAAGGGACTATTCCTGTGTTATCTCCAACCTGGCCAAAGTTGCCTGAAACAGTCATACAAACCCATCAGATAGAACGCGCACACTGAAAGAGTTGGGCGAGTTCAGATAAAGACCAGGTGATCCACCCTCATCATCCCAGCCTCACCGCTGACTGAGGAGCAGAACCTGCTCTATCATCTCACCTCCGAGTCTCCAGGCCCAGCTTACCTCCTTGTGGCTCCAGGAAAAGTAACGAAGCACCCAACAGCCGACTCCCCTGGCCCATTAGGATTGTGATATTTTCTTAGTTTACGGAAGTTTTGCCCTTATCCTTGTGCACCACTCTGATGTACAGCTAATCTCCAGGCTATCACAAGAATAGCAAGTCCTGCTTTCAGCTGCCCATTAAAAGGTTTTGAAATCTGCTGCAGAAGAAATGGGGGAACAGCTGAGGGGCTATGAAGTTGTCCTCTCCCACAGCCCTGCTTGCTGGCAGGCTGCAGACAGCAGTGTTCAATGCAATCTTCATCCCGCTTCCAAGAAAAGCCTTTTCGATTCCTCCCAGCAGCTCCTAGGAAGCAACGGTAGGCACTTCCTCCATGAAATGCAGCTGTTTTTTCTTCATCAGGCTTCCAAGGGCAGAGGAACAATTTCAGTCAAGCGTTTGCAAACGTGCAGTCCACCTACCACTGGCTAATAAACCTAGCAGGGGAATACTGGACTGTTACTGTAAGAAATCATTGACAGTGTGTCCATTTCTTCCAGGAAGAATTTATTAAGGCCCTTCAGAAACCAAAGCTCTACAGGAGCTCTGGCCATCTTCCCAACTAAGACTATGGAATAGCCTAATTTAATGGCAAATACACACTAAAAATATGCAAAAGAAAGCCTGCTCCCAAAATCACGATTGCTGCTCTTTTAAAAAATACTCTTTGATTTTGTGCAAGCTGTAATTACAGATCAAATTTTGGACAACCTTCCAGACAATTCCTTAACACAGTTTTCACTCAGTGTTTATCCCAGGATCAGACACTGCCACCTCACTCAGGGCAAGCGTTATTCTTGTGCTATTAAAATGAATAGGACTACACAGGGAGAAAGGGGCCACTCGGTATGAGTAAGAGGGGCATAACCTGCTCCCTGCCAATGTAAACACCAAATACACCGTGCCGATAAACTGCAAGTACAGAAGAAATCAAATGGGACGCTCTCTTTTTCAGACTTACACAGCCCAACCACCCTGAACCAAAGACATCGGTTGCAAATAATGATTCCACCTATGTCCTTAACCAGACCATAGACACACTGTCAGCTTAACTAAGACACCAGCTTGATTGATTTGGCTTATATAAACTATTTAACGCAGACATTCCATAGGTGCATCTGCGTTGTTGCAGTTATGGCTCTCAGAAGTTGCATTTTGAAACCCTGTTTCAAAGGTTTACAACTCTCCTGCAACAGGGACAGTCAAGCTTTCTTCTTTAAGGCTGTGTTATTCTTCACTGTTATATCCCCTTAAAAGCTTGAAAATAAAATTTCGTTTCCTATCGACTTTGTCCTTCGCTAGACAGCAAACATTGTATTTTGCTGTAGTTTTAGTGCACTGCTAGCCGAAACATGTCTCTGTCCTATTTATGTCCTTCTTTTGAGCACCTACCTGTATCATCACCATCAGTTACAGAAGAAGCATCTGCTCAAATGTGACAGGGGCAGGAGCCTCTGCTAGGCAACGTGGCGTAACTCCACGGAGGATAACACAAACCCCCATGTACTTTAGCCGAGCATCTCCCTCAAGGACTACAGGAGCAAAGGGCTAACACAGAGGGAAAGCTACACCCAGGGCACCATGATGCAAAGGTCATGGCTTATTCCACCCCACCAAGGAAGCAAAAAATAAAATGCAAAGGGCAGATTTGTAATAGACCTGCTGTTGGTGACGTTCCTGAGAACGGACGACTGCAAGCAGCTCCCTCGTGCACAGAGCAGACCCCTCTGACAAGCAGGACTTCCCACGTGTCCCAGTGGCCAGGGGTTTGCGAGCGGTGGCAGTGGCCATGTACAACTGACAGGGAAGGCAGCAGCAGCCATGCTCAGAGGGGGCTCAGCAAGCAGAAGCGTGCAGGGCAAGGTGATTCAAAAGGCAGCAGGGATGCCTCACTAACAAAGGCAATGGGGATACTTGCCATAGACGCATTTTTCCATCATGCTCAAGAAATGACCACAGGTTAAGTATTTAATTAGCATGCCATTTAATTAGCCATCATTACATGCCTGTGCCTGAACAGCCTCCCCCTCCAGTTTGCTGCCTTACTGAACCAATTACACCTACACTAGTACGTAAAGACTAAAGGTCCGCTCTCTGGGGCACTGTACAGAAGGTCAGTAAGGGATCACAGTAGCAACTAGGGCAGAAAAAGGGACAATTATTATCTCTGTCTCAGATACTGATTGAAGCAGAGAAGAAGTCCGGTGCAGATCATTGCTGTGTGCTCTGATGTCCACAAGCGTTCAGATTTTTGCCTGAAGGACTTTAACCTACACTTTCCCTACACAAACAGCTGGGCAGAGGGGCTATTTCTAGATCCTATTCCAGAATTTTGTTGCCTAACTCACAAGCGTTGTAATGAGCATCCCAAGTAGTCTTGTGGGACGCGCTCTAAGCAACACGCTGATCCCAGCTATGATTTTGCAGACTCTTCCAGCTAGTGTATGTCAGCACAGCCATGAAAAGCACCACGTCCCTCACGTTTCCTTCTCCCTCCCTCACCTCTGCCCTCCCAAGATGCTTATTCTCACAGGGAGCCACAACAGCATTTTAAAGGGTTATGACACGATGGCTTGGCAGGATGCATCTGGCAGAACAAGGATTTGAACCCAAGTAACTCGTGGCCCAATCCAAGACCAATTTTCCTTTTATCTAAAATGAGATGCATAATTCCCAAGGGCAGAGACCCAGTCTCTGTGAGGATCGCAGTATAATTTGGGGCCCTGTAAAAATGGCAATGGCTAAGACTGGAAGGTTATACCTCCTGCCTCCTGTCTGGAAGTAAAATTCCCTGCAAGGATATGATAAGGGACCTTGAAAAATTAACCTTGCAGAGCTCCTACTATTTTTACTTGGCAGCTAGGCACTTCTTCAAAATCGGGGTGATATTTCTCGCCAATTTTGAAAGTAGGACAAAGTTCCATCTTAACTTCAATACCTCCTTAAATATTAAACCATTTATAATGTGCTAAAACTGTAACAGATTGCGCCAAAGCTTCAAATTCTAAATTAATACCAACTTCCCACCCACCGCCTCCCTGGGCAAGATCTTGGAAGGACAGAAGAAGCAGATTAACATTTCAAAGCTGAGCCCCAGCCTTCTCTTAGCTATCGCTAGGTCTCCAGGGCAAACAGTCACTTCCCCTGTCGAGCGTTCAGGAATGCAGATGGCCTGTTCTTGCTGTGGCAAAATCCTGTCACCCTTAAAGGGATACTGGTATCTCGGGGAACTGCAACAGGAGTCAAATCTGATGTACCATAGGAAGGACTCGGCATAAATCTGAGAATACAAGAAATGCAACACACTTAAAAAAAAAAAAAAAATTTGCAGGCAAATTAAAGAAGGTAACAGTTTAAAGAAATATTATTTGCTGAACAGAGGCATCAGATTTATTTTTAAGTGTGAACTACAGACCCTAGTCACTTTACGAGGTTTTAAAATGTGAGCAGTGCAATATTAACCACTGACAATGCTCAAGTAACTAAAAAACATGTTTTACTTGCATAGATTACATTTTCTATCACCTAAACACTCACTCCAAAAACAGTCATCACTGGATCCAAATTCTAAAAGTCACATATTCGTCTACTGCCATTACTGCACTTCAGAAAACCCATTCCCCTAATTTCCTAAGCCTGGTAACTGGTGAGCACACAGAACTCCTGCATTTAATTTTCTGACTGCATTAATAAAACATGAAAATATTCAAATGAACGAAGGAGATTCCTAGGCAATCTCTGCTTTTCATCAACCACAGACAGCTAGCAGCCCTCAAAAAGGATAACACCTCCCCAGCCATAAAGTGCAGTCATTACCTCCACATACATGCGTACTGCCTCTGGAATGCAGTTCTGTATCTCCTGGTTTGCTCTAGCTCTTATTACTTCTTTTGCATGGTGTTTTGAAAGACGTAATTACTACAGAGAATAGCTGACAAAAGTCCTTCATTTCAAATTGTAAACGTGCCTCAAAAATTTCTGTAAGCATTCTCTGTTAAGACAAAAATCATTTTAGAAATAGTCTGAAGCCTCCATTTTTAAGATCTGAGAATATCTAGTATTAAGTTCTGGATTCTTTTTACAGACAAGCCCAATGATCTGTAATGTATGTCAAATTAATGTAATATCACAATGCTTGAAATGGAAAAAGCCTCTAATGAAAGGAAATATTTGTAAATATACCTACCTAAAGAGGGTTCCTACATATAACAAGTAACAGCCAGTCACAAAACCAGTGAGATGTTTTATGTACAAATATTGCTAGGTTATTTGCTATTATAACTGGTTGCTAATGTAAGAAGCCATTTGGGTATAGAAATATTAATATTAATCAGAGATTAATTAGTTATCTGGGAATACTAAAGCGATTTCTTACCAAACCCAGAAAGACACAAATTATGCCTCCAAGGATGGGTAGGAAGAAAGACAGTATCTTCTTGGATGACTAAGAATCATGTAATTTCACCAAGAAAGTATCTCAAGAACACAAAGACTTTGATACAGAAAACGCAAATGCTGAGACTGATCTGAGCGAGCTACCCTCTGATAAACTGCACCAAAACTGAGAGCACAAAGACTGAGACAAAGAAAACATCAAAGCTCCGTTATTAAAGAAATGAAAAAGCCAAACAGTTTAACCAGAGACTGCAGAAAATCACAGACTTCCCACTTTTGGCAGAAACACTAGATCAGATCTGGGAAGATGGACCCCTGTGGACCCTTTGCATTCACACAGGCAAACCACAGTGGCTCTGCACTGTGCAAGCTGAACCGTGGTAACCACGAACATGCACGCTCTTCTGAGTGGAAAATACTTTGCACAGTCACGTCTCAGTTATCAGTGGACAATTTATCCAGGGTACGGATTAACCACCAGACACACGAAGACGCCAGAGCTGGCGTCGCATGAAGCTGCCTATGCTATTAGCTCAGGAGCAGCGCTAGAGGACGGCTGAAGTGGTTTACGTACGTGCCCAGGCGAAGAAATTACCGCGTCTGCCACATTCACGGGGAGCAAAGCCTCACCTAAGAAACCACACAAGTCCGAGCCAGCTTTGGGCGCAGACGGTCCCGATGTCTCAGCTCTGTGCACCTGAGCAGCCCCACCTGGAGACGCCAGAAAGGAGCCCCAGCACCCAGCTAACCCCCTGCAGCGGCACAGCCACCAGGGAGTAAGGCTCAGCCCGTCGACCACAGCGGACCTCCAGCCTCGAGTCTCCTTGCCTGCTGTTCAGAGCTGGCTCTGCAGAGCCACCCGAGTGCCCCTGCACAGTGACAGCACTGGCCAGGCTGGTGCAAACCCTGGGCGCATCCACCCAACCCTGCTAGCCCAGATAATAAAGACGTGGGTCTCATTCAAAGTAGCTTAGCGCTAAAAGGGCTAACAATGCACTCAAGCTGCCTTATGACTGCAAAAGACTGTGAGCGCGTACATACAAAGGAACTGTTGCAGCAGCGCATCCACACCTTAGAAGCTCACGTGTCCTCTGACAGAGGCTTACTCCTTCATGCCCTCTCACCGCCGGTACTAAAGCACGCTCTGCCTGCTCTCCCGAGCCTTTGCAGGCAAGCAGCAGCGAGACAGCTGAGAAGGAGAAAGCAGCTGTAATTTAGCATCACGAAGCAGCGGCCTTCCGATCCACTGCTGCTTGCTGGGACCGTGGCAGCATTAGCATGAAAGACTCTGCAAGCAGACCAACACACACTTCGACTGAAAATTTTTACATTGCTGTTTCAATCCAATATTAAGAATTTTTTGCGGTTTAGGGTATTAGCAGCATTTCCATTAAACATCAGTTTGTTTATGCATTTTATTCCTGAAAAAGATGTGTCACAACTAACTTTAATAAACGAAGGACAGAACTGAATGGCATTTTCAGATTCTCAGTATTTATTAACAGGACTGTCACGAATGCTTCATTTAAGTAACTGAATTTACTCGGTATAATAACATTTAGTTAAGATTGGTTATCTCTGCTAACGTATAAACTGTTTAAGTTATTGCAGATAAATGAGACTCAGCAGCCTTTTAATGGATACCAGACTCACCAGCTTAACATATAAAATGCTCCTGACCTCTGCAACTCCTGACTCACTACTGATTTTAGAAACACTATGTAGCTGTTTTAATTTACTAAAGAAAGCGCCTGCACCAGAGCAGAGTTAACTGTGAGTAATCCCTAATGGGAGGAGGCAGGGAAGAGGATGTGGATGCCTCTCCCATCCTCCCCTGTCCGATGAGGATAGACCATTCAGCAAGGCAGGGCAAAACCTCCAGGAAATACATAAAATGGGAGTCACTATTAAGCGTTAATCAGGTTTTAGACAGCATTAAGACTTGGCTCCTTTTTCCTTTTCATTTTAGTGATTTTGGTGATAAAATTACTTGGCTCCGAACACTTCAAAACACCCTTTTCTATGCCAGATAGGATACTGTTGTGTTTTCCCTTGCAGAGTTTTCCATTCATTTGCACAAATTATATTTTCTTCTTCTTTTAAATGATGCTAAAATAAACCATGAAATATACAAAGGATATTCTCTTGAATAATATACTACCTTTGAATACACAACCAAAGTCTGACATCCAACAAAGCCAAGACAAAGCTTCAATTAGCCCAGATAATGCCCATAAACCCGGCAGTGCTTTACAAAGATATGTAAATGTCAGCACCTTTATTTTACAGGGAGAAAATGGAGCGCTGAGAGCAGACGTGGTCAGATCACATCATGTCCAAGAATCCAGACCCCTTCATTCCCAGACTCCTTTGCATCTCATAACAGTGTTCCTCCTCACACTAATGTTCAACTATGCAGTAACATACTCCAACAGACAGGAAATATTACCCTTAATCCTTTGGAAACAGCTATCATTTTTCTATAAAACAACTGATTATACCTTCATTCAGCTTATTTGCAAGTTTTGTAAAATGCTGCTCTTCTAATTAAAATATACCTCTAAAGAGTTAAAAAAAAAAATTAAGAAAATTTTCTTTTCTTAGGAAAAAAAAAAAATCAAGTTTTGGACAACAACCAAAAACATTTCAATGACTATCTCTGGCACTCAAAAGTAAAGTATTCAGAAATCCAAGATTTTATACGTCTTTATCTAATTTGAAAAATATAAATATCATTAAGCAACAAAAGTTGCTGAATATAGAACAAGACACAGAAACAGCTGGGCTACAATTGAAGAGAGGTCCAGATACCTAGTGAGTATTTCCTGTCCTTTGATAGCATCATCTACCCTCATAAAAGGACAGCAGACACAGGGGAAAAAAACAGACTACGAGTCCATTTGCAGATACAAACCAAAACTCTGCTCTTTCTACACCAAAGCAGCATAACAAGCAGCCATTAAACAGCTTGTTTATACACACGGAGGCATGTATACCAAGATTCAGCGAAAGCTTTGGGTTGCTTCAACAGTAACTCATGCTAATCTCTGACAATCCACAATCCAGCTCCATCCAGGTAAAACTACCGCAGAAATTGGGAGAGGAATCAGGCCTCTGCCACACTGCAGCCTGCACCAATAAGCAGAAATGACCGGTGCAACAGAGGGTGAGCAGACAAGAGTTAACAAGCACCACAGCACAAGGAGTTGCTCAACAGAAAAAATAAACTTGGAAAGAAAAGAAAGTGGTTACTCACAAGGGATTATAATAGCCCATAGTAAACAGTCCAGTTCATCAAATAAACAAAGCAAATACCCCATCCTGCAAGATGCTGGGGAATTCTTTGAAAGGAAGTGCAAGCTCTCTGCTTTCAGTGCATTCAATCAGTGAGTTTGGTGGTGAGAAGCCCCACCTCCCACGAGGGAACACTGAACCGCTCAGTGCACTGAAGGTGAGCACAGCACATGGCTTACAACCCAGAATGCCAACAGCAAGGTGCAAACGGACACTCGATTTACCAATGGATTTAGAGAGACTTGCAAAAGTAACTTCAAAAAGTAAAATCTCCTTCATCTAACTCCAAGACCTTACCAGCTCCTATTTCCCAGTTACAAACTGTCAGTGCCTTCTGTTCTGGATTTCAAAAATAAAAGCTCAGTGTTGCAAGGACTGCATCCTACGGAGACCCAATTCAGCACATTAGGTTATACAGGAAAAGCCTCTGAAGGCTTTGGACCTGTATCTGTGGTTTGAGGAATGTGCAATTAAAATCAGCTGCTCCTAAAGTGGCAGAAGGGTGGAGGCTGACAATAATAAACCGCAAGCTCCTGTACACTCATTTGAAAGCAGTGTCTTCTCCCCAGCTCTACCAGGTACTAAATTAGAAACAGTTCTGGCAGCATTTTGTCTGCTGCTTGTGAAGCAAAAGGGAAGAGACTTGCTAAAATTCAGCTGACAGGTTTTTGCATTTATCCTAGGTTCAACCACATGCAAGTCTGTTGAGTGAGAAAAGTCCCTGCACTGGCTTCAGTCAACAAGAAACAACAGGCCCAACCAAGCACAGTGCTGAGGGCCCTTCATTCACAAAAGCATACTCTTTCCCATAAAAATGTCTCCATCGGACTGCATGTGATAAGACTCTCGGACAAATTACCATAAGCAGCTACTAACAGAGAATCAGTGGTGTGACCTTATCTGGATCATAACTATCTATGGAAGTGCTCAACACGATGAGCAAGATGCACTGGATAGGAGAGACCACATCCGCATTATCATTAAAAGTCTTCCAGTTCCATGCTGCACCCTCAACAGTGCATCTTGCTGCCATTGTGGAGATAGTCACGTGAAACTCAATCACACGGCATTATTTAAATATCCATACATCTTAGCATAAGTTTCCTATTTAAACCCACACTATGTGCCCTACTCTAGGCTTTCAAACCAGCATGGCTACACGAAACTGCCATGCAGATTCAGGGCCTTCTACTTCTTCTCTGTAAAAGTGCAATGACACACCAACTTCTGAACTTTTCCAGAGCAAATAGCTATTTCAGCTTCACAGCAGTAATGCTTTCTCTCTGCATAATGTTTGTTATCAAACCAGGACAGGAAGGCACAGCAGATTCTGAGGGATGCCTAAAGGAGAGAAATTAACCCAAAATTCAGTACAAGCAAACCTCTGTCATATTACGCAGCCTCAGGATATAGACTCATGACATAAGTAAATATATTTTTCCTACAGACTATTCCCTACAAACTATCGCTCCGTGTTAAATGATGCTTCTGAAAAGCATCTCTGCTCAGCACAGAATTTAATACGACAAACTAGGAGTTTACCACATCAATCAACACGCAATGCAGTTTTGATAGGAAAGGCTCAGAGCCTGCTTCCAGCTAGCATGACCTTTTCCAGGATTTTTATAGATTCTTGCATATATTTACTAGAAAACACAACAGCAACAGGATAATGAGAGATACCAGAACTGAAGACAGGGCTGACAAGACTGTGACCAACAAATCTGATCCTGCGTTAAGAATTACACGTGAAGATCAACAGGACTGAAGCTTTGAGCCTGCACACTTTGATGATGGCAGAATGGAAAAACCTTAGAAATAGGAGGGAAAAGTGGAAGAGACAATTCAGAGCAAAAGGAGGTGACAGAAGGAAAAACGGTTATCAAAAATATGGCTGGCTGAGGAACAGCTTGGAAAGGTACATAGAAGAGATGTTGCTTTATGAAAGCAATGGGGCGTAGAAAGGCAATTCAGCCAACTTGTTCCAAGACGAAACCACACGAGGCAAGCGAGACACAGAAGCTTGTGGGATGGACATCCAATGGGTCCTTCAAAAGTAGGCGTCTATTCCTCAGCTATCCATTGATTCAGGGAAGTGGATTCAATGACCCTGAGTGCTCCATCCAGTGTACGCAGCTAATAGCAGGGGTCCCTCCCTATTGCCTAATACTGGATTATGCAAAAGACCATACAGAACTGCCAAGTCAGGGCTTTGCATTATCATTCCACACCCCTACAGAGATTGCTGTGATAAAGCATTAGCCCTGGACACACCGCTCTCATTAACCCCTCCTCCTTTGTGCTCACTCACCATTAAGGCTGGGCACACAGCTGACAAAGCCAGCCTTCTGGTCTCCTTCTACTCACACAGCTGATGCAGAGGGAAATGACAGGAATTCCAGCCCTCTTCAGTCCCTGGTGACTCTGGCACAGCCAGATCTCCTTAAAATGAACTTCCAGCCTGCAGTGAAGTCATTTTTCTCACCTAGGGGTCAGCTTAGTCTTGGAGATCCCTTCTGAGATTATACTAGCTCCAAGGACGCATTTGTGCTCTGTATGAGAAAGCTTTAATGCATTACGTTGGACACAGAGCAGTACATGAACTGAGGAAACTCTACAGGACCCGACTTCAAAACAAGAGAAGAACTCACATAAACTCACAGCACTTGTACAGAGTACCAAATTTAGGGTGCGTTTCCAGTACTGCCTGACCTAAACAACCCTCTTTGAAGGAAACAAGATGGTATCATATTTGTTTTCTAAGTTGACTGCTGCAAAAGAAACTACTATGACCTGAAGCAACAACCCAAATCAAAGGAACGCTTCCAAAAACACAGTTCCAGCCTGAAAAAGTTTGCTGAACTCTTGAAATTTTTACCACCGCGCTGAATAAATTTTTCAACGTTACTGGTAGGCCATGTAAGAAAATGACTTCAGAATGGGTGATTCTGACAACGTGGCTTACATTTCTGCCGCTCCTGAAAGTGGACTGTAAACTTGTAAGTAAATATACATTCCTGATGAACAACCACATTCAACTTTCAGAATTTAAAATTTATTTAAAATACCTCTGAAGAGTAGATGAGCCACTGTGGTCCCACTGTCAAGAGTGAGAAGAAACACAAGACAACAGCCAGCTGAGGTGCACGAGCTTGCAAAGAGCTCTTAATGGAGAGAACCACACATGCACGTAGAATTTAATGCCCAGTCCAGGCTGTTCTGGGATAAAACAACAGGCTGGGTAGCCCCTTGTCCCACAAAGATTCTGCAGAAACACAAATTCCCAGCCACACCAACTGATGTGCAACATGGAGACCTCCAAAATTAGTGGGCTTTGAATGGAATTCTTTTCCTCAGTGCTATCAGGGCCGCTTAGGTCAACAACCTGTCAGCACTGCAATTTCCTTCCAAATGGTAATCAAAATAACTATGCACACCTTCTTCCATCTTCCATGTTCCAAGCATTACTTACAGTTGTATGATGAGAGACGCTGCCTCCAATGTTGAGGTTTTTGAGAAGCTGGGGAGACCCTCCATACTGCCCTGAGATCTGCTTCCTGACTTCAGCAGCTACAGTTCTGAAATGAGACAGGGACAACGTTATCTCTGTAAAAGGATAACAATGAAGATGATATATCAAACACGCTTTATACACTGCTGTTGGAATGAAACCAAATACTTGGTGCGCTAGCTGGAATAAGAATGTCACCGGCCGGTGAGAACAGACCTTGTATATTAAAACTCCTGGAGAATCACTAAATTCTCACAAGGCTGCATATACACATTCTTAACAGCAATTACAATTTTTTTCCTTCTGTGAACTGCTCTTTTGTGCACGTACGTGGCAATAAAATGCATGTGACACTGAGCACAAATAAACTTGTTCCCGGCAGGCTCTTTCCAGTTCCTACCAGGAAAGGTCTCCTCCAGCACTCACCGCACCCCTCAGCAGTTCCAAGCCTGGTCACACATCTGCTTCTGTGCTCTGCTCTCTCATTTTTGCCCCTTGCCTGTTTTTGGTTTTTTGCAGTCACAGAGATGAGGACCAGCAGCCACTTTCCACCCAATGTCCAACCCCTTCAACACCCAGCTCGTGGGCAGAAACGTCGTCCCACACAGGGTAAGCTGAAATGTCTAGGGAGCGACACACGCAAACAACTGACTGGGTCAGAACAAAAAACTGTTTCCCCTTTCACGTAGGAAAGGTAGCAGTGGGACTATGGTGACTAGCAGAGGGGACACGTGACGTACTGGCTAGCAGGACACAATGCCTTGTGGTCTCTGCCAGAGAGAAATCCCACCACTGGGCATCTTTTCTCACCTGGAAGGAAAAACACAGATCAATCCTCTCATGCCCAGAGGGTAAAATCCACACTGTGCCCCTCTGGGGTTTTCTCTTTTTCCCAGTAAGTCACATTGTCACTGCTAAGCCTGAAAACACAAATTAGGTAATCTACCATGGAAACACCTCAGCAAAGGAAGAGCACATCAGAGAGAGAAATGCCAGTACTCAAAGACTGTCTTAACAAACATCCACGGGTCAAGCGCTAACACAACCATCCACAGTGCTCCATCTTGTAACCCAGCAGTAAGCTGCAGCTCACCTTGCCAGCAGAACTGGGACAGCCAAGTTTTTGACTATGGTGGAAATGGTTCTGTTTCAAAAGCAAACCAAAAGCCCACATTCTTTTGATGAAAAAACGTTTTGCTGAAAAGCTGCTGACTACCCCTGGCCTGTGGGACCTCACCAACACAAGAGTGCTCTTCTCCAGGAGTCAATGACCAATTTGTTAGGCTCCCAACTGTCATTCACTGCATCGCAGCACTGCAGTCTGCTCTGTCTCCCAGAACAAAGTCCCAGCTCCAAAGAGACGCTAACCAGTGCATAAGACAGATGAAGAGGCTGCAAGGACACGGGTGATTTTTTTTTCTGCTGTATCAGCAATCTTTGCGGGAACACGTCATGGCTAACAGACTTGCTCCTGATCTCACTCAGGGGAACATGCTGTGTATCAGCATGGTGCACAGAGCTGCTAAAATCCTGTCAAGTGAAGATGGTTAAACCTCCTCTGAGCAAAACTTTGACATCAGGGTGGGCTCCTAGCTTCAGGACTGCTGTTGCAGTGAATGCTGATGGGCAGGAATGGGGGCAGGTAGAAGCAACGGGTGTTAATGGAAGAGAAGGGAACTCTAAAAGGGAACTAACTGGGACAAGCAAGGCTACCATGGAGAGCAGATGTTTCCTCAGGCCAGAGGATGGGAGTAAGATTAGCTAGAGGAAGCGTTTGTCCTTTAGAAAAGTGGACTGCAGAAGGAAAAAAAAAAAAGTTTTATGTATCGTGGCTGCAGGAAGCCATTTGCTTCATGTTTGCCTTTATCCACAGGAGACTGTTTCCACTTCTGAAAGCATACCAAACAGCTCCTGCTGGGGACGGACAACATTCAGGCTGCCTGATCGCCCTCAGAAAAACCGTCTTCCCTGCTCCTACCATGCGCACGCATACACTCACAGACATGCACGTGAGAACAAACCACACATGCTGCTAGCATTTACAGGAAAATTTGAAATGTATTAAAATGGCTGCTTGGCATGGAAAACACTATGCATCTGTGGCTGATGAGATTTAAAAGCTTGCCCCCAGGTTGCAGACGATCTCTGCTTTAAACTCGATCTCTTACTCGGCGCATGTTTTGTTTAATTCCTGACGATAAGCAGAAGAGAGCCCTTGACCACATGGCTGGCAGGAAAAATCAGAACCCACATTTCACCATGCAGCACAACACAGGAAAAACTAAAAATCCTTCCCCATTTTCAAGAGACATACGTTGTTTCCAGACGGAAAGTATAGCCAGAGGAGGAAACCCATCCTCCTCAGCTGTGAAACCACAGCCAATGCCTAGCCACGTTACTCAGCGCTGCTCCTCCTGCGTGTGGTGGCTCCTTAAAAACCTGAGACATGCCTTGTGATAGACTCCAGAGAGGTTCTCAGTCCTTTCTTCTTCTGCGTGTTGGCCTCAGCTGGGTGGCTCTGCAGCAGCTGGGAGCTGTGCTGTATTTGGAGCACAGCCTGTCAATACATCCTGAACTCCAACTATGATTGCGCTTTACCCCAACTTGAAGCAGAAGCAACCTCGGCTGCAATTATACCGTTGCTTAGGGGCACTATGAGTTTGCGTGGATGCTATTACACTGCTTGACATCATCCCCACTGAAAAGGTCACTTGATGCAATAGGGGAAGAAACAAAAGGGTAGCACTGATCAGCACAGCTTCTGACCATGTGTTGTACATTTGTGGCTGCTCCATGTTGCTGCCCCATTAATAACCTCACTGGATATTAGAAATTCCCCTGAAGCATGATCACAGAAAGTCAGAACTGAACAATCTCCAATCGGCTTGACGAAGACACCATCATTACTTTCAAGTCTTAAGAGGTCCTGCCTCTCTAGCTTTCACAAGTACCAATCAAACCTCTCCCCACATGAAGGAACTGGCTACTGTCTTAACCCTGAAATTCCTGAGTGGAGAATGCAGGACTTACTGCTACTTACTCCAAGCCTGCAGTCTAATCCACAGCTCTTGTTGGCTACCTTTCCGTATCACTGCATTCACAAATGTATTGAACACCATTTCCCCTATTGGAAAGCATCATGCTTCTGACATTTAGAAACCATCTTCTAATGTAATCCGATCACCAAGTGTATTTATAGGTAATCTATACCCATTTGCTTTTGTGCCAACATCATCAGTTAACGTTCAACAGATCTCCTCCCACTCCTTCCTACTTGCAAGGTATTCACAAAAATTAGTCCTATCCCCTCCCAGCCTTCCTTCTGCAAGACTAAGCAAGGTCAGATCCTGCAACAGGCTTTCTGCTCCCTCGATCACCCTGATGGCTCTTCTCTGCATTTGTTCCAGTTTGCAATCACGCCTTTTAACACGCTGTGTTTCATCCTGATCACTCATGCCAGATAAGGCCTGACCAGGGCTTTGTAGAACCAAATGAGTATTTTCCTACTGAGAAAACATCTCAAGTGACTACTACTAGGACTGCTTTCTCACTGCTTCATCACAGAGATTCACAGCTCCCCTAAAACTGATAATACAGTTGTCTTCTCCTCCTCCATTGCCAACAGCTGTTTGTCCATGACAAATGCCATCTATTCATGACTAGTAAGTTCATGTTATATTATAACCCTGAACACTATTTCTAACTAGAAGCTATGCTTCCTAAACCAAATTGGGTTAAAAAAATGTATTACACCAAACCCAAGTGGAAAAGAGAAATAAATCTCAAAATAGTCTCCAAATAAAAAAAAAAAAAAAAATCCATTTGGCAGAACAGAAGAGCCATTAAAGTTCTTGATAATTAAAAGGACAAATAAAAAACTGCCTCTTTAATAACTATCTTATATTCAACATGTAACCTGGGATCCTTAGACAAACACTCCAGTTAATTACAGCCCACAGCCTCATGAATGTCTATGTTTAAAGTACATCTTCCCCAGTCACTTCCATTTCTGACCTTCTTCACTAGTTAATTATTGTGTGTGCATGTGATTCACACATTAAAAAAAAAAAAAAAAGACAGAGGAGAGGAAAAAAAAAACCCTGGAACTGGCTTCCAAAGCAAGACAAGACTGGTCATTCTCAAAGTACTCTGAGCTGCAAATAACAAAATGAAACCATTTGTTTGCACTTCCATGTTCTTTACTACACATAAAAATAATTTCTGTTTCTATGCGGCCCTACCCAGTCAAAACCAAAAATTGTTCCTTTTTTTTTTTTAGCTTAAGCAGCATATTGAAGTGTCAGTTCTTCCATTTTGCCTTCCCAAGAAAAGGCTCACCAAGACCAGTCCAGTTATGCCAAGCAAGGTTAAGAACTCTTCCCTTTCAGAGAAAAGATGGGTCAGGGTACAGTCATCTAGATCATCTGCTGCAGTGATTTGAGGAAGTCTCTCTTTTCCATTCCCCTCCCCATTTTGAAAGAGCAATGCTAATTAATTATTTCTCCCCATCCCGCTAATTACAAAGCTGTTACTCTTGCCTGTTCTTCAACTCGTCACGTGCAGTGATACTACATTCAGCGAGCCTTTGCTTCTTGAGAAAGACAGCCTGGTACAGTGAGGCATCTGCGCCAATCCATAGCAAAGCTGCCTGTTCTCTTTCAGCAGCAGAGAAAACTGTATTTACATAGTTTACTTCCTAAAATGAAAGCAACCCCCTTTGTTCTGCCAGCTCACTTGGGTACAACACTGCACATGGCTGGAGGCATCTATCCTACTGTTCTCACTACACTTGGGTCTGAATCCCCAAAGCCAAATGGCACTGGCCAGTTGTGCCCGCCTTGCCGCTGCAGTTGAGGTGACCTGTCCCTCTGTCCCTACGTGCTCTGCCTGGGCTCTCCTGCCTCCGGGCCTGCTCCATCCAGGCTTGAACCACGCCGTGAGTCACCAGGTACGTGTCGCAGTGGATGAGGGAAGCTGCTTGAGGGAGAGCTCTGGCCGTGAGCTACCCTGCCGGTTCAGCCATACCCTGAATGCAGCCTTCCTCCTAAACCCGAGGTCCTGTTTCCTTTGGAGTGAACTCCTTCCCCTTTTGAGTGAGATGGCTTTGATTTACAACCCAAAACTGAGGAAATACCCAGCCTGATCCTGACTGCTGTGGGTAACTATGGGTTCTTCACACAGAAGATGAGCAGCAACATGTTCCCTTTTTCTTTACCATTGATTAAAACAGAAAACACCTTACAATGCTGCCTGTGGTGCTCTTCTGGTAATATTTGATTATTAAGGCTGAAAGCGTCACCCCTAGGCTGCAGCGAAAGGAACGGGCTCCCAAGATACCTTACTCTGAAAATCACCACAGGACTGGATTCTTCAGGAGAGATCAAAGTCACATCGCATGTTAAAAAAACCCAACCAAACAAGGAAGCTTTGTACAAAGAAGCAGCTTTGTAGCAGAGCCCAGAGATGAACTGTCCTCCCTGCCTTCTCGCTTGCTTTAAGCAGTGAGAGATTTTCTTAGGCTTCCCAGAACGCTGCCAGCTCCCACAGAAGACATCCACAACGGCTGAACAGGGGCAGACAATGTGACTTTTGGAGAAGAGGAAAAAGCTGCTCTGAAGTTTCTGTTAAAAATACTTTCAATTATCCGTGACAGTGTTCTGACACTGCAAATGGCATCTGGATTTGGGAAGAGAATAAACTGCGATGAATACCCTGCTGCAACCACTACATTTCTGGCCTGATTCAGTGCTCGTGGAAGCCAGTGACAGCTTTGCTATGGGTTTCAGTGGCTGCAGGTTTTACACCATGCCTGTTTACCCTGAGGCAGGGCAAAGGTGGCCATCAGTCTCCTTGACACATCGTTCAGGCAATGTAAAAGGGCTCTAAATGAACACCAATGTAAATTTAGTCTTCCCAAGTCACCTTTTACAGTACCCCATCAATGTAAAGGGAGCTTCAGCAGAAATAAGATGCTAGCTCTGAATGTAGTGAACAGAAGTGTTTTCCCCTCAATTCAAAACCATAAAGACAACAATCTGTGATTACTCCAGAAACCTGTCCATGTACAACCGAAGAGCCCTGGGTGATGGGGAATTTCCAGATCACTGAATGTCTGAGAGCAGGGTCACCCCCTTTCAGTCAGGGCTCTGCTGAAGAGCCCCCCCAGCTCCAGACAGCAGTGCCTCATGGCACTGTGAGGTTCCCGTTCACACAGAAGCACCTCGGAAAGGGCTGGACCCATAAGGGTGAAAACAATTTTCCCCAGATTCCATTGAGAGCTGGGGACAGGAAAACTGAAAATTCTCAGCAAGAGAATAAAGACCAGTGGCAAAAAATCACATTCTGGGCTTTATGTGAGGCTGAAATGCAATAGCATAACGGAGGGTAAGGCAGGTATGTTATTGCAAGTCAGAAGGATCTTCTTCAACTGTGGGAGCAGTAAAGGAAGAGCAAAACTCTTTCCAAGGAAAGACACTTTCAAAATGGTGATGGTCTGACCAAAGAAGCAGTTCTGGATTCCCTAGATAACCCAATCTCAGGATGGTCCAAGAGCAAAGACAAGGCACTGAGACAGGGGCTCACGTGAAAAGCTACATGAGTTTGCCTGAACTGTGTACGCTGGGTGATGTTTGGAGGTTGATTTTTTCTTTTTCTGTATTTGAACTCTAAAAAACTTGCACACTTTTTCCTCTGCCTGCCCCTGGAAAGACTGGAGTATGGGGATGTAACACGCTTCCATTACTGGGACATTCAGGAACTCAGAACTGACCTTCTGGTGATGATGGGGTCCCATTTGTCTGCCAAGCGGCCCCATACCCAGAAAATGTACTGGGTTAACGCAAGTGGGAATCTGAAGTGCACACAGGTGAAGTGGCGAGTGCTCGGTGGGGACAGTGCAGCAGAACCCCGGAGGGGACAGACACAGCACTCGGCTTGCTTGGTACTGAACACCCAGCCCTGCTGAGAGTGAACAGGCAGCTTAGCTGGTTGCTCGAGAATAACACATTGACTGATTTTATTGAGACTTCTTAATGAGCGAACTTTATCTCTGCTGGTGTGGATCCTGCCTTCTGCTAACTCTCCTCTGGTCCGCCAAACACCACATAAGCCGAACAGGGGTACTAAATAGAAGTACATCTGTTCTTACACAGAGATGGAAACTACAGCGTACATGCAGCTACAGAAGTATTATGATGCTGCAGAAGGACATGTTCCAATACCATTTAATTAAAAAATCATTACCAATATATTTCCAAGTAGAAATTAACATTTTCAGGCAAGATTTCAGGTATTATTAACCCACTATAGTAAGATTAACTCAGGAGTTTCTTCTGATGGAGTCAAGAAGAATTGGTAAGTACACGTGATGGCCAAAGTTCAGGCTAGAAGTCTGTTCCAGTTTAAAGCCTTCCAACAAAAATGCAGCACCACCTTGCCAGAAGGATACCTTGTAACAGACAGTCTTAAAAAGATATTTTGAAACTGCTGTAGCAGTCGCTGATAGCTGCTATCCCCAGTATTTAAAGATTCCAGTAGTAATCAACAGACACCGCATGGCACTGGAGTACTGTATATACCCTTGAGGTTCACCACACTGGTCGAAGAAAGCACAGACAGTAAATCAGGGCTGTGAAGACCTCATCTGTGGTCTTTCTAAGACACAGAACAGCTGACCTCACGTTTCTTTTTCTACTGCTACTGTAATAACCAGCATAGAAGCTGGCATCTGTTTGGTAGGTAGGTCTTAAAGCAATTTACCTTCCTGGATGTGAATTACATCCCATTTGAATTACACGCTATCAGGCAAACCAAGAGCAGCACGGCTATTTCCTGTGAGTAAGACAAATGCTAAGTCTACCTCGATGAGTAAGCCAAACCGGAGGGCAGAGTGTGAAAATGTGATGGATCTATTCTTCTTTAAACAATGGACCTGGGGAGGGCTTCCAGCAGCCACCAACACAGCTCTTAGGAAAGAGTACGCTGCTTGCTTGAATCTCTCATCCCCTGAAATAGTAGCATTCACAGCAGCATATTCTGTGTCAGCACGAGAAGGGCTACAGCTCAGTCTGGGCACCTCTGGGTACAACATCTCTTCTGCCCACAACCTTTTGCCTTCACATGCACTGGATGTGCAGCCCATGAACCAGGAACTTGAGATTTCTCAGAAAACAACACTACAATATGGGAAATCCCAGAGAGAAATACAGCAGTCTTATAAACGAGCGTAAGAGAAAGAGTTGGAGATGCAACAGCCCTGCTCCGAGAGGAGCTGACCTCATTGCAGACCACCTGGGTGCTTCTGCAAGCACGGCCTGCATGAACACTAAACTCCACAAACGAATCTGAGGTGTTGAAAAGACCACCGCTGCCTGCACACACGCACTGCTGCCGTTTGGTCAGTTTGAAAACACAAATGGATTAGCTCAAAAGGTACACAAAGGTGGCACATCTGTGCTACTGCCCGATGAACTTAACTGCACCGAGCTAGTGCCTGACACAGGCAGAAACATTGTGAGCACCCACAGTAGTCACCCCAGGGCCATTTTATTTAACTTCCTGGCAGGGCTGCAGAACTCTTACGCTCTTACTTCTAGTACTTGTCTCTCGTGACTATTTCTATGACTACAATCAAGAAGGAGGAAAAATGGTCTGGCAGCAAATCCATTCTCTGCGTTCCCGAGACCTTGATCTGTCACGTTAAGCCCTGGCTGGTGCACATCAAAGTTTGCAGAGAACCATGAGAGAGGAGCAATGTTTTCACCCGTCTTCAGATCCTGAGTGGGGCGGGATTGATGCCACTCCTCTACCTCCTACCTCGCCTTTTCCTTTGACCTCCTTTTTCTTTGTCCATGACCCTTCTCCATCACAGCTCCTGCAACTGCAACTATTTGTACCTACAGTTTTCTCATTCAATGGCACGAAAGCGATACTCCATTCGCTACTGCCCACGGCCTCCTGAACAGCTCCAGCGAAACTGATGGTTCCCACTTCACTCTGCTGCTAGTTACAGCGAGGAGAGGTACCACAGTCACCGAAGGCTATCTACTCAGGCCTGCAAACAGAAAAACTGTGGTTCCCACCTGGAACCACATCGCTAACTTGGAATAATAGATCTGCAGAAAACTGGTGTAGCGGGTAATTTCCTATAAATATTCGTCTTCTAAAAAAAAAAAAAGCCACAAAGCAAACCAAACTTTGTAAAAAACAGGGATGTTTAACACTGCAAGCCTCAAATACCTCTGCATGTCCAAGGAGCTGCGCTAACGTTAACCAGCTGCTTACCACACACAAAAGGAAAGGGAACTGTTCTCTCCATTTTGCAGGCAGCCAGCAGGCAGGTTCGGCGCTCCCAGGTACGGGGACCGGGCTCCGGCCGCCCCTCCCCGCCGCAGGCAGAGGCGGAGGGAAGGCGAACCCGGCGCCCAGCAGCCGGGGCCACCGCGGGCAGCGCGGGCGGGGGGCCGCCCCCCGCCCCCCCGCCCC
>JAVKLA010000090.1:3417505-3428080 GCA_034782735.1 Sagittarius serpentarius | reverse complement strand
CTCGGCTCCGCTCCGCTCCGCGGCCGTGCTACCTGCTGATCTTCTGAGCGAAGGCGCGGCGCTCGGCCATGGCCGCGCTGCGGGGCTCCGCGCGGCCGCTCCTCAGCGCCTGGCGGAGCCGAGGAGCCGGGAATGGGCGCCGTAATGCTCCGCGGAGGCGCGCACCCGCGCGGCGCAGCCGGCCCAGCTCCCACCCTCGGCGCTCGCCGCGCCCGCCCGCCTCCTCCCCCTTCCCGTGCAGGGGCCGCTCCTCGCAGACATACGGCCGGGCGGGCCGTGGCGGCGGGGAGTGACCGTCCCCGTTCCCCTGCCCGTCGCCGGTGCCGGGCCCTCGGCCCTTGGGGCGGGCTGGAGCAGCCGGTCCGGGACCCGCAGCAGCAGCCGGCAGCGGTCCGGCCTCCGTCCCCCAGGGCTCGGACAGGCTTCGCCGAGCGCCTCCTGTCATCGCCGTGGCGCGGACTGAGCGTGCCTTCGGTTGTTCAGCTCGCCCTCGCTGCCGCCGCGCCGCTTTATTCCCATTTAAAACCGGAGTGGGTTGGGGTTATCGCTCGCAATAATGAAGACCCACTCGCGCTTAGGGAAAATGGCTCTTCACCCGGCTCACACCACCCGGCCTCTCACCCCGGTGTCGAGCGAGACCTGCAGAGTCCAACGGGCGGCTGCGGGCAGCGGAGGCCTCGGCTCGGAACGGGGAACCGCGGCCGGGGTCCCGTCCCTGCTAACCCTCGGAAGCGCCTGGCTGGGGCTGCTCCACAGCTCCGGGCTGTCACGGGTCTGCACGGCATGGCCCTTGGCCACCCGTATCCCCACCCGGCATGGCACTGAGGGACGCCGTTGATGACCACGCTCCCGTATGCTGTGTGCGCCTGCCGGGATGAGACAGGGCTCTCCGTCTATCATGCCCTGTATGGTGCCAACTTTTCCATCAGAAAGGCTAAAAACTCTCCCTAACGGGGATCTCGAAGACAGCTGGAATAGTGTAACAACCATCGTTCCATCCAAACAGGTCATTACTACCAGTCTCTCCATAAATGTGTTGCATTTGAGGTGCTCATCCTAACGGGAAGAGGAGGTGGGGGTGGGGAGTTAAAAAAAAACAACTATTTTGGGACTTCAAAAAAAGATAGAGCCTAGGACACATTCTAGCAGATAATTCAAAGTCAATGTTACACGGCATATGCTGTGCATTAATCTAAACCAGAGAACTATTAATAGTAATCCAGGAAGCGTCCAAAAGTAGCGAGTGTTAATTCATCCGATTCCATCTGTTTGCATTGTGTGAATGTTTCTAGCACATTGCGACTGCAATCTGAATATACCAATTTTTCCACTAGCAGAAGCCACTGATTTCCAGCTGCATATAATTTTTCTGCTTTTCTGTTTGTATGTGTTTACACACACGGAATGTCAGGCCCTGAAATCTGCAAATATATACATATGTGAGTGATCCCACTGGAGTTTATCAGACTCCGTGCATATACAAAGTGAATCCCATGTGGATATGATTGTGGCCCGCTACAGAAATGTGCTGTCACGCGGTACACGGATGCACACACACACGTGCATACAGATGGAGATACTGCAAAGCAAAGACCTATTGTATGCCACTGAGAAAGGGCTGCTCTTCTCCAAGGGGGAGGGGAGAAAATACCCCACAAGTGTCTGCCAGGACAAAGACTTTTTCTCTTGAATTACTGCCTGCATGTAGAACCGCACGCAGGATAAGTCCACCACACAGAACGGACAGCATAAGCCAGAGCTATTGCCCTTCATACACCCACATAAGTTGTGGATGCCCCATCCCTGGAAGCGTTCAAGGTCAGGCTGGATGGGACTTTGAGCAACCTGGTCTAGTGATAGATGTCGCTGCCCCTGGCAGGGAGTTGGACTAGATGATCTCTGAAAGGTCCCTTCCAACCCAAACCCTTCTATGATTCTATGAATAAATCCTCGTATATAGTGTCTGTGCTTACAAAAACAGACCTAAGCATGAGGGACCACCAGAAATGTTTCCTCTCTCCCATCCCCCATCCCATATGGAATTTCCTTTCCAAAGTGGCATCAGTCTGAGATGCAGGAGGGCTAATTTAGTCCTGCCTTAAGGGAAAATATCACTGCCTAACTCTTTTACACCGAAACTGGGAATTCTGTTTCTGAAAAGGGAAATTTTTATCGCTGCCAGAAGGTGCAAAGAGCAGTCCAGCCCCAGAAGCCCTGACAGACAGAGCTATCTGAGGTCAATCAAGAGACCTCTTGGATTTTAGTTTCATTTCCCCCTCCTGTCAGTTACTACCACAGACAGAAGAACTTGATTAAGTTGTGGGATACATAAAGTCAGCTCAGGATCATCCCTGAAATCTATGTATAGCTTATTTAATGGCCTTCTACAACCAATTTGTTAGTATGGGCTGTTCAAAGCCCAAGGGTACGCTTCACAATGCAGTAACGACACGGGAGACTTTAGGTCTCCGTCTGATGAGCCGAAATGGCTTAGCTTGAAACAGCCACCCACCACCCATACCTCCTGCCTCACCCCATACAGGCATCTGAGGCGTATGTCAGCTGCTTCCTACATCTCCAAAGTCTGTAGTACAAGGGCTTGAGGTAACTGGTTGCTGAGTTTTGATGTTACCTTTGCTCATCTGTCAGTGCCCTGCTCTTCACTGACTTTTTCGGCAGCTTAGAGCTTGGCCAGATGAGCTCTGGCTGACTTGATTCCAGCCGTCCACCCACCTCTGTGCTGGAGGTGACCGACGGAAGGGCAGTCGGATGAGACGTGCCTGCACCTCAGCCGTGCCTGATAGATGTGCTCTAACATCTGAAACTGCAAGGAAGGAAAGTCTGTGTGTGGATACCAGAGTTTGAAACTGCTAGCTGAGGCGGGGACACACGTCCCGCTCTGCCACCCTTGCCAGAGAGGCCACAGCCTCGCTGGAAGAGTAGGACAGTAACTGGGAGCAATCAAGCTCTAAACTAACGCAATAGTCTCTCCTTGACAGTGACGGGCCTTTGCACTAATTGCAGATCATCACTGCAGTACAAAGCTAAAATGGGGCAGGGGACAGGAGCCCACCTCTTTATGAATGACTTGTTATTCATCTTCTTGAAGCATATAAATGTACAGAAGTATCAACAGAGATGGAAAAAAACCCTAACTCCACCCTATCTAGTGTGGAACACCTATGTACAAAACCACAAAATATATGTATTTTCAATTCAAATACACAAAATGGATATAAAATAGATCTCTATCAAATACAGTATATATTATGTGCTCTCAATGGGAGGCTATTGCTTTGCAGATAAATAGGCCTTCTCAATATAGTTGGTCTATATACGAATAAAATCCCTCAATTCACTTAAGAGTCAACATCAGCAAGTGAATTTCAGAAAAATAACAAAGATTCCTCATTAGTGACAGCCCAGCAAAAGTCTACAAAGTCAGTGCCAATGACTTTAAATAGTAAGAGATCACTGAGGCTGGTAGAAATGCACACATGACCTTCTAAAGAGAACCAAGAGCTCCTGCAGATTGACTCTAAATTTTGCAGTGCGTGGAGCATTAACCAAAAGAAGTCAAGGAAAAAGTGAAGAAATACAAGGGGAAAAAAAATGTACTCTTTTACCATTATAAATCCAATAATGCCAAACACTAAAATTCATGGTATCAACAAATCCTGCCTCCATATCGCTGGCAAGTCAGTATGATTGATGTCGTGGCGTCGCTGCGTTATTTCGAGTACTAAGGTGAGTGCTGCCACTGACAGGCACTGCAAGTCATATAACCTTTCTGCCTCTTGTTTTCTCATCTTAAAAGTGAATTAATTGAAGGAAACGTTTTGTCTGAAGAAACAAACTCATGCTTTGCATAGAGGAGAATATGACCAATTGGACACAGAGACCTGTTACATGGAATTTCAGTCTGCAAAAAAAATTTCTCCAGGCATCTCTTTAGGAACTAGCAGCTTCCTCTGATTCAAAACCAACTGTTGTGTGGTAAATTTTACCTGCAGTAGAAAATGGAAATATTTTCTTTTAAATTAGGGTGAATTTGTGTGAAATTGTATGCAATTGATGATATATTTGGAGTGTTAGGCTGCTTATTTTTTCATAAAGTTGTTTGTGCCTATGTATTGTCCTCAATGGTGGCTGGTATCTCAGAATGAGGGTGAAGGCAAATCAAGACTAACTTCAGTGGAGGGACCGTGTACACTGCAATTAATACCCCCATACAGCCCAACTTAATTTAAATTAATGTTTGGATAGAGGCTACCTATTTCTAGTAACCAATTTAAAACCTGGAACTTTATCAGCATTATAAGGATACTGAACAGTTACTCTGCCTCCACACATTGTAATTCTTCATCATGTTTTAGAAAGCAAAGAAGGAACCTAGCGTGTTCTACACTGGATTCCAACAGTAGAATGCATCAGCCTTTGAAAGACATCACTGCCTCCCAAAAGGAGTTAGTCCATTTATGCAGCCATCATCAACAAGCATCTGCTGCTCCAAGTAAGTGGTCTCTGAGAAGCTGGGGGGCGATCCTCACTTGTCGTGGATGCATTAGTACACCACCAGGACAAAGATTGAGCAGATACTACGCTGGGAGCTGAGGGTCACTGTGAAAGGTGATGGGTCTCCACTGTAGCTGCTGCACTTCCCTTCTAGTTACCTTGCTAATTTGGGGGCTGGGGGAAAAGCCCAGCAATTTGTCAAAGCATGGGCTGTCATGTTGAAAGTCACCTTTTCGTCTTCTCTGATGAACCATGCAACAAAAAGGTGAGGAATGAACAGCTGAGCCTACATCTGCGAGCTGTATTGGGGCTAAACACCTATCTAAAGGTCATGGCCTAGACACAGGGCTCTATTTATGCAGATGTATCCACGAAACAACATCTCTCACACTGAAGGGGTATGAACGAAGAAGCGTTTCAATCAATTCACTAGGGTACCTGCCCATAAACCACAGACATCCTTTTAAAACACATGACTAAAATGCTTTTTTTATCGAGAATGAATTTTACTCAGTTATAATCACATTTGGTAAATGCACCCTGCGAACACAGATGTAACTCGTTGAGCCTGATAATTATAAGATCAGGTCCTGCACAAGAAAAATCTTTTGGATTGTAGCCATAAAACATTTTGCAAAAAGTGAACCAATCCTGTGTCTTGTTTGTTAGCAGTCTATTTACCCAGTCCATTGCTTCCTTGTTATTCTTACGTAAACTTCCTCAAAGCCAACACACTGAAAAGATTTTCCACTGAATATGTGTCCAACACAATTCAATAAACAATGTCGTAAATAAGGGACTGCAAATTCAGAGAGCCATCTACTGGCAGCTACGTGAAACGAATTTAATTCATTAAGAGCCAAATCTCTGCCTTTCTCTGCAAGTAATTCCTTTAAAGATAAGGAACTACACATGGGTAATGTAAACTGTACAAGCATAATTATCTTCTCAAGACATGTATGGCAAGAGTGAAGATGCTGGTGTTCTCATAGCAAGAAGGAGCAGCCTCGTTTGCCCAGTGCCCAGATTCTGCAGGGCGAATGAGAATAGGAGAGTAAAGGAGGAGTGAGGACTCTCTGAGTGCCTGCAGCCCTCACTACATCCCTCACAGCCACGTTATTTCTTTTATAGATGGCTCAAGCCAGGCATAGCACAAGCTAGTGACAGCAGAGCTGGAAGCAGAGCCAAGGTGCCCCGAGTACAGTGTTTCAAAGACCATTTTTATAGGGAATAGTGCTCTTCACACCAGACATCAGAAGATCACAAGGGATCCTCACAGCAAGGAAGGGAGATACTTTGCAGTTCCGGATACCAAACCAAATCATATCAACCACTGCATGAAGCAAAACAGCTGTGTGTAAAACATTCTGCCTAGAGCAGAATCTCCCAGCCTGCGAGCCTGACCCACAGGAGGATCATGCTTCCTCTCCCAGGGAGAAGCACAGCAGTTCCAGGCACTGGTGCTACTTGAAGATGTGGGAAGCAGCAGTGGTGTCTGGTTCCTCCCTTTCTCCTGGACTTACCTCCACTATTTTAGGTGGAGCAGCTGGGTAGACCAGCAGACGCATCAGCAGGAATGGTGGCCAGACTCATACTTCTACAGCAGGAAAAGTTCCTTTTGAGGGAGAAATGGAAAACTGAATCCTCAGCTGCACTAGCCTTTCTGCAGCCTTCTTCATATGGCAGTATTTGATGTCTGCTTCATTTTTGCCTTTATTCTTTGCCTCCTGGCATTATTACTTCCAGATTTCTTCATTTTAATAGATGGGTTCATGAACTTAAATCTCCTCAGATAATGACTCACAGTCTGCCCAACTGAGCTTCCATTAATTTCTATTCATGTTTATCATTTTCAGGTAGTTTATGTTTCTACCCTCAGTATGGCTTTCAATCTCTCCCAGGTTAATACTCTGTAAAAGCCGCTAATGTGCTCTTTTATTTTCTCTTCCAGATATTCAACTAAGATCTTAAATTAAGGGTAGCCTTGGTACAGATTCTTAGGGGTATCCTACTGGAGCCTCCTCTTCCCTAGTCTAATCCTGGGACAAAGAAAATCTGTTTTTGGATGGAGTGAGTGGTACAAGCAGAAGCATGCTGGCTGCATCAGTGGAGACAAACACCTCAACAGCAATCTAGTGAGGGGGTATGCTCACTGTCCCTTTTGTCCTGCATTACTGCTTGAAAGGACAGTGCACAAATTACTGCCACAGTTGCTTCCGCAGGCAGATTGACAACCAGGCACACGTAAGCAGATTCACACTTGGGTAGATGAGCGAGTCTGGTCTGGAGAAGGACCTCATGGCCACCCTCAGCAGACGTAGTCGTCAAGAGTCCATGCACGCAGGTGGGAACATCTCAAGGAGCAACATGGGAGAATCCTTTGTTCCCTGAAAGGATCCCTCAAGCGCACGTGCTTCTTTGTTGCTTTACAGTGTGCATGTGTTGACTACTAACCTTGAAGATCCCAACTTCTTTGCGAAACCCACAACGTTCTGGAGTAATGGGTTTGCTTCAGAGACAAAACCATTGTCACAGCTTTTAGTTTTTAATCAATGTATAAAGTTCTGTATCATTTATCTAACCATTCTATTTCCAGTAGCGTTGCTAAGCGCAAGCAACCCTTCTACAAGCACGTCTGAGGTTTTCTGTTCTTATATGGGTGGGAGCAACCTTGTTGTAACCTATTTTAACAATTAGTTCTGTGAGCAGCAGGATTAACACAGCCTGGATTCCAGTGTTCTCCCTTTATCCTTCCTATACCTGAGCAGCTATTTCCCCCAAAACTGGAGGTATTTAGTACCTCTGAGGCTCTGCTAACTTGATTAAATTGCAGAGTGGTTTCAAAACTTTCCAGAGGGAAACAGATCAGAGATGGCTTACTTCCCAAGGAAATGAAAACAAAAATAAATGAGGAAAAAATTTCCTTCTCTATAGCTCCTTGACCCAAGGTGTGCTCTCTTTAGACAACAGAAAAACGGGTGTTTTGGAAAGCACATACTGTTGGCCAAATGTTTAATGGGCTTTTCTAAATATATTGCAGATTACTGATGAATGCTTAGATGACTTCCCAGAGGCAATCTAGTAGGCTAGTGGCGGATACAGAAGTAGAAGCTTCATTCCCCTGACTGCCCAGCAATTCAGCGTTCTCTTACCATTCTGCAGTATTTGGTGGGTAAATGTTGTGTAACCATGGCATCTCCAAGATCCACAAAGCAGAGCATCCTCTCTAATGTTTAGTCTTCTTGGCATTGCCACCTGGTGTTACCCACGTGGTTTACCTATTAAAAAAAGCAAAGACAAATTCTATTTTCCATCATCACACATTTTAAGTATTTCATTACTAGTGGTATACTAATTTAGCACAAATAGAGCTCAAAGACGGTTTGCATGACCTTCATGCCATTAAAATATTAAAAGTGTAAACTCTGTGACATTTGTTAGGAGTTTGTTGAATGCAGTATGTTCTCTCCCACTCCCTCTGCAAATCTTTCCTACAGAAACAGGAATCAGTGAACATGAAGAAAACTCTCTCTTTACAGAGAGTTATTTATGGTTGCCTGAGTAATTATTTTGCAATCAAAGCTTTGTTTTGCATGATCTGACTGATGCAAAAAGCAGAAAATAAATATCTTCATTCTCATAACCTGATTGCCTGAGGGATTTACAGTGTATATCCAGATGGCATATTGTGTGGCCTATCAAATCAGGGCATGGTTATTAAATTTCAGAGCAGGAAGGTGCAGGCAACTAATTTCAGGCAAGGGAATAGCCATTTCACTTGATCAACGAATAATTCTTTGTTCAATGTTTAGCCAAATCCAAGCCACGTTAGCTACTCAGCTCTCAATATTCGAGACCATACACAAACAGACAAGCACATTCATCTTTGTCTTTGAGAATAAAAGCAACGATGAAACTTTAAAGAACTATTATTCCTAAAACAGGTCATAAAATTCTGAAGGCAGGAGGCCTGTTTCCTTCTGCGCTGACAGATTACCAACTATTGTGGGGCCACAGTCTTTCATGAGTTTAGTACAAACAGCAACATGGTTTTTATTTTTAAATCTTCATCTTTGCTTGGAGTATAAAGACACAGATGGTGTGCGTGCCACTTCCTCTGTATTACCTCTCTTTTCCAGTTTTGAAAAGGAACGGTAACTACATGTGACCATTCTTCAGGATTTTTTAGATTTTATCATGGTAGCGTTATTACTGTCACTCTGCTATAGAGAGATGCTTGCTGCTAGAGTCTGAAGGACTCCTAAAAGAGATAAGGACTGTGATCATTCATCTACAGGAACAACAAATTGAAGTGCTGTTAGCAAGCAGTCAGCTGAAAGGCAGGGGAAGGATTAGAAAGGTGATCTCCTACATCCCCACTTCAAGCCAATAGCTAGACCTTTGAAACAAGAAGTTGTCTGCTTTGCACATTAATACCAAAGAACCTCATTACTGATCGACCCTACTACATGAAATATATTATATCCGTGACATTACATAACAAAAACCAACATGAAATACATGAAACATCTATTGTTGGTATCTGTACTGAAGCTTAACTTTAGATCATGTGCTATAATCATGTGCCGATTATAAAAAAATTAAACACAGTCTGATCATTTTTGACCAGCAGAAGGCAGTAAAATCACAAAATGGAAAAAAACCACCTAACTTTCTTCATGACCCAAACTTGTGCTGTTGAGTACATGGAGAATACAGGGACATCATCCTTCTATAGGATGTTAAGCAGCAATGCCAGTTCCAGACATTCCAGATATTCAAGTCACATCCTTTCCAAATCCTGCGCTTTTTTTTTTAAAAAACACTTTAAACCCCTGACTCCTGATGCAGCCAATGACTATTTTTAAGCAGATTAATGAAGAACCTACTTTACAAAAGACCAAAAAAACCTCAGCACATCTAGCCTAGGAGAGTGAGGGGAGATGCAGTTACTCTGATGTACTTTTAGAAAAGAAATAAAGCAGCGAGTTGAACTGAAAAACAGTGTTGGCATGTGAACAAACACGTGTGTGTTTAGGCTGGAGATTCAAGTACTACCGGCCTCCCGCGAATCTGGAGATCTGGGCACCATTGTGCTGTACTGGAGTCAAAAGACACAAAATTAAAAAAAAAAAACAACCAAACAAAAAACACCCAAACAAAACAAAACAAAACAAAACAAAACAAAACAAAACAGGCAAACCACCTTGAAATGACAGCCGCTGACTCCGTGGGGGGCAGCGCGCTGCGGCCGCCGCGGATGGCGGGGCCGAGCCGGGGCCGGGGCCTGACGACGGGGCTGGACTTCCCGCCCAAAGCCTCCGGCCTCCCGCCCTACGCCCGCCTTTCCGGGGGCTCGCCTCCAGCCGCAGCCCGGCCCGCCCCCCCTCCTCTTCCTCCTTCTCTTCTTCCTCGTCCTCCTCCTCCTCCTCCTCAGCCCTCCCCCACCGCCTCTCGCTGCGCCCCTTCCTCCCGCCTCCGGCGGCGGAAAACCTGCCGTCCTCCCGCCGGACTACAGCTCCCAGCATGCCCCGCGCGGGCCCGCCGCCGGGCCCGGCTCGCTCCCGCCGCAGCGCCCGCCGGGAGCGGTAGTTCCGCGCAGTTCCCTCACGGCTGAAGCCCCGGGGAGGCCGCGGCCCCGACCGGCTGCGCCACGGAGCTCACCGGGCGGGTAAGCGGCGGCCCCGCCGCCTTCCAGCTGCGCGCGGGCGGGCTCTCAGCGGGTCGCCCCGCCAGCGGCTCCTCCGCCCCCTCCCCACCGGCTGAGCCCGCCGGTAGCCCCTCCCCGCCTCGAAACCCCGAAAGAACAGCGAGGTCCTCCCGCGCGCCTAGAGCGGACCCCACACCCCCGCCTCCACCCCCTTGTCTCAACCCCACCCCTTTCATACGTCACGTCCGGCTGGCGCGGGCCGGAAGTGAGCGGGCGGCGGCGCGCGGAGCCGATCGCCGGCGGGACTGCGCGGGCAGGTCCGGGGGACCCCGGCGTCCGGGCGTGACGTCACGGGGGGGTGGGGGTGTATCATGGGGTATTGGGGGTGCGGGGGGGGGGATCCTGCGGGT